>JADLZK010004755.1:0-181651 GCA_015847255.1 Hyparrhenia diplandra
TCAGCACAGATAGATGTTGGCAATTTTTGTATACCTGTCCCATAACAACACTCAGAATGAATCATACTTTGTTTCCCCAACCATGATAACTCACAGCCTTAGAATGTCCAGGGGCCTGTGGTAGCATGTAAATCATCACACCAGGATCTGTCCCCCTTTGAATGCTTAAAACACCATTTATCAATGCCCTTCGTAGTAATCTGCATATGCTATTTCCTTTGTCCATCTGAATAGGTTACGAGAAATCTGCACATAGGCTGCATGTGACACATATCTAAACAAAGGGAATATATGTTCTAGGTGGTTTGATGATTGTGAACCTTAAGCATGTTGTAAGTGGTGCAAGATTCCTGGATTCTCTGTACTCAGAGTCCCAGCTAAACGCTTTGGATCGGTCCTGAAAAAGCAGTTAAGAGCATAAGTTCCTTCTGAAATGTAACTGTCTATGTATGTAATTGTCCATGTACTATGGACTTTCAGTAAATCAGGCACCTAGAAGTCATACCAGAATTCACCAGCAGATGTGCCACCAGTTGCATAGCTATGAGAAGAATTTATTGTATCCATAAAGAATGAGCGCAATTTGCTGTTTCAAAATGAGGCTTGTGGTCAAGCTTCGCCCAAATGGCAGAGAACCAATGAGAGAGAAGACAAGCTGATACTATTTTCTTTGAGAGATGCAGAGTTGGCAGACACTCAGAATTTAATAATAACAGCAAAGAGTTATGCATATCTTTTGATTTTCTTAAGCCAACAAGTATTCTTATATGGGAAGGAAAACCCTTATGAACAGTAACCAGCATCATAATCAAAACTGATAAGAGCACGTCACGGTACGTGAAAATGGAATACTCAACTCTTTAGTAATAATAGAATAATAAGATATAGTTGAATTTACCTTGTAAAGAGGATCTCCAGTAACTTCATACCTCATTTGCGCACTCAATGACAACTGGAATGTGTGTGTGTTGGAATGAAAAGCTTGCGGAAATACTGTCAGCCTGAAATGAAACACACACACACATAAATGAGAAATTCTTCGAGAGCAGCAGTTTTAACTCCATCGATGAAAGCCCAGTACCAGGACCCCAAGTTCAGTTTCCATGATAATACCAGTTGGGTGGAGGCATAATTAAAAATGTGTTTGAGTGTATAGGAGCATGCAGTATTATAGTGGCCACCAGATGATAAAAGGATTAGATTGAAGTTAGGAATCACAGGTCCTAACATAGTTAAAGATGATATTGGTTAACTTCTATTTTTGAGTCATTCATTTGTGAATCAGACATAAATAATCCATATCTATCACCAAGTAGCTGAAGATCCACAATTAGGAAAACCAAGATCAGTGTTCAGCATACCTGAAACTGCAAGCAGCCAAGAAAGCATGGCTTATGCGAAGAGATGAGCTAGTGTCAAATGCTTCAGATCATTCTGCCCAATTAATAGAAAGGAAGCATATCAGCTAGACATAACTTTTGCAAACCAGCTAGACATAACTGTATTAATCTATGCTACAATTGTAAACAAATAGCACAAATCACCGTTATCGTGTAGAGCTGATAGAGCACATCATTCATCCCACCAGTCTCCTCATTGAGAGACTCCCAGTAGCCCTCTCGATGCTATATATAGTATGACATTCTTCACCCGGTCACTGAAATAATTAGCCATCTTTACCACCATGTCAAAGAGCCTTTGAATTCAGCCACTGTATACTGATCAAGAAGACCTTGCATGATCTACAAACCGAGAATTAAACTCACTCAACTTCGGCGATATTTACACATTAATTAATCATCAAGCAAGTAGAAACAGAAAGCACCCCTTCACCAATTCACCTTGTGGAGTTGTGTGTAGTAAAGAGCCCAGACACCCTTGATGGCCTCAACCCCTATCGAAGAACTTCGGTAGGGAAGGCCGACTGAGTACCCCATGCCCATCTTCTTCTGGCAATCGGAGGCGCTGTCGACGACCGACGACATTTTTGCATTGAGAGTGTCATTGTGTGTGCTAGCCCACATCTTTGCAGTAGACAGTCAGGTAATGCCCTGAAAAGAACAAGAACAGCAACACAATGGGAAATTCAGTGTAAATGCTCTTTCCTGAATCTGAAGCCAAACTGAGATCCGGCGGCGTACCAACAAAAGTGCCCCCGGGCTCGACATCAAGACCCTCCCAGCCGCCGTAGGGGAGTCCCCCGGCGCCGTGAGGCCGCCTGCTTGCGAAGCTCCAGACAGGCGGTCGACGTCCAGGAGGAGCAGGTACTCCAGGTTGAGTCTGCTGGGCTCGCCAGTACAGGCGCTGCCGTCTCCAGCCGCACGTCGTGCAGGGACGCCTCGGAGAGGAACGTCCCCGGCGCGACCCCGGTGGCGGTGGCTGTGCCTCCCCGGAGCTTGCGGTAGGGCATAGAGCCAGTCAGAACGCCTCTCGCGCCGCAGCGACCGCCGCGGCATGAGCGACATCCAGGTGGACTCGTCGGTCGGGGTGAGGTGCTGCTCGTGTCCGTGGTCGTGGTCGTGGCGGTGGCCGTGGACGATCGGACTGGGCGCCGTCGCCGGCCGTAGCTGCTGCGCCGCCGCGCGCTCCGTGTGCGACGAGGTCAATCCCGAACGCGTTCGTGCACGTCTTCCCTCCGCGCCGCGGAAGGCGAAGGCGAAGGCGAAGGCGGCAGCCAGCACCACCACGATCCCCACCGCCGTCGCCGCCGGCACACTCGGCGCTCGCGCCATGAGGCCTCTTTCTTGCAAGAACTCACCGGTCAGTACCACTACCCACTCGTCAATCGATGGACACCCACCGCATTAGCGGAAAGCCTTCAGCACCCCCAGACCTTTACCTGATGGTGACCAGTCGACTCAGGCAAGTATTGCGCGGAAAGACATTGGCAAGACGGCAGAGAAGCTCGAGGAGGAGAGGGATTGGAAGACGACCTTTGTTCCTCTCGCAAGCTGACACTGACAGTGATGGATGAAAAGGACCGACTACGGACTAGTACCGGGTAGTGAACTACTGACACTTATATCGTGAGATGTTTTCCCCCTTTGGATCGAGAAATACGTACGCATCGGGGAGAGCGTGCGGGTGGATTTTATAGGGGATGGATTCTTGGACGCCAAGAGCGGCAAGCCGAGGGCCATCATCACATCAGGGAGGGTTCTTCCTCTATCTGGTTCTGGTCTGCCTGCACGTTCCAATCCATCATCGATCGGCTTGGCCACCGCTCGACGCTTGTTTGCTTGCACGCCACCACCCAGGGCAACGCCGACGGCGACGGCGGCGAGTGGCGCGTCCGCGTCACGTCGCACGCAACGCAACGCAAGGCAGGTTCTTTTTCTCTTGCTGCTCGGTGAAGCGGCGGGCGAGCAGGGGATCTACACAGTAAGATGGCCACTTGCCGGAGCTGAGCTCGCACGGAATTAAGCCGCGGAGAGCGGATGCGTCAGGTTACAACCAACCTGGCCGGCCGGCCGGCCGTTGTGTTGTCGATCTGGTTCGTTTTGCTTGCTGGACATGCATGGCATGGCATCTAACCGATCCTGTTTCCCCGTTCCTTATCTGTTTGTTGGATGTTCAGAGGCATCAGCATGCAGATGCATCCATCTTCTACGCACGCGTTCCTCCAGATTGACCACACTAGCCACTAGGAATGCAACTGATGCACTGACCGATTGCCGTGTGCCACTGTTACAGTGTGTAGGATGTTACGTTCAGAAACATTCGAGCCTGGCAGCTTGTAGTACGTAGGTATAGGTACTCTGGTTTTGCCAAAAAGACTGAAGACGACTGACGAATAGATCAGGCATGGCTTAAAAGGGGAGTCCAGTTTGAGAAGTTCTATATACGGATATGGACCAAGACCCGGCGAATCCATTTTGTTTTCAGTGCATCCGCCGGATGATGGATTGTCAATTCGCAATATGCGGATGACACCATAATTTTTCTTGATCATGACCGGAACAAGCAAAAATCTAAAAACTTTTGCTTTTGTGCTTTCGAGCAATTATCGTGGCTAAAGATCAATTTTTACAAGAGTGAAAATCTTCTCGCTATGGTGAAGCTAAAGAGATGAGAAGAATTTTTATACCAATCTCTTTGGTTGTAACACAGGCTGAATACCCTTTTTAGATATCTTGGGATTCCAATGCACCATAGACATCTCCTTAATTATGAATGGAGACAACTTGAAGATCGCTTTTGAGAAAAATATCTCTCTTGTTGGAAAAAGCTAAGTACCTTTTCGTATGGGGGACGCCCGGTCTTGCTCAATCTGTACTTAGCGACCTACCCATATTTTATGATGTACTTTTTTGAAATCCCAAAGGGTGCTACAAAAACCTTGACCATTTCGTGATCAAGATTTTTTTCCGCGCAAGGATCATCCGAGAAACACAAGTATAGACTTGCTAAATGGTACAACGTGTGTGTCGACTCAAAGGACCAAGGGAGGTCTTGGGAATCCCTAGATCTATATCTACAAAATAAATGCCTATTGGCTAAGTGGTTGGTGAAATTGCTAAACACCGATGGCATGTGGCAAACTTTTACCGACAAATAAATATCTAAGATCCAAGTCCCTCACCCAAGTACAAAGTCAAAACCCCTATGATTCGTATTTCGAGAGGTCTCATGCGTATCAAAGAGGAGGTGTTGGCCAATGGTTCCTTTCCAAAGTCCTAGATGGGACCAAAAACGCGGTCTCGGGATGACACCGGGTAGGAATGGTGTCACTTAAAAGTTAAATACCCATCCCTTTATAATATTGTGTGTGAACCTCTACGCAACTGCGTGGGTAAAGGTTATGTCTTCAAGCCTCCCTCAATGTTTCTTTTCAAGAGGGCTTTGGTGAATAATAAACCGGTAGAGTGGCACAATCTAGTAGCACAGATTGCTCGTGTTGATATGGTGGACGGTTTGGATACCTTCAAATGGAACCCAACCAAAATCTAGGTTATATTCTGCTCAATCGTTCTATTTGCATCTTATTGACACACCACCACCGCTTTTGACATAGGATGATCCGAAAAATTAAAGATTCCTCTAAAGATTAAGATTTTTCCTTTGGTTTCTTCAAAAAGGAGTTATTCTAACTAAAAGATAACCTCACTAGGAAAAATTGGAAAAGGTAGCCTCAAATGTTGTAGGTGTCATAGGGATGAGACTATGCAATATCTCTTCCTTCATTGTCCTTATGCGAGTATGGTTTGGAGGATTATCTTTTTGCTACTGGTTTGACTCCACCTAGATCAATGAGTCATATGTTTGGCTCACTAATCAACAGTCGCAGATTAGAAATTGATCTCGGGTTGGGGTCATCGCGTATGCTGGGCCATTTGGCGCCGTCGAAATGATATTATTTTTTACCGTGGTCAAAGTGAATTCAATGTTGCGAGTTATCTTTAGGGAGCGCATCGGGTACGTTTCTGGGCGCAGCTGTAGGCGTGATGAGCAGGCCAAGAACAAACTCTCTGTCATGAGCAAAAAAATATTGAGATGATTGCTTTGGAGCTTTGGTAGCGAAGGGTGGAGCGATGATTATCCGTTTGCTTTTTAGTTCTGTCCATCTAGCGCGGTCAGTGCTCTTTTTGTTTCAAGTTTTGCCAATGATTGGCTGCGTGCGCCTCCGGACATGTGAGGCGGATGTTCATCCTTTATCTTAAAAATGCTTGAAAATTGCTTTTCTAGACGTCGAAATCGGAAGCAAAGTAAAACCCGCGTGCAGGACCTGTTGCTGCTCGTAGCGCCTCTCATCTAAACGCCTCGCCTACTCTTTGCCTACCCTCCTTTCACAGAAAGTGGGTCTTCCGCTAGCATTTGCTCTCTCTAGCTGACGCCGCGCCTCGGCTTCACAGCGGTGCTCCATCCAACGGTTGAGGTAGAGAGCTGTTTTCTGTCTAGCAGCGGTGGAGGTGCGATGGGATGAAAGTGGTGCGACAATCCTCGCCGCGACTTCATCCACTCAGTCGGTAATTTTAAGGACGTATGGAGAAGTGTGTTTAATATCTCGCGCGGATACGGATAATCCGAATCCGACCATAGCGGAGGATGCGCGTGTAGGATATGGTATTGACAAAATCCGGCTGGACTATGGATTATCCGATAATTAAAGCAGCGGATTATCCGAGCGCTTATAATAAGGATAACCCATTATTTTTAAAAATAATTTAAATATCTTTATGCTATATATAGAATGATAATGCTAAGTGATTGATTATTTGCCTAATTCAGTGAGGCTACTGTGAGATGGGTGTCTTGTGATTTTCCTATTTTTCTATTTTTAAGCATACGACGGTCATCATGTACTTTCGATCCCGTGGTTGAAGAATCCACTCACGCTATGCTATATCTTGTTAAATACAAGAATATTCCCTTCTTTTTATATGTTTCTTTTATATTGTTATAAATTCAAATTCAGAACTTATATTAATTTTGTGAGCATATATTATCCGGACTTCTAAAAGGTAGCTTCCGCTCAGCAGCACGGTCCGGAATCCGTGATACCATTTCCGAGCATTATCCGATCCGTGACTCGCGTGCTGTAACTGCGCATAATATCCGCTCGGCCGAAACCCGATTAGAGTAGGGATTAGGGATATGGGGAGCCATTATCCGGCCCGGATCCGATCCGCTTTTCACCCTAGAGGTCGACTCGGCATGCGGCGAGCAGGTCGCATTTGAGGCTGCAAAGCTTAATCCAGTAGAGGAGAAGGTTGATTTCAAGCCAACAAATCATCATATCGAGGCATGGTGAACTCATTTCGGAAGCGGATAATGTTGATTCCACAAGAAGAGGCGAATCTTACTGCGCTAGGGAGGCATTTGGCTCACTCACACGGGCAGGGAAAATCGCTCTTGCCGGAGGAGCTAGGTTGTTGAACAAAGCGAATTTTTAAGAGCAAAGAGACCAGATAGGCTTGGCTTATAGCCACAAACCATGTAATGCCTTTCGTAGCCAAGCAATACAATGCGTAGACTCTTCATATATACTCTCTACTACCTAAAAAGGTTGGCGTTTAGGACAAGGTTTGGGTCAAACATTGATAATATAAATCATCAATAACTTTTTACTTTGTTGAGTTTGTAAATGTGAAACTTATATGAATAGATTTGTCTTGATACTTTCATAAAGAGTATACATATATCACTCTTTGATAAATATTTTTATAATAACAAGAGACCAAAGTTGTGTTTTGAAGAGCGAGATCTCTATCCTAAAAAGGTCAAAGTATATGGAGGGGTATTCTTTTTAATGTAGGTCGCCACTAACTCACCTCCCCTCCTCTATTACTCTCTATTCTCCAACGGTATCCGGCGGGATAGAGGGCGAAAAACCTCTGCAGTCGAAACCAAAAGGTGCTAACCCAACTTCGAGTTTTTCAGCTCTCTCTCAAGTCACATCGTATTAGATATCTGCAAAGTACGTATGTTTGGAGTATGAAATGTGGGTATAACTAATTACACGGTTTAGATGTACATTCTTGAGACGATTTCTTTTAAACCTAACTATCATGGCGGGATATTACACAAACAAGCGAGGAAACGCATGCACTGATGTGCTCACGGGTTCTGCAACAGTGTTTGCTTGGGTTTTCTGGAGAGGGAGGGAGAGGGGGGAGGGGGGAGGGGAGGGGGGAGGGGAGGAGGAGGAGAGGAGAGAGAGAGGAGGAGAGGGAGGGGAGGAGGGAGGAGGAGGGGAGGAGGGGAGGAGGGGAGGGGAGGGGAGGAGGGAGGGGAGGGGAGGGGAGGAGGAGAGATGGGGGGAGAAAGAAAGAGCCCAGTCCGGCTCCCAAATTGTACCACCACCTCGGCACCGGGCCCCACCTTATCCGGCCGCCACGTACCCGCCATGCCGCCGTTGGCCTTGCCTCCAAGACAACGACGGCCATACGGACGAGGAGTGGCACGTGCGGCCGCGTAGCTGGCCCGTGCCCATGACGGCTCCCAAGGTGGATATTGGGCCAGCGTGTTCCCGCTTCCATCAGACTGCGGCTCACGCTGGGCCTCTACGCAGCATAGCGCTGGGCCGGTGCACTCGCTGCGGGCCCGGCTCGGCTCCAATTCGGGCCTCCCGCATTGTTGCGAGGGTCTCGGCTGCACGGGCCCTTTCGTCGCATCTCTCTCATTTGCGCTCCCAGTGCGCGACGTCGCGCCGCCATCTGCCGCGACCGCTGCCATCGATCAAGTGCTTGCAGCTCCGAGTAGTAGGAGCGAGCCGTGTCTCGACAACTACAGCCTTTTGAAATTGATTTTGCGTGATGGTTCGATGCACTACAATGCGAGCATCATTTGCCGACGCGACACGTGGGACCTGAAAGCGAGTAGGAAAACAGCGCACGCGGTGTGGGAAGAAGCAGCATCACTCGCGTACTTGCTCGCATACTCCCATGCGCTCGAATCCATACTAAACATCCGGCTTCCAAAAATTCGACCGGCGTAGTTCGCTTCGCACCGCAGCTGCATGTGCGTCAGAGCGTGCTCATTCTCTCTCTTCCACTCGGTTCGCTTTTCACAGCACGCTGGAGGTGTCTCTAAGGATGCCGCCACCGAGGTGCCGCGATCGTGGTGGCCTGCCGAAGAGCGGCATCGCACGGGGAGAGCACGGGAGCGCCTGGATCTCGTCACCTTCCGGATGGCAGCCGAGGCGGCATCGCACGGGAGAGCACGGGGAGCGCCTGATCTCGTCACCTTCGGATGGCGAAAGCCGAGCGGCATCAGCACGGGAGTAGCGCAGGAGCGCCCGTGCGCCTCCTCCCAGTCCACCTTGTCGAAACTCCCCACCCACCGAGGCGGAGATGAGCGCGGCGCGCCGCCTCTCGACTGCGGCGATGTGCGCCGGCCACCGGCCTGGACGCGGAGCCGAGAGCAGAGCTAGAGGCGGAGCCGAGTCTCGGGACCCTCGTGCTGCGGTGATTGGAGCCGCCTTGAGCTGTATCGGTTCGCCCGAGCTGCGCGTGAGCGCCACGATGCGCCCAAGCCGCGCGTCAGTCATCCGTGGCGAGAGGGCATTGCGGGACGGACCGTACGGCTGGCTCGGCGCAAGTTTTTTCCATACGGACACCCATCGGGCCCACGGTGGCCCTACACACGCTGAATCGAAGCCATCGCCCGAATCAGATCCGCGAGAGCAAACGAGCGAGCCACGGCGCCGTCCTCCGCGGTCGTCGCCCACCGGTTTCTTCCTCCCCTCGTCTTCTTCTCCTTCGGTTGACGGGTTGAGCCGTGCACAAGGGGGACCGTGGAGCTCTCTGCCAGACGGTGAAAGCGAGCCGTGCAGCTAGCCTGCTCGTGCGATCCAGCTCCCTCCCACCCGTAGCCGCGCCCACCGCTGTCTTGTTGGTTTCTTGGCGCGGTCCTTCGGCTCGTGTCGCGCTCGCGCCGCCCACCCACCACCCGCGTTGGTTCTGTCGCGGTATCCGCCGTGGATTTTTTGCCCCCGGACTGTCAGAAAACTTGGCCTTTTCTGTTTTTTCTTCTTCGCGAGCGGGTTTGTGTCGGGCTGGTATTCGTGTTCTGCCGGGTGCCGAGGTGGGTAGCCGCGGTCTTCTGCCGTCTCGTTCTCATCGCCGCCGCCTCCCCGTCGCGCTCATCATCCCAGGTGCGACCTTCTGAACAACCCATGATTTCGAAAATCCAGCGTGTTGATGTTATGTCCGTGCGTGCTGGGGGAGGGCACATCCTACGAGCACCTGCATTGCATCTTCCGGACGGTGATTTGTTCTGGAATCTGGATCACCACCTCACTTAGATGCGTTCCTATGTGCAAAGAATGCTGTTTTTCGCTGTCCCGGATGTCCTAGACTGTGGTTTGTGGGTGAAATTATGCTACATTACCCTTAATTGCCATGAACTGAACCGTAATTTCTCGTCTCCTGGAAGCCGTACACTAAGGCTGGCTAGTTCACCCGTTCTATTATTCCTTGGAAACAACTGTCATGTGTAGCTGAATCGGGGCAACACGAGCAAAGCAAGCATGTTTTTACGAAAGAAATGTTTTTCCTTTTTCTGCATCTGCGGCATTGAGGTTACCAAATGTATCAAAACCATGTCATCTTCCTTTTAAGAAATGTTTGGAATATTTGGTGGTTGGTTCAGTAGCTTGTATTTCACTAAGCTCTGCTTGGTCATTCAATTCCAGAGACCGACCAGGCTTTGGCCCTTAGCAGTTCTCTACTCTTATTATTCCAATTTCAGAGCCCTGGCTGGCTAGTTCACCAGTTCTGATATTCCTTAAAAGCAGCTGTGTTGTGTACTTGAAATGGGTCAACACAAAGCAAAGCATGTTTCAATAAAAGAAATGTTTCCCTTTTTTATATATATAATATAATACAACATTGAGTCACCAAATGTATCAAAACCATGTTATCTGCCTTTTAAGAAATGTTCGAATATTTGGGTGATTGGTTCAGTAGTTTGCACTAAGTGTTGGTTGGTCATTCAATTTCAGAATCGACTGCTCTAGTTTGGCTTTGGCCTTAGCAGTTCTCTACTATTATTATGGTTTCTGGCTGTATCCAAATCTGGACAGCTTTTGTAGCTCACTGCCTCACTGCTCTATATATCTGTTGAGTGCTTAATTTGACTTGCTGTGCCCTATCTAAAATTCAACCTGGTGCCTTCATCTGCTCTGAGCTATTCAAATTTTTAGTTTCAAATTACTGTGAGCCTCCACCGTGTGACTGTGATATGTTGTGCTGCATTGAATTTCCTAAAGTATGTTGAACCTTGAGTTCTTGTTAATTTTGTGTTGCAGGCATATCTTGTTCTTGTAATTATAAAAAGAATTTTTTGGAGGATCGAGTTTATTTAACCAGTGGTTGGACATGGTATCAGTTAATCTTAGGTTAGTGCATTATGTACTGGACCACATATATGGAACTCTTCTTCATCGCACCAAACTAGGAACACCATTTTTTCTCAAAGGATGGGAGGTACCAAACTTGATTTGCGCTAGAAAGATGGTCAAACAGTTGTTTCGGAGGCACGTTGCCAAAACTGACACCAACTGCTGTGCAGCCGATGTGGGAAAACAGTATGGGAAACAGCAGTTCTTGTCTGCGAGAAGGTGTTTTCAGGACTACATGTGATGGCGACTAATTGGCGCATTGCCCTTGAGAGAGTCACAATGCAAGAGTTTGCTTTTCTTACCCCTAAAAATGTTGCACCTGAGAAGATGTCATGTGTGGTCCATCTTGCAGGCCACATGATTTGTAGTTTCTTATTTGTTCCCCTAATGCTGCATAGGTTATGAAAGCATTTTCTGATATGAGTGTTTGTCTTGTACGCATTTCATTTTTCAAAGGTTTTGCTGGTAGGATGCTATATGGATGTATTGTTTGCTGGCTTTCTAGCACTGCCAACACAATATTCCTCTTTGACAACTTCCCCATCTTTTTTCAAGATAGTTTTTTTCGCTTCCAAGTGTCAAACTTGAACAATTACTAATCTTTTTTTCATTGCAAGTTTCATTAATTCACTTGAACACTTTGAGCAGTATCATAAAGTTGTCCATTACTCACATGTAATGAATCAATCTACATTTTCTGAAATATTATAGGCACTGGTGATCACACATTTGCGCAGGCCGGCGGTGGGCCTCTTCTTAAGAACAATATTGCAACTATGGTTCTTGAGAGGAGGTGAGTTAGTTGCATTCTTTGTCTGAGATTTTTATCCGGCTGTTTGCCAAGATCTGATATATCTTGAACCACAGCCCCTGTTATGGACAGCGGCGTCTAGCATCTGCAGCGTGGTGCAAGGCATGGAGACGGCCTGCAGTACGCGCGGAAGGCGGGTAGAAGCTCGCCCAGTCTCCTGTACTGGCTGCAGACTGAGGCCAGTTCTACCCAAGATGGTAATGTGGGCTCCAGCATGGGTATGTACTAGTTCTCTTTTTATTTTTCTGAACATGTAGGAGATTATATCTTACAAGTTTTTTATTAAGATTATTTTTTTATATATATATATATAGAGAGAATGGTCAATACAACACAACCTCCTTATCTTAAAAAAGAGAATAAGAATAAGAAGGGGGTGACCTTAAAAACTAGAAAAAAATAATGAACATTTGAAACAAAATAGACCATGGAACAACCCTAGCCCCGGACTAATCAGGTTAGCCCTATCCCAGCCCTGGCTTATGCAATTCCTCGAAGCTCGCTGGCTCTAGCTAGGCCACAAAATTTTAATACTCCTCTTCAAAAAATACCGATAAAACCATTGAGAGAGAGGGAGGCACCATCAAAGATACTTTGTTTCTGTGAATCCATAACTTCCAAGTACCTAAAATTCAAGCAAATAATAAAATTACTGGTTTCCCTGTTGACTGGATAGTGGCGCCTTAGAAATCATCTAGCAGCCTGTTTGTCAAAGCTATCTGGTTCTTGTAATTTTCTGGTTTTATTTTACAAGATACTTTGTGCATTCTTCTCAAAATGGTTTCTTTGCTGATATCACAGGTGGAGTATACATGCTGCGATGGTGGGATCCCTGCATCCTACACCAGTACCACACTGCCATTTCGCTTCCACATTCTGCTGTGGTACCTTTTTTGTGAAGAGGTCTACAAATACGCTACAGCAGGATGTTTTGAGAGAAGATGCTGCAGCATTAACTCAAGATGTTACATCTTTGGCAGAAGATGCTGCACAGAAAACTGGGATTACTATCCGCAACAAGTCAGAGATAGGTTGCGGTCCAGTGTTGTCTCCGACTGATGTCACTTCGATTTCCAGTCCCAAAGAACCCACAGGCGGTCATCTTTGTTGAAACCTTGGTTAGTGAAGCTCTCCGAGCTTTATGGCCTTTTAACATCAGTTTATTATCTCAAAACCATAATTGTTTTCCTGCTCGTCTTTTTTACTTGGTTTCATGATTTTGCAGAGTAACCACTAACCATGATTAGATTATGTGACTTATGTCACTAGTTGACTGTTTACTTCACTGTTTCCTTCCATTTCAAAATGCAAGGTGTATTAGTTTTGTAAAAAGAAACATTATAAACTCTGATCATCAGTTAGTCAAAACATATGTGTGTTTTTATGCCTTTTAGTAGGATGTTTATTTGTAGTAATTGCTTATACACTGAGAAATTATTGTATCTTGAAAGACTATGAAATCCTGTTACGGCTTATAAAAGAAAATGGAGTGAGTACTGTTACACTGGAAGGACTGCTGAATTAACTCAAAATACGTCTTCACCTGCACTGTGTACAGCAAACAGCAGGGTTACCTTAGCTTTGCCTTTGAGCAATGTTGACAAATCGAACATACAGTGATAGCAGATAGTTTACTTGAGGACTCTTTTTTTTTCTATTTTTTTCTTCAATATTGGTTAAATTTTCCTTATTTCAGACAGTTCTCATCTTATTTGTCTGGAGCATTCTTGTAATCTGGAGCTATGTTCTCTTTACAGGATGGGGGTTATATTCCCAGACATTCAGTCATGGGGAGCTCCAGAAGGGAAGCAGCCAGGCTCAGAAGTCGATTGGGTAACAGGCGCCATGTTTCCTCGTTTTTTCCTCCACAATGGCGATTTTTCAAGGCCATCGTCGGCGCCCTTTCCGACAGATTGTAACACCAGAAGTGAGAGGGCAGTCATCCTTGTGATGGCACTTTATGTTGTGTGACTTCTGAACTTGGGGTTGCAAGTTGACATCAGCTGAACCCTGTAACGCATTTCGTTCATACTAGGTACACCCTGTGCGAAGTTTTTTTAAGTACAATTTGTGGGCTGCAACTTAACTGCTCTTTTTTCTCACTGAGATCGGACTTCCGGAGGGACGCTGGTTGTACTTGTACATGACATTTGTATCTTGTAGCACCCCATTGTTTGGCAATAGTTCTGCAATAATTTATTTTCACCATATATATCAATCTGAGTGTAACTCTGACAGTGAATGCTGGCTGAATCAGCTTGTCAATTTTTGCAGTTTCAGTTATTATTCCTTGCCACTACTTCATACTGCCGAAACAGCTACTATATATTTTAGTATTTACCCATTATATATACTACACAGTTACACATGTGTATAAACACTCCTAGAGCTGATGTCAAATAAGGTCATCAGAGAATTCTGATCAAAGTGATCACCTCTTCTATATGTATGTATCTGAAAACTATCAGCCAGCTCTTATGTCTATCTATAGTAAACCGTCTCCTCTCTACTTTGGTAGGGCGGTCTGGCCAGCTGTGGCTGGGCCCGGGCCACCGGGTTGCTCGCCGCTGGCGTCTTGCCTGCTGGCCGGGTGTGCCAGAGTTGGCTCAGCGCACGGAGGCGGTGTGAGTAGTCGGGCGAGGCGAGGAAGCGCACCGAGCCGACTGCCGTGCCGTTAGGATCTGCGGCAGCCGGTGCAGCGTCTTCGCAGCCTAAGTGCGTCCGCCTGCAATTCAATGCAGCCGTTCACCATTGTTGCTGTTACCGTTTTGTTTCATCATGGGAGGAAAGGAAACTCCAGAGCAAAACCCAGCTTACAGCTTTGCTTTCCTTGTCTGACGAAGGCTTCAGAGAGGCGAGCTTGCTGATGGCGGGGACATGGTGGCCATGAAGCCAGGCACGTCGGAGTAGGGGTAGAGCAGCGCCGCCGCGTCCGGGGAGACGACGGCCTCCGAGACAGGCGGTGCATCGCGTGCAGCTCGCGGTCCAGCGCCGCCTCCGCGTCCCTCGCCCACTGCTGCACGCCGCAGATGGCCATCGCCTGCTGCTCCGTCCGGGGAGCTCTGCGTGCCGGGCCGCTATCTGCATGCATGCATGCACTCGCTACTGGTTAATTGATTGAATACTAGTACTCTTTTGGAGAAAAAAACGAAATAATCAAAGTTTCAGTGCTGACTGATAAGAACTTCGGAAATTTAGACAAGTTAACCATGAAAGCACGATTTAATTTTTATTAGTATAATACTGTATTTATACATATGATGAATATATACTCATTATGATGTTCAGCATAAAACTATTGGATAGCTAGGTAAATGATTAAATGAACATGAGCTTTTTAACATCAGGAGATGACAGGAGAAATATGTTATATCTATATAAAAATGACCATACCTCTAAATTTCCATTGTCACTCTGCACTCTATCTATAACTTTAGACACTGATCGCACGAGTTAGAACGGCGCAAATTTCCATCACACGATCTAAGAATCGGGTTTAAGATATACTCCACCCACGTTTCGAAAATTACGCATAAAGTCGATTAAGAACTGGCTTGAAGTTACATGCGTTTTCTGCTATGCGTTTTGAGATATAATAATATGTTTAGATAAATAGCGAAATAAATATAAGTCCCAGGTCCTAAACTTACGAAATACATCGTAGGTCCCTAAAGCACTTGGCGAGTGCCTCGTCTAGGTCAAACCATAGCAGTAGGTTTCAACGACTGTTTTGCTTTCACCCGATGCGACGGGTTTGGTTTGCTATATGGTAACTCTTCGAATCACGACATTGGATGGAGATGATACAAAATTGTAGTTCTTGGACGAGATCTACAACTTTCTAATTTGAGTTTTCATTATTGACGCATGTTAAGGCTTGTGAAAATTTTATAAAAATTCAAGACCATAACAATCGCATACCTACGCTTGTCATTATTAGAAAAATTAATATTTTTTTTTGTGTGTTGTCAAATGAAAACACTTCTTATATCAAAAATGATAGCACTAAGAGAGATCTACATGTTTGTAGTTTTGAATTATTACATTTGAAGTTGTTAAGATGCAAAAAAAAGTATACCTCAAATTCTCAACAATTAAGTTGCCGCATACATTTATGCTATTTTTTTTGAAATATCTTAATTGGAAAACCAACCCACTGTTATTTTAGCAAAACCAACCTGCCATTACTGTAGCAAAACCACATCAAGTATTGTTTGGGGTGACCTAGGATGAGACACTCGCCACAAGTTTAGAAAATCTAGATGCATTTCCCTGAGAGTTTGGGACCCAGATGACACACTCCTACGTTTAGGGACCCAGGACGCGGGTAACAATTTGAAAAGTCAGCAGGACCTGGGTGAGATCTCGGACGAGTTAGGACGCTAGTAAATAATACTCTAAAATTATATATCCTATTACAACATATACAATAAATTTGATTAGTTTAAGAAAAGGTTCGCCTTGTATTAGGAGAACAGAGACGTCTACCTATATATACTTTAGAGTTTGTAATATAGGGACTTTTTCTTTGTACTATATATTGTGAAACATAGGGTTGTTGGTCGTGGTTCCCCAAGTTGGAAGTAAGTTCCAACCAATCCATCTAGAGCCGAAAGGCATATGTGTCAAGCAGGTCCTTTGCATTGTTGTGAGGTAAAGTTAACCAAACCCCGCGTCACCATCTCCCATCTAACCTACCCCCTGCCCTGTTGCAATTGCAGTGAGTACCCAGTCACATATATATAGTAGCTAGTAGTAGATGGCGTGCTAGTACTATATAGAAAAGCCGAAGACAATTCTCGAAGGCTAAAACTGTTCTCATCAATCAACCTACCTAATGTCGGCCGACATCCGCGACGTCCTGCTCTTCCTCTACATCCAGTCGTACAAGCGCCTCGTCCCGCGGAGCGCGCACAAGGACTCCCCGCCGTGGCGGACGTCTGGCCCTCCACCTCCGCGCGTTCGATGGCTACCTCTCCGCGCTCTCCCCTGATCCAGGTCAGGATTAATTAACACGTCCCGATCGTTTTGTTTGATCGCTTTTTCAAACAAGATTGTGATGCGAGTGCTTAGTAATCATCGATATGTGTTTCGCGTTCATTTCATCATTTGTTAATTAGACGCGACATCTCAGTAGAACGGTGGTACCGTACCCTCTGACTGTACCCGGCAACAACCATACCTTGAATACCGTCCATTGACTGCTGGAATTGTGCTATACTGGAGGGGCCTGGCTGTTGGTATTCTCGATGGCACACACCCACGGCACAACTCACCATAGGAAACCTAGCACTGTCAAAAATGCTGGTTTTGACATCTCTGATAAGTGATGACAGACCCATCAAAGAGACTATTGCCACCCTGTTAATCATGTGATGCTGCTCTACAAAACATCCAACCACATATCGAGGCACGTGACTGCTAAAGCTGGAATTCCCAAAAAGCTCAGCTCTCCAGCCTTGAGACTTCATGTTCAGCAAGAGATATCGTGACTGCAGACTACAGCCCATGTCTATGATTGCTATACCTGGTATACAAAATTATACGGTTGCTTGGCCTCAACATGTTGCCATATATCTTCAAATTACTTAGCATACATACACGCTGTAAGTAGATTAGAGCTTCGATTTGACTGAATTCCACTCTCGAGTAACCACTGCTTTAGAATTGTGTCATATTCATGTCCTTGTAACAGTGCAATTTTTCTATTCTGTTTCATATAAATTTACACATGATCATAGGGATTTAAATAGCTGCAAGTGAATTCCCCATGAAACAGTGTCACCCTGGACTACACTGCACAGATCATCTTATCGCTCTGAAGTATGCCTGACAAGTTCTCTGTTTTGAATGGTGAATATAAGAACTGATAATTTCTTAAATCCATATGTCCACAATCATTTAAATTTGTATGCTAATTGTAAATGGTACCCAGTGTGTACTAACTCCCCATAGGTTCCTTGCCTGCAGAGTTTTTGCTCATCTTTGTATAGAGATCTATTCACAACTAACTTTTAGCTTCCAGTTTCATATTGTGTTTTTGAAGCAGCAATTTTTACTCAAAAATGACAGCTATAGATAGAAGCTTAAATTGGACCTCGAAGAATTGTCATCTGGGATTTTTTAAGAAAAATTGGACACATGAAAGATGATACTGTATGCCTCACTCTTCAATGTGGGGCAAAGCTGCGTGACAATGATAAGACCATTGTGTTGCAGAATGCTGACTTTAAAGAGTCGTTGACCATTACTTGCATTGATTTTGTGCAGGTATTGACAATGGAACATTTGAGCACCTTGGATTTCTAGTTCAATTCTCAGAAGGAACTTCCTTAAGCCAGGCTGCTACCTTTTGCAAACTCAGATCCAGACATGCCTGCTCCTGTCCCTGCTGCTCAGGTTCTTGATTGGATGTCACAGAACATAGCTTCTTCACTGAATATTCTGCTGAGAGGTCTGCAGCAAAGGAAAGCATCCAGCAAACCATGTCTGATCTTGATGTGACCATGGCTGAGGCCAATACAAGTCATCCACGAACAGCACACCAAGTGCCAATCCTTGCATACTACAGAAATGTAACATTTGTGGGGGCTTTTCAAAACCTCTGTTGTCAAGCATGCATCTGATGTCAAGGGGAAATTCAATAAAGGTACATTGATAGTTGTCAATAGCTAACTTCTGGATAATGGTCATCATAGATTTTAATCTTTCTCCTTTAGCAAAGTTTTGTAGTGCTATCCCATCAAATATGCAAAGTTGATTTTTCAAAATTCATAAATATAAACTATGGTTCTGTAGTTTTGGAGTGATTACATTTTGTCTCTCTGCATTTTTCATTAACTGTCACTGTGGGCATTGGTATGACCCCTTTACACACCTTTGACCATTACTTTATTTAATTATTATACATGCAAAACTTGAGAAATGAAAAATTACATGTAATTAAGTAATTTTGATGCTATCATTTGGTCATTTCTGGTATGACCAATCAAACTTTTTCTTATGTATATATAATTCTATAGGCTCAAAAGTTAAAAAAAAAAGTTGACCCACCGTAATTCTAGTTGTGTCTATATATATGGCCATTATATGTTGTGTTTAGCTGGTTATTGAAAATGGCACTTCAAGCACTATCCAAGCGTAAAAATTTCACTAGGTCTGTACCAATCTACTGACAGGTATTAACTCTTTGATTCAAAACAAAACACTACATTATAGCTTTTTGGGCAGAGAGATGATAATTCTGAGTATCATGATGTGGGTCCGTCCAGAGAACGTTTAAACTGGAAAAAATATATGGGTGAATAATTTGATCTGTGAAGTGAGGCAATGTGTAACCTCAGTGGAGGCTACTCAATGTTAGGATCAATAGTGGTATATGAAGCTGCACTACACTTTGAGAAAGATGGAGGCTGATTTTTGGGCTGCTATGAACTGCAGCTTGCTGGTGCATTCGCTAACAAAAAGACTGGGGTAGCAGTAAAGGAAGCGACATTATACTAACACTCAGAACCCTGCATCTAGCAACTTTGTTTTGCATAAAAAGGCAACATGAAGTATTTCAATTCAAAAATTCACACTGATATTTGACTAACAGTTTGTCTAATCATACACATCTTTAGAGTATAGATGTTCTAAGATGATGTTAATTTTGTAGAAAAATGACAATATACTGTAGATAAATTGAAGGTCAAGATATACTTTTGAAGACTCTTGTACCAAAAATATGCCTTATGATTGATTTCACAATTCACATTGATTTAATCTGCTGCAATATATTATATTGCTTCATGACTTTGAACAATGAAACCTCAGAGGTAGGACTATGCTTGCTGTATCTATAACTTATTGCAAACTTCTTTTTTGTAGGTATTGAACTGTCATGATTCTGTTATTCTACATATTAGCACCGCTGAAGTATGCTACTGTGTATGGTTGTTCTGATGCTACGGTTGTTCTTGGTGCTGTTGGTAAGGTATGCATGTAGTTCTATTTCTCTTGTGGATTGAATGTTCTTTCTGGTTTGCTCTGTTTTATTTTTTATCTATATTTGTTTAGAATGGTTCAATTTAGCTGTGATCAATCTAAAATGGATCTGCCACCTCGCCCATTTTGGGCTACAATGGTTTTGTTCATATGTATGTGTTCCATTGCTTTTGTAACCTGCCATTGCTGTGTTGTTATGATTTGTAAAATTTTAGTTGATGTCAAGTTGCAAACAAAGGTTGTGACTGTTTAGAGTTGCCAAATACTCAAGGAATGGGACTGCAGTAAGCTAGCAATCAGATTCTACTTTATGGTAGTCTTGCAGAAATAGGTTGTAGATGATGTAGGTCACTGTCACCCTTCTGCCTCTTTTTGATGGTGGTGGCTCTGTATCAGCTATGGGGCTTATATTCTTGGTTTTATCGCGGACGTGTTCTGAGCACCAATGTGCACAAGGTGTTTTGTTGTAAACTATTAAACTTTTCATGAACCTGTATCAACGAGAAACACTCGTGAAATTGAATCCTGAACCCATCTCTACTGTTTGCCATCTATAGGTCTTCTGATTCCCCACTCCATCCTATTTCTGTACCTTCCCAGTCTATTCCAGTAGTTAAATGCGCTGGTAAAACTTTTTTAGTAAGTCTTAGTAGATTAGTAACATTTTATTATTTATTGCAAAAATGTTTTACAAGTCCTACTTTGAATTTTTATGCTGTCAGGTAGTAAAGTGGAGCATTGTGAAAAGAGTGCATATCATTGCAGCTGCAAAAACGTATTTGTATTGCCAACTGCCGAGTGCATCTTCTACTTAGAGTAAATCCACCAACCTTCTTGTATTGGGGGACAACCATAAATTACAAGTAAGTTTCTGTAGTCCTTTTGCCTTGTGCTCTTCTAAATGGCATTGGTAGGGGTGATGGTTTAAATAATTGATTTCCAATCTCTCTTAAATGGATGGCTTTTGAATACAAGGTCTGAGTCAATAGTTGTACATAGTGTTTGGTACTCAGTGATCCTGATTTACACACTATACATTAGTATTTAATAATTAATATTTATTATTTTCTCATGATAAATTTCCTTGTCTGTAGGTTGCTCCATTCAATACATGCTACCCACAGCTGCAGGATCATTTGATGCAAGTGGGTGTCGATCCCAGTGTCAACAACAAATGGGACCAACCTTTTGTGTTGGGAGTTGTTGATCCACATGATTCATTATCCCATCCTGCTGGGGTTTCAGATGTTAAGCTGAATCAGCAACATGTCTGGATCCTGATCTATTCACCAATTTTTGGTATGTTAAAAAAAAAATGCTTCAGGGCTTTGGCTCTGTAAAATGACATGAGCAACGAGCACAGATCCAATCACTCTTCTACCCTTAAAGTTTCTTTTCTCTGTTCTTGATTTGGTATCTTGGTATGAAAACATTGATTCTTGTCTAGTTCATCTTTTTGTCGCGCCAGCTGTATGCAGTAATTGCAATGTGGCAACTTGAACCACCTTCATGCTAGAATACTTGAGTCAGTTCTTGATGCATCTATCACAATTTTCTCCACTGATGCTTCCACTGAAAAAATGCATTTAAAGTGATGCGTTGTTTTCTTTTATTCTTTTTTCCTGAACAACAATGAATCAGAGCTGTGTCATTTTCAACAAGAAAAAAAATGTATAAACTGTACAGCAAAAGGGGGAGACCAAAAGAAAGCAGCCCTCCATATACATCCCACACACTACTGGAGATAAACTCTAGCTAATAGAACTGCTGTTTTGAATGAAAAGATTATTGGTGATGCTGAACCTGTCATTTGATGCATTTTTTAATAGCTAATAGAACTGTTGTTTTTAATAAAAACATTTACTTTTCTTCTGCAGATTCCTAGTTGGTTTGGGGATGAAAGGCAAGAGCCTACAAACTGCAATCCTTTCCTGCTTACAGAATTTATGGGGCATTCCAAAGCAAAAGGTAAATTAAGTGACTAAATCAATAGAGCTGAGCATAATACATCACCAAGCATATGTTCTAATGGCTTCTCAGAATGTTTTTCTGTTCAAAACTAACATTAATTGGTATAGGAAGCTGCCTTATTTATTTCATTATTCAAGAATGTAATATACCTTAGGGTATACTTGTGGGTTCTGTCAACTCCTGTTTATAATGGCATGGGCAACCTCACTTTCTTCATTTAGTGTAATATATTCTGTTTGATGACTACACACTGTCTTCATGACTACACTGTCTTCATCATGTGCTACGCCTTCCATTCAGAGCGTGAGTCATTTTAGTTTTGTCCTAAGTAAAACTTAATTAACTTACAAGGATTGGTAAAATATATAAAATATACAATACCAAATAAATGCACTACCAAGATATAATCCATTGTAGATTGTTGGTGCATTTTTATGTTGATTTGGTAAAAGTGAGACCTAGAATGGAGGTAATAATGAACCATTAATGTAAATCATATGCAATTTACATGGCAAAGAAATGGAAAACATGAGGAAACTGGGGGAAAACTCATTACTATAGATCTTCTGTTTTAATCATTAATGCTATTCCAATCCTGAGTGTCCTATACTCCATTCCTAATCCAATAAGATGAATGAGGTTTGAAATTATTGTTACTATATTTCTCAGCAAAGTAGTAGAAGTTTCGAAGATATAGTGCAAATTTTGATATTCATAAATATTGTTTGGCACAGTTAGTTCACTTCTATATTTCACCATGCTGTATTCTAAAGGTTGCATGTTCCTAAGTATGGTATATTCATTATCAGCGTTCTGCTCTGGAAGATATCCAAAAAGATGATTCGGGAGCTGCAGCTTGATGATGAGAATGGGAAAAAGGAATTAGCAACGGCCCTTCATGCTCAGTTCAAGGATTGGTTATACGGTAACATACTAACATCTCATCGCTAACATTTCAGTAGAAACTGACTGTGTTTAGCATTAAGAAACCTTTGGTGTTGCACAATTTATTCCAAGTATGGTTAACATATATGCCGTGATATGGTATGGTAATTACCTGTCAGCACAAGCAGATCTCTATAGTTCTTTACCATTGGAAAAATATACCTTTTTAAATTTGTAAACGTAGCTTAATCACCAAAATTAAATGTGCTATTGCACGGTATGTAAATATCGCGATACCATAAAAATACACCTTTTCCTACTCTTTATATAAACTATACTTGGGACCGTCGTTCGGCGTATCTTTTTCCCTTCAAGGAATTGGCAGCGCTCCTGCCACTTAAATTTAGCATAATGGTTCTAAATGATATTTGCTGAAAATGATATTAGGCCCAGTTGGAACTGACTTTAATTGGTATATGCAAAGCACACCTGGAATGATTCCTGGCCCTGGAATCACCCTAACCGAACAAAGCCTAGTCAGTTTCATGTGGGCCTTGTCTTGAAAAACTCGGTTTTTGTTTTGTGTAGAGTAACTGGAAATTCTTTGTTATGTCTTCAGCTTCGGGCAATATCCGCCAGCTCTACTGTCTACAAGGTGATTAACAGTGCAATTTGCAAGACTGATTATCCTTTGCCGACTCCTGCTCCAAAAACATACAGTTCGACAATTGTCGAAGCTGACCTTCCTTCCTGGAGAGGATCCCCACCTGCTCACCCACCCAGCAGCCTGTAGTATTTTTACTTACACAAGGATGTAAAAAGTGAAGATGTAACTATTACTTATTATTTTTGAGAGATTCATTTGCGTATTTCCCCAAAATCTTCTCATTGCTGCGCGTTGGGTATTGAGTAGGATGTAATCTTGTTTCTTCTTCTTCTTTTCCTTTTTGCTGTGTCTACTCATGGCCCTTGATAATGTCCACGAGTATGTAATAGGGACTAATGAATCAAACGATTGTTGAATAAATATTTCATTTCGCTTTGTTAAGTGGCTCATCATCTCCTCATGTGCGTAAAGCCACTACGCATGGATCAGTTGTCGTTAATCTGTAACCCTCTACCTGTACAGACCTGCATGTTTCTTTTGCCACTTGCTTGGTTGGCCAAATTTTTGCCCGCACTATTTCGTTGGTCAAAGTTTTAACGACTCAGAAACCAATCACTTTCAGGCACGAATCAATGCACCCAGGCAGCTAGAGAGCATTAGGGTTGTGGTGGCGGACTTGTGGAGTCATATGCGCGGAAGGCTTCTGTATTGTTGTGTTCCGTACCTGTAGGGGAGGGAGGTCTGCTGCAGGCTGCATGCACCTGCTGGATGCCTCCATCTCCTTCCATCTCTTCCCCTTCGTTTTGGCTGCTGGTTCAGCCGGTTGCGAACCGCGACGCCCCCACTCGTGTTACACGAGGCGTGTCGTGCATGCGCGTACGTTCTGGTTGCCCTTGGGTCGGTCCTGCCCATCCGGACCTCCCTCTACACGTTGCCTAACATGCATGACCTCGTGATAATACAAGCGACGGCACGTTGCCACCGTGGAAAAGCGCGGCGTCGCCGGCCGGTGTGTGGTGGCGACCGATGGCCTCGCGCGGCAATAGCTGTCCGTCCGGTCGCCGCCGGCGGCAGCCGGGCGTGGTGCGTGCGTGCAGCACGGCGCTCCGTTCGTTTGTACGTGACGTCGCTGGAACGTACGTACGTACGTGACGAGAGTTCCGTCCGGCCCGGCGGTCCAACTGAGCACCTATCATCAGTGTGGTGTGTTGTGCGTGGGCGTTGGTGCGTCATGAACGCTGGTGCTACGTCCTTCAAACCAACATGCACGTCAGGTTTAGCGGCGTATTAGCTGTAACAGTAGAACGCGTGCAATGCTTGGATGGCATATATGGCTACAGCATCATCATGCTCTGAGTAGTAGTACATAGTTCTGGTCCCGATTTTTAAGGTTATTAAATGTGAATGTGGGCCACTCGTAAACTGACTGAATCTTCGTCCACTCGTGACTCGTGTACCGGGCTTTTTTTGTAGTTTGATGATGACAGGTAGGCAAGGGCGGCTGCAGGCGTACGCGGAAATCATGTCCGCCCATTGGCAGGATAAGGTTTGTGATGGGCCAGGCCAAGCCGCGCGGAGTCAGCGGCGTTTGTCCTCCTGTGCCAGCTAGTGGCCTAATCGATCTCAGGCTGCACAGTGCTGAATAAGCGCTACAGAATAATGGTACTATACGATGTGTGAAAGAAGAAAAAATCTTCAGTAATATCGTAGGTTTGTGGGAGTATCTTCTTTTTCATATTAATTAACACTACATAGATGCATTTAATCAATTCACGACACCATTCACAAATTAATATTTCAGCCGCTATATATTGTTCATGTAAACTTAATCCATTGCCACTAAAAAAATGAATGTTGAAAACAATAAAAAAATAATCCCTAACCCTAGTTCTAGATCTAGATGCAAACCAATAATCCCTCTCCTAAAAACTATTAAATTGGCCAATGTAAAAAGTGGCTCCAGTCAAGAGTCGTGTCCATATATATGTTCAGATGCGGTTTAGTATGTGTAGTAAGCAGCGTCATTCACTATGCTCCCAAACGTGGATACATACAGCCGATTCGATCCGGTTTGTGAGCGAATTTACTACAAAAACAGTTGTACACGATCGAGCTTTTCGATGGTATCTCAGTACGTGCATGCGTCATCAAAGGTTCATCCATCGATCGCACACGGAGGACGCAAAATATATATCAGCTCGTTTTCCAAAGTTACGCATTATATATGCATGCACACAGGACACGATGTACTATAGCATTATTGCATAGCCAGCTCCTCCATCATCGTCTAAGACGAGCTCATCATCCTCTCTAAGACATGCATGGTTCGTGAAGACTCGACCACACTAGTCGACAATAATACTTACTGTTTGCTCTTGCTTTATTAGTTAATTTATCTGGACTTGAATAATGGCATGAATAATTGAACTCTGGAAGTACGCTACATCTGGGCCCGGTGTGCTTGTGAGAGCTAGCTTAGCAGACATTGGCTAGCCAGTCGGCCGGTGCACACAGTATTGCACCTGCTGACACCTGGCCAGATCATGGACCGGAGGAACGTGCCAAATGGAGCGATCTCATACTCATGCGTTGCCGGGTGAAAGACATGTCGCAGTAGGGTATTTGATTTGCAACAGGGGCTGTTTGGTTATGCAGGCACACTTTGCCACACTTCATCTTAGGCTAGGTTCACCAAATTGTAAGTGTTTGATTAGTGCCAAAGCTAGGTAAAGATTTTAAAAGCTACATGTCATGGCGCTTTTATTAAAAAAAAAAAATGTCATAGAGTATCTCTGAAGTGTGGCAAGATGCCTCCTTAGACAAGACAAAGTGTGGCCACCAATTTTCTTACTACCTTCCACACTTGCCTAGGTTAGTTGTGACAGATTATGTCCGGGAACCAAATAACCCCTTGGTTCATCGTTTTTTCAAAATGAAGCTTAGCTCTTGGTTCATCTTTATATATCTTACACTCTTTAGATTTTTATTTATTTCTTAGTTATTAGTGGATTAGAATGAGTTGATTCGTCCATATTTCTAAAAAAAAAGGTATCTCATGTTTTTTCATTCCAATTCCCACAAAAGAAAACTACAATTTTCATTTCGAACAGACATAAATACTCCTTTTTATAAACATAATCAAAAGTTTCACTTAAGATAATTATAGGAATTGATTTAGGCCAGAGATAGTACCTCCACTACGAAATGCTTCGAGGGAGTACCACATGGAAGCATGCCTAGCTTGACTTGAATTAATAATCGATTTTTTAAAATTAGTTGAAGTTAAGAAACTTGACTTGAATTAATTATTAGATGGAATTGTATGCTTTGAGGGAGTACCCATGGACGTATATATATGAGCATGTTATTTCGCGCTAAGGTCGAGAAAGGTTTCCAGCACGGAACGAAAGGTTGAAGAGAGAGAGAGACAGCGTTAGCCATGGAGCTATCTGCCGGCCGTTCAATTGGTGTCGATGTAGCGCTGCAGCCTTCCAAAGCAAATAAGTACAAGCCTATCACTAGGCTACTATGCTACCTAGATAGTAGAAGCTAGCATCGACACAAACCTCATGTTATTTTTTATCGATGATGTGTGACTAGGGACCAAAAAGGGATTAAGAGAGAGCGCGCTATATAAGTGGTCTAAGGAGGAGAGAGCACTTTAGTCATTCTCTTGACTAGTGCATTTTTAGTTATCTCTCGACTAATTAGTCACCCCAATTTGGAGTTTAGTTAAACTTCATAAAAAGCTCTAGCATTTTTTCAGTTTTCACGGGCGGAGGCTGCCCTGCTGCCGAGGAAGGCGAGCGAACTGGTTTGGGCTTGGACACCGCCAAGGCCAGGGGCATCCAGGGGTGGTTCCTCAATGGCACGGGTGCCATGCAGGGGGCAGGCGAGGTCGTGCCAAGGGCGTCGCATGGATTGGTGGGCGCAAGGAGGGAAGAAGATGGGGGAGAAAATAGAGATGTGAGACTAGGTGGGACCTACAAAAAAAGTTGGAGTTGACAGCCAAACACTTTACTTTGACAGCTCAACTCCACTCGAGCTAGCTCGCCTTAGAGTTTTGGAGTGAAGCGGCTCCATCGCGTGGAGTTAGGAGCCATCGCAAATAAGCCCCTTAATCCTCTTGAGAGTTCTCTACTAATCCTTTTTGAAGCACGTTAGAGCACACTCAATAGGCTTGGGCCCTTCACCCTCTCCTCTAGCATCTTTCCAATCCCTCTAGCGGTTGAGCGGCCAAAAACTTCCATCAGCCATCTTAGTAGATTGGTTTTTCTTCGTCCCCAGCAAAGTCACCAAAAAGTGTATTAACGCTTATTTGGTCACCACACCGGTAGGGGCTAGATCGCCCAAGGCCATACGTAGTGGTGGGAGGTCCAACGCCGAGGCCAACTGGCATGTCAATAAGGTCAATTAGACGCCGTTCTTCGCCCAATAACACACCTAATGCCTACTAGGAAGAAGACTCCGCCGGGTATGCACGGCGCAGGTACATGTTCTAGGATCGCCAAAGCCACATATAGAACGCCTACAAATCCCATCGAGGGACACGTATGACAGCAAGGGAGTTGGAAGAGATAATAATAAGTGGTAAAAAAAAAGTGGATATATAAATTGATAAAAGAACAATTATGCAGTTGGATATACTTCAATCGGATATGAACCTCATATATTTATATGGAGTAGGGTGTTCCATCCCGTTGGAAAACTAATGTGATACTATATTTTAAGATCATCATTTCGCAGAGTTTTTCTTAGATTATTACGCAAAAGCCTCGTATATGGAGTTATTCTAAAGCCGGTCTAGGTCCAATTTGAGTGCCAACGGACTTGTTGTTTTAGCCTCAATTCATCATCTTATATGCACGACGTACCAACTAGATCATCATCCAAAACACATTCCTTTCCATTCCGGAACGACACAGAGACAGAGAGAGCTAGTGCTGCATGGTCATTCGATCCAAATCCATGTGGTGGCCACAAAAAGCGGGCAGAGAGCCGGCAGAGTAACATCAATCAGTTTTACCTGGGCCCTCTCTATCTCAAACTCAATCAGCCATTCCATATTTTCCGTTCCCGGCCAAGATGATTTCACAAGCGATCGAGCTTGGCATGCACACTACATAACACGCTGATATATTCGATTTCCCACACGTGCCAGACGGCATCTCTGCCCATCGATCTCTCCTATCAACCCTCGCTATATATATATATGCTGACATGCCGCGGCGCCAGCCACAGCCATGAGCACACAGAGCAGCCATCCACTTCGATATAATCAGCCCATCGGTGCTCGGCGAAGCAGCTAGCTATAGCATATAGGTATAGCAGTAGCTAGTTTCACAGGCCGGACGCTCCTCACAGCTGCTGGCTGCTGCCCAAAACCTTAAACCACCAGTCCGATCTGATCTACGAGGCTGCAGGCGCGGCATGATGAACCTGAACCTGAAGCAGCCTCATGCTGCCGGCGCCGCACCAGAGCAATGTCGTCGCTCGCGCCTGACGTCGCCGTCGTCGGCCGCCAGAAGGCGGAGGGGCGGCGGCGGCAGCGTGTCCTCCCTCTTCCCGGTCCCGGTGCCGGCGGCTGCCGTGAGGATCAGCTGCAGCGCCACCGAGGAGGAAGTCAGTAGAGCCGGCGCCATGTCGACCGTCACCGTGGAAGAGCCGATGCTGACGGTGACCGCCACGGTGGAGGCGTCGCCGGCCATCGGGCAGGTGTACTTCGAGCGCGCGCCCTCGACGACGCCCGCGACCTCCTCGGCAAGACGCGCGCTGCTCATGGAGCTCGTCAGCTCCGAGCTCGACGCAAGTGAGTACACGTAGCTACTAGTGACTGATACCGTCCGTTCGTGCCTGCTGAGTGTGCCGGCCTCCTCATCTCGTCGTTTGCCACACATGCGTCATCTACGACAGATGGGCGGACGCCATGCATGGTGCCAGTGCCAGCCAGCTGCTGCTCCAACCTTGAACAATAGATGCATCCTACGAAATCTTTAGTAAACCTAGTAGATGTGGATGTGAGTGGATGATACTATTAGTTCAAAAATATACAACACATATAAAAAAATACTAAGAGATCGATCAGTATACTAAGATGCGCTCTCCACGAAGGACAGACTACAACAGCCGCAAGACGACGGACGACTAGACGAGAGTTTCCTTTGTCGATGAGCTAAAATGAAAAAAAAAGAATCTGATTTTGAGCTCCTTCCTCCTATGGTGGTGCGTGGTGCAGAGACGGGTCTGGAGAAGCCGCGGGACGACGTTCGCTCACAAGACGCTGCGTGAGGGCCACTACGAGGCGGAGTTCAAAGGTGCCGGCGTCGTTCGGTCCGGTGGGCGCCGTGCTGGTGGAGAACGAGCACCACAAGGAGATCTTCATCCGGAGATCAAGCTGGTGACCGGCGGCGACACCAGCACCGCCGCTCGACTGCAACTCGTGGGTGCACTCCAAGTTCGACAACCCGGAGAAGCGCATCTTCTTCACCCTCAAGTCGTACCTGCCGTCCGAGACGCCCAAGGGCCTGGAGGAGCTGCGGAGCAAGGACCTGCGGGCGCTCCGCGGCGACGGCCACGGCGAGCGCCGGGCGTTCGAGCGCGTCTACGACTACGACGTGTACAACGACCTGGGCGACCCGGACAAGGACCCAGCCACCAGCGTCCCATCCTCGGCGGCAGCAAGCGGTTCCCGTATGCCCGCGGCGGTGCCGCACCGGCCGGCCCCGGACCAAGCGTGACCCGCAGACGGAGAAGCGCGACGGCCACCACTACGTGCCCCGCGACGAGCAGTTCTCCGAGGTGAAGCAGCTCACGTTCGGCGCCACCACGCTGCGGTCCGGCCTCCACGCGCTGCTGCCGGCCATCGCGCCGCTGCTCACCAAGAAGGAGCTCCGTTCCCGCACTTCCCCGCCATCGACGACCTCTACAGCGACGGCATCCCGCTGCCACCGGAGACGAAGCTCGACCTCATCCGCACCATCGTCCCCCCGCGTCGTCAAGCTCGTCGGCGACACCACCGATCACGTACTCCGCTTCGAGGTCCCGGAGATGTTAGAGAGTAAGATAGCTCTACCACTGCCACTGCACCTATACATACCCTTGGCTGGAAGATCCAAGAAAATCAACGACAAATGCTTGTGTTGCAGGGGACCGCTTCAAGTGGTTCAAAGACGAGGAGTTCGCGAGGCAGACAATCGCGGGGGCTGAACCCGCTGTGCATCCAGCTGCTGAGGAGTTCCCCATCAGGAGCAAGCTGGACCCGGAGGTGTACGGGCCGGCGGAGTCCGCCATTACCAGGAGATCCTGGAGGAGAAGCAGATGGACATGACCGTGGAGGCAGCGCTGGCGGCGAAGCGTCTCTTCATCCTGGACTACCACGACGTGTTCCTGCCCTACGTGCACAGGGTGCGTGAGTTTCCCGACACGACGCTCTACGGCTCCCGGACCGTCTTCTACCTCACGCACCTGGGCACGCTGATGCCGCTGGCCATCGAGCTCACGCGGCCCAAGTCGCCGACGCAGCCGCAGTGGAAGCGCGTGTTCACGCACGGGCCTGACGCCACGGACGCGTGGCTGTGGAAGCTGGCCAAGGCGCACGTGCTCACCCATGACACCGGGTACCACCAGCTGGTCAGCCACTGGCTGCGCACGCACTGCTGCGTCGAGCCCTACATCATCGCCGCCAACCGGCAGCTCAGCCGGCTGCACCCGGTGTACCGCCTCCTACACCCTCACTTCCGGTACACCATGGAGATCAACGCGCTGGCAAGAGAGGCGCTCATCAACGCCGACGGCATCATCGAGGAGTCATTCTGGCCGGGAAGTACGCCATGGAGCTCAGCTCCGTGGCGTACGGGGCGACGTGGAGGTTCGACACGGAGAGGCGCTGCCCAACGATCTCGTCAGGCGCGGGCTCGCCGTGCGCAAAGACGACGGCGAGCTGGAGCTTACCATCAGGACTACCCCTACGCCACCGACGGGCTCATGGTCTGGAACTCCATCAAGCAGTGGGTGGCTGACTATGTTGGTGTCTACTACAAGTCCGACGACGCCGTCGCCGCCGACCCGGAGCTCAAGGCGTTCTGGGACGAGGTGCGCAACGTGGGCCACGGCGACAAGAAGGACGAGCCGTGGTGGCCCGTGCTCAACACCAAGGACAGCCTCGTGGAGACGCTCACCACCATCGTGTGGGTCACCTCCGGCCACCACTCGGCCGTCAACTTCGGACAGTACCACTTCGGCGGCTACTTCCCGAACCGCCCGACCACCATCCGGAGGAACATGCCGGTGGAGGAGTGCCGGGAGGAGGACGTGAGGAGGTTCCTCACGCAGCCGGAGACGACGCTGCTGGACATGATGCCCACGCAGATGCAGGCCATCAGGGTCATGGCGACGCTGGACATCCTGTCGTCGCACTCGCCCGACGAGGAGTACATGGGGAGTTCGCGGAGCAGTCGTGGCTGGCGGAGCCCATGGTGAAGGCGGCGTTCGAAAGTTCAGCGGGGATGAGGGAGATTGAGGGATGCATCGACGAGGCCAACAACAACCCGGAGAACAAGAACCGGTTTGGAGCCGGGATCGTGCCGTACGAGCTGCTCAAGCCCTTCTCCAAGCCGGGAGTCACCGGGAGGGCATCCCCAACAGCATCTCCATCTGATCGACTCATCCTCAGCATTAGTTTCTCCATCGGTTATCATCCAATTGGGAGGTTGCATTATTGCATGCAGAGGCTGCTTGTTAAATAAATTGTACTCTGCATGATTGTATTGTACCATTTATATATACTACCAAGCCACTAACACGACCTACCTTTTTATTTTATCGTCTTAATTTAGAAATACCACCTGATTATTACCGGCCTAGAGGGAGATCAAATTTAGGAACTACGGAGTACTCTCTAGCTACGTGTACAATTATTCACTTAGAAAACAGAAGGTAGAAAAACTTTATATAAATTTTAAAACGACTACATACCGTACCAATTTCTAGTAGCCTGTCTATGTACAGTAATTTTGAGATACCTTCCCAGTACGAAAAAGATCACCCTCACGAGTAAAATGGTAGTAACTAGTAAAAGCATGAACCCTCGTGAAATGAGGTACTGCAATAAAAATGACCCTGCAGGTGTTAAAATAATAATCCACACTTTTTGCAGATCGAGCAGCAGAACGCGTACAAACGACAGACTGGTCAATTTCTATCCGTGCATCACGAACAAGTGAACAGCACAGCCGAGATCGATAGATGCTGGTTTCGTCACGTATCATCCAAAAATTGTTCACAGGAAAACATGTGAACCAACCCAGTGCCGTGATGGGCGCTTCAGGACCAAGCCTGATTGGATGCCGCTGGAAGCCTATGTCCACTGGCTAGCTAGCACTTGTTATCTCCGTAGTTTCACAGACAGCGAACATATATACACATCAGACTACAGGAAGCGAGATAGGGCCGACCTAGCTAGCGACCTGTCAAACTAGAGATGCATACATGGACAAACCACAAAAGAGCATCCAAGATATCATCCCCATGTGAGCTCAGATTACTCTGGTCCCAAAGAGATTCGCTAAAGAACTCGCGTAAGTAGTAACTCGGGTAACCACTAACCAAGATTGAACCAGTTTCTCCAGGGGTAAGAGAGACTGGACGGGGTGTTCTACTCCTTTCTCTGTTGACAACAACGACTGTATCTACCCGTATTCCAGTCCTTTGTAGTCAGGGCGTTGCAACACAGCAGCTTTCACCATCACCAATTGGCATGGGTAACAAATGCGGGAAGAGTTGTGACGGTGGAGAACTCGAGATACCTGGAGTGTCATCGACTAGATAAGGCAGCATAAGACCCGGAAGAATTGGGGAAGAACGACAGGCTTTCATCACCGGGAGATGCAGCTCTCTGTTCCACCCTGACTGACTGATGAAAATAATCAAGGTATCAAGATTTTGATAACTGTAATGACAATTGACAAGAGCTTAAGAAGAAATAAGAGGCATCCAATGAGATACCAGTAGAGGACGGCTCAAAATACGGTCGGGTTGTTATGAAAGAGGGATCCTGAGCATCAACCTCCAAGTGCTGTGTTGTGCTAATCTTTTTTTTGAAGACCTGTTGATTCGACAAGCTTTACTAATTTGTCTGCTATGATTGTCATTGGTGGGCGGAGATCTGGTGATTGCTGCATTGTGGAAGAAATACCATAAGTAAATTGTAACTTGTGGCAAAAAATCTAATTGATCAAATTTTATTGCATTAGAATTGCTGCAATGATATATTTTCAGCCCTAATGCTTGACGATTTATATGCACAAAACTCTAAGTTAGGTTTAAAGATGACATGCTGTCATCCTTTTTGTGTTTGGCTTGATGCTTTCAGTTAAACTCTGTATGTAAGTACGCTGTTTCTTTATTTTAATGAAAATATGTAACTGTGGGGACCTCCCCCTACAATCTTTTGCAGTCAAAAAAAAAAACTAGCAGCACCAGGCACGCTCCACCACAACTTACACGGTCTGCAAAGCTCAAATGTTAAAAACAACTATGTACCGGGAAAGAGAATGGAGAACTACCTTGACGCAAAGCAAGATGATAATGCCTAATGAAGAGATAGCTTTAGGTGGCATAGAGCCACTTATTCCTGGATCAGTTATTCTTTCCAATGAATCAAGATCATCAAGATGCGGAGCTGCCCAATCTACTAGAAACTGCTCGTTTGGCCTTCTTGAACTGAAGAGGAAAAAGACTCTTTAGTTAGAAATCCAGACTGCAAATTTGGTACAGAAGAGAAGTGAGAATACATACCTATCAAAAGCCTTTTGCCCAGTCAAAAGCACAAGCAAAAATAACACCAAAACTGAAAATATCAGCTTTGATGCCATCTGCTCCAGGATGACTAAGCTCAGGGGCAGCATAGCCTTTAGCACTGTTAATAGCTTCTGAATCCTTCTGTTCAGTTGAGGAAGTGTTATTTTAAAGAACAAAATCAAATGAGCAACCATTAATGGCCAGCTGATCGAGTTATAGGACTCACTTTGAAATATTCAGGAAGCAAACAAAAAGCAATATTTATTACTCTCTCCGTTCCAAATTATAGTTCATTTTATTTTTTTAGATGCATTGCATTTGCTATGCACTTTAGTTATACACTATGTCTAGATGCATAGCAAAAAGAAATGCATCTAGAAAAGCCAAAACAACCTACAATTTGGAACAGATGAAGTACTTTTAATGAAAAAACATATTTATTATCATTTATCACATTTTTTTTTTTTTTTTTGGGGGGGGGGGGGGGGGGGACACAAGTAGTTCTAGGGTATGCAATACACTAGCAGGCTTAATATGTTTGGAGGATAAAAACATCAAGCAAGGACACTAAAAAATTACACCAATATTTCATAAGTACAAACATCCAATAGTATGTATATATTCAGTGATAAATCTCAATTTTTAATACAGATGAAGTTACTGTTTTGACTTTTGAATTCATATTCCAATCAGGAGAGGCCATGATTGTTTATGCATTAGGATAAAACAGATGATCAGCGTTCAAGCCACAACTTGATCCTATAATTAATTGAATACTCCCTCCGTTCCAAATTAAGTTCGCTTTTCTAGGTACATAGCTTTTTGCTATGCATCTAGATATAGATACATAGCAAAATTTATGTACCTAGAAAAGCCAAAACGAATTATAATTTGAAACGGAGGGAGTACATAACTGTAGTCATACTAAAGATTCCATACAAAGTAATAATACTATCATGGTAACTGGGAAACTTGAGGGCACTGACCATTCTCGTGGTGCTGACAAAATGGCTTAACTTGGTTAACCCACTGTCACAGAGGTAGGGCATGAGCTGAGCATCGAGCAAAATATTTCTAGCTTTAATATTTCCATGGGCAACTGGAGGGGAACAAGTCAGGTGCATGTATCTGCACAGATAAAGATACATATAAAAATTGGGAAAGCTAATTCCCATATAAAATTTCAAAAGATCAAGGGGGCACAGCATCAGTTCCACCCTAACTAATACTACTGAAGTTTGCACTAAAAAAGTTCCTTAGTGCAAAGATATGTAATTGATAACCACGCTGTACAAAAGCTAGAAGGTGAAAGTAATTTGCTCAGAGTGTAATTCTTACTCCAGAGCATAGGCAACTCCAAGAGCAATCTTCATCCGAGCTTTCCATGACAAAGCCCTGGATCTTGTGGCTGCTGAAAACAAAATATCATCAAGAGAGCCATTTTCTGCATACTCATATAGAAGTGCACAATGTCCAAACTCCACACAATATCCCACAAGCGCACTGATATTGGGGTGCTTTAATCTGGAGATATTCCAAAGCATGTCCATTAATTCATCTTGTTCTGACAATGACAGATCTACCATGTCAATCCTCTTGATAGCAAGGAGCTGTGAACATGTTGAAATTTTTTTGGTAAAATATAGAGAAAATCATGACCGCTAGAAAATTTGGTAAATCAGAACTTCAATATTTAGAAAAATCACAAACTTTTCATGTTACTGAAGAACAAATTTGCATTAAGACTCCCCTCCTGCTTGCCTCAAAAGATTTGCATTAAGACATGAGAACTTATTTCAGGGACATATTACAGTTTACACTACAAATTCCATCCCTCCTTGCGTCCTCAAAGGTAAATCTTATCAAGACTCAAAGACGTCAATAAAAGAAAAGGATGTGCTTCCTCCCCTCACAGCATCTCATCACAACCTTTCTTTACTCAGAGGGGCTTATCCCTCCCTGAACTCTTCTACATGATGCCCACTAGCCAACGCAATCGGATAGGTACACAACAGCTTGTCACTCATGCAAGCAGTAAATAGGAATTCACAGAACAATTAAGTAGAAGCCTGCAGCACTGACCACTGACAAACAAGCTTTAATGCAACACAGAGGGAAAAAAATCAAATTGTGGATGTGTGGTTGAGATAGCAGTAGATTATAGATTAACATAACTGATGGCACACTTCAGTTGTTAGGGCTCTGAAATGCATGTTGTAGAAATTAGACTTAATTCATGTCATAAATCTTCCTTAAGATTAAGTGACAATTAATAATACTATTTTCCAACAAGGATACTTCCGAAGACAACAGTATTTGTATATTTCTTATCAAAGTATCATACCTGGCCATCAGGAAAATCACCTCTGTAAACTCGGCCAGTGAGACCTTCACCAATAAAACATTCTTCATTAAAGTCCTTGGTAGCCCCTAGAATGTCCACAGCTAGAAACTGTTTTGCAGTTAAAAGTTTTTTAGATGCCTTGAACCAACTTTTTATTTTGGGAATTCTTTTTCAGATGTAATGCCATTACTAGAGGAAGTATCACTGCCAATCAATAGAGAACTCCAAGAGTACAGGACGTCATTCGCTTTGGGGACTGTAAAATGGAAAATATGAGTTTTAGTGAAGTGAAATAATCTTAGTCTATCTTTTTAAAAAAGAACGCAGCATCAAAGAATGAAAAGCAAACATCTGTACATGGATGCATTTAACAAATGTGCCTTGAAAACAATGAACAGTACAGTTTTTTATGATGAGTCCTAGATTTACAGCTGGGATCCTAGATTTGTAATGAAAATAAAATAGAAGTATAGCTATCGGTATCAGCTACAAATGGATGAAAATTTTATGCTTGAACAATTTAAATTCCCATGTATACCTGTTTCCATATTGGCTGGTAAAGCCTTGGCATGGTTAGAGGTGCTCTTAGGGTTGCATGAACAGCTTTTCCGACTTTTCAGAACCAATCCAACAATGAGGAGCACAAATATTGTACATGTGGCACTAGCTATTGCAGCAGCTGTCACTCGAGAGTGTGACTTCCTATGGTGACTGTTATTTTGCAGAGAAGAATACCCAAATGAAGGCTTTGGAGATTTTGGCCTTTGCTTTGGTTTCTGCTTAGCTGCTGGTGGAGGTGGAGGAGATTGAAGTGGAGATTGAGTTGTAGGTGGAGACAAAGATTGATGTGGAGCTGGAGGGGTCCTCCTAGTAACCGAGGAAGATGCATGTTTGAAACCAGGTTGAAATTGGTTTCCATCAATCCTGGAATGTTCACCGCGAAGTTAAGAATTTATTTAGCTATATATGAAGCCAAGACACATAGAGATAGGCAGAGAGGAGGTGCAGGGCAAAGTATAGCAGAATTTAATACCTCAGCTCAGGAATGGACTGAAATGGTCCAGGAACATAGCCACTGAAGTGATTATTTTCAATATTTCTGTGCAAAAAAAAAAATTATGATAATCAGGATCAAGAGTTAAGATGCATAAAATGCAGGAAATATATTAAGCAACAAATCCAGTCAGATTTCTTACAGGGATGACAATGGAAGACCTGCTAACAAAATCACAGATCCTGTGAACTCGTTATGATGTAGATAACTGCAAATGAAAAAAAAAAATTCAAACAGGTGCTGTGTCCATGTGCATGAAATAGCTAGCTTAAAGGAAGATCGGCCTTACAGATAGCGAAGGTTCGTCAATGAGCTAAACGATCTTGGTAGGTCACCATTGAAGGCATTGAATGACAGATCCCTGAAAACCAGGGCGGGGATAAACTTCACATGAGTCGATAAAGATCAAATAAATTGGGACATTTTTGTTTGCAAGGATGGTCAGGATATGAGAATGCCATTAAGGGTGGAAACAAAACTGCTCTAGCATCAAAATGTGCACTTTTTCAACAAACAAAAAATAAACTGAATCCTTGGAAACGGACAGGTGGAAGCCTGATTGAGGGAAGCACATAGCAGATCTTAACCAAAAAGAAAAGGAAAAAGAAAATAAAGTGCAGACATTTAGGACAACTTGCTGAGAACACACAATATATTCTACATGATAGGAACCAACCACATCAAACCATCCATTGTGAATGATAAAACATCATACAGACATCAGTCAGATGCAAGAAAACATGTATTGGGCACAAGTGATAGCCACAAGGACCATATCCACAGATGTATTAGATGACTAAAAGCTAGCACACGAATGTGTAGACACTAATGTACTGCTGAAGTTTCTATTGTAGATGCATACATTAAGGGAAGAATTTCGCTGTCTTATTGCACATGTTATATTAATGAACACCAAAGTGAGATAAGAAAAACACTTCCAAGTGGACAACAGATAGAGTAATTAGGATGAGCAAACCTACATCGTTTCTAAGCTATCCATGTTAACAAAAACATCACCAATTACTCCAGAGAGTTTATTGTAGCTAAAGTTCCTGCGACAAAAAGTTACAAATTGGTCAGTTAATTGTACAACCAGATTACAGAATGTGAAACACTCCATTCCAAAAATATACACTCACAGATATTTCAGGGAGTGCAGCCATGGTAATGATGATGGTATATTCCCTTCAAACTTGTTGGCTGCAAGATTTCTGCAAGAGAACAAGTGAACAACCATAGGCGCATCATTTAGATTCTATATTTAAGTATTGAGTCAGTTAAAGGTGATATCCATTCCAAAGAAGGAAAAGGGACATACAAGTATTCCACGTTTGGGGGCAAAGTGGGCGGATTTCACCAGCAATGTTATTGAAGCTCATATCCCTATCATCAACATGAGAAGAAAAGCACCACAAACTAAATTTAATCAAGAATTGCAAAGTTAAAACCAGATAGCATAGTACAGAAACTTAGCATTTAGAAACTCACAGCTTTTTCAACGACTGAAACTTGAGCAGGTCTGGACCAAGCCATCCACCAACCTGAGCCCACTAATATTTCTGCATGTGAGTAGCAGAGGAAATAACAAAGCCAATTGATCAGCTCTCTATTAATATGTAAGCAAAAAAAATTGAAAAAGTTAATGAACTGGTTTAAGAATTACATTGCAACAATGGACGATCCCTTGCAAACAATGCCTCGCCAATGTTTACTCCCTCTACCCTCACCGCATGGATCACCACCCTGGAATATCCAACCAGAAAGCTGCCACGGCGACTCCAATGTGCGATATAATCCCCAAAGTCCTAGCGCGCTGCGAAGCAGCAAAAACAATGTGACAAAATATATAAGCACAGTACAACAAACCTGTTGGAACCTACTGATTACAAAGCTCCAACTTCAGAGCACCGAAAACACAGAGAGACAACAGAATTGCATCCCACCAAGGCAAGTATGGTCAGAGTATTCTGTACCCAGGGTTAAACGCAACGATCACTATCAATTACATGTGTAAGCATGCACACAGATGACCATCCCGGTCCCACAATCCGTAGCCAACCATCACAGAACAAAATTCCATAGCAATTAGCAAGCATGCATAGACGAGAGCGCCAAAAATGAGCCACCTCAAGCTACAAGCGAGTGCCAGACAACATGCAAGCGACTACATTCACACGCGCGCTTGGAACCGAATTAACAAGCAGTCAAGCACTGTTCAGAGACGCCACGAGCGCGCCGAGTACAGCAACGCCACGGGATAACTGCTGGATGGCCGCAACCTAGCTACGGAACGAGGGGCCAGGATACTCACCATCAGAGGGGTCGGTGAAGGACGCGGCGGCCGCGAACAAGGCACAGAGCATCGCCACGCCGAGGAGGTGGCGCGGCGCCCCATTCCAACCCCTAGGCGTGCGAATCCGCCGCGCCGGTCCCCCGCGATCGAAATCCAGGGTCGGCTCGGGCAGCCTGGAGCGCGGGCTGGAGCAGGGAGGCCCCGAACGTTCTGGAAGCTTCCAGGAACGAACCGCGCGCTTCCGACACCGTTTGAATTCCTCCTCCCCCCAATTCCGCGCCGACACGCGAGGTAGCGCTCGGATCACGCGCCCGAATCGCGGATTGGAGGAGCGAGGCAGCCGTAGCGGGGCGAATCGCCCGGCGTCGCCTGCGGAATGCTGCTGGTGCTTGCGAGATGGTGAGGGTTTTGGGGTTTTGGTTTGGTGCGGATGGAGCCTTCGGTTTGGGAAATTGGGAGGGAAGAAGAGAGAGAGAGAATGGAAGGGCGGTTGTCTTTTTTTTTTTTTTTTTTTTTTTTTTTTAGGGGAAAAGGGCGGTCGCGTCAGGCAGGCCTTCTTCATCAAGAACAATTTTGGCAGGCCTTCACGGCCCTGCTACGAGTTGGGCTTTTGGCCCATTTGGCACGGGCTCCCTCGGCCTCTTCTCCTCGGTCTAATTTAAGGCAGCCGACGCCGCCGCAAACCTCGCTCTGCACCGGCCGGAGGTCAGGAGGACGATGGAGAACGGGGTTAAGGGGCCGGAGGTTAGCACGGCGATGGAGAACGAGGCTAAGGAGCCGGATGAGAACGAGGGGATAGCCACGGATCTCGTCATGTGTTCGACGTGCTCATGTTTTGTGTACAGGAAGGAGCGCACATCCGTTCCCAAGCCTAACGAGGAGGTGGTGGAGGTGCTGAGGGAAGCCGACAAGATGCGAGACTTGCTGATGGCGGTCCTGCTGCACGGGCCGCTCCAGGAGATGGAGCCGGCTCAGGCGACGAAGGAGCAGTCGCAGGTTCTGCGGAGGAGAAGGAGGGTTATGATGGAGACCAAGAGGTGCCCGACTTGCTCCGCTTCGCTGTCAGAGGTGTGCCTGACTTGCTCGAAGGACGAGGGCAGCGAGCTCATGTCTGTCCTTGAGTCGCTGGGCTTGAAGGAGAGGAAGAAGATTGCGAAGATGGAAGACGAGGCGATGGTATTCATATCGGAGGACAAGTTGAAGCGATGGAGGGAGGTGGAGGAGGGCAAGAGGGCCAAGAGCGAAGATAAGGAAGGCAGTGGATCAAAGAAGAAGAAGGCTTCTAGTGAGGTAATTCTTCCACTTTAAGAGTAGTTTTCTCAATGTCTGACATCTCAAACTATTTACTACTCCAAATCGGTGACCTATAGAAAAAGGAGATTTTTTGTTTGGATTTCAAGAAAAACAAAAGTGATTCTATCTATTTTTATTTTCCATTTATTAGGTTGTTTTCCTTAATCAAATTGAAATTATTAACTAACAGGTGGAGGGCAGTGGATCCAAGGAGGGGGAAATGTTTCTTAGCGAGGAGACTAAGATGCAGATCACGAGGTTGCTCACGAAAGCCCTCGATCTTTTTGGAACAGGCGCCCCCTGTCAAGCTGAAGGAGGAGAACAGTGAATCGGCTGTCGGAAATAGGAAGACTAAGATGGTGACTAGGAGGATGGAAAAGGAGGACATTGATTTTTTGAAGAATCTGCCCCCTACCCAGCCTCTCTACTACGATAAGTATCTTACGACCAAACACACCGTTGATACTCATAATAACGATATTGCGGTTGAAGCTGTGTTCCTTGAGTACTTGCAATGCCATTGCTGCATCAAGGGGTATGCTGAGTACCAGGAGGAGGTCAGTGATGACGAAGATGACGAAGGCGATGACCACAAGTTGGTGTAGCTCTCTTGTCACGTGTGGTTGGTGTGGTAATATGGCTTAGAGTTGCAAAGGGAGCGGGCCACTAGCTCATACTGTAATTAGAACACTAGCTCATACTGTGTTGGCTAAATTAGCTTGCTCTAGTTCTTCAGTTGGACTAAGCTTTGTTTCTTCAGCTTTCATTTCGTATAAAATTTGCTATGCTGCTATGCAAGAGTGAGCTGAGCTGAATATAATTTCGTTCATGGGTGAACTGTGCGTCGGATGCACAACCTGATGTTGATAGCTGAACTGAATATAATTTGGTCCAATTATTCACTTGCTCCCTTCCCCGGCCCCAGCTCGCCGCAGGCGACTCGGGGGCACCCCCCAGCGCCCCCCTCCCTGAGCGGCGGCGGCTCCCCAAAAAGCCGGTCCCGCCGCACCCTCCACCTCCCTCCCCCCGGCGCAGCTCCCCACCTCCCCTCCCCGGTTTTCCGTCATTTGGTGGCCCTAGGCGGCGGCCATGGCGGGGCTTCGCCCGACGTTCTGGCTGCCGCGTGGCTGCGCGGATCCAGCCCCGTGCCTTGGTCCCGGCGCCGGCCGGCCTCCCCCCCCGCCACCCGCACGACGGCTTGCGGCGGTTTGGTGGTGCCCGGGTCCGGCGGCGACCGGGCGGATCGCCCCTCGGGCCCGATGCAGCGACGCCCGACCCGAGCCTCCTCTTCCGCACCTTCGCGGGCGGCCGGCGTCAAGTGGGCTGGGGTGCTTGCGGCCGGCGCCGTCCCTCTTCGTGCGTATGGGCTTCTTCGGTTTGGGGTGAGCGGAAGTCGGGCGGCGTGGCTAGAGGCTCGTTGTCTCGCATCGCGGTGGTGTGAACGGCTGCCCAGGCGGTGCGTCAGCGACGCCATGGTGGCGTGGTTGGTGACGTTTCGCTCGTCCCTTGGTGACTTCGTTGCGTGGAGCTCCGGGAGCCCCAGCCCGACTCGGTCGGGCGGGCGGACGATCACACCTTATGGCATCTCTCTTCTTGAAGGCGTCGTCTTCGAGTCTCATGTCCTTGTCACCGGCACCGAAGTTGAAGTTTCTCTTCGGCGCGCTACTCCTCCTCCGTGATCACTCCGATCGCTGAAAGGTCCCTTGTGGTTTTTGGTAATTGAGTGTCAACATTAGGTGAACTAATATGTGTGATTGAGATTATACACAGGAGATTAGTTCACATGTGATGATGCAATGAAGGAGCTTATTGCATATGAAACATAACATGGAGTCATGTGACCAAGGTGGTGAAGATCAAGACAAGGCTTGGCTTGATGGACCGGTTGCAAGTGTGAAGGGCAAGTCGAGGCGGTGAAGCGCGATGGACCGCGAGGCGGTGAAGCTTGGGCAAGACTTGGCGTCGACGGACCGACTTAGCGGTGAAGAGCAAGTGAGGTCAAGATCGATGGACCAAGAAGGTCATGTGATGATATGAAGTGGATCATATCATTCTTGATCGTGTTGGTGCATGTGTTGCATCGGCACTTAGAGATGGAGCGGAATGGAAATGCGCAAGGCAAAGGTATAACCTATAGGGCATTTCATTTCGCCGGTCATTGGAGCTTAGAGAAGTTTATGACCGGGTTTAGGATAGATGGCCGTACTATATCAAGAGGGGCAAACTTGTTTGCATATCGGTCATCTAGTGCCACTTGTGCGATCTAACTTTGCGATGTGTTAGGATCGAGTGGTGTGGTGAGAGCAAGAGAAAATTCCTTTGAAAATAATTGTGAAAATGCTAACACACATGCACATTGTGATGTACACTTGGAGGTGTTGGCACATTTGCAAAGGAGAAGTTGTTTCGGTGTTTCTCGGATACTAGGACTGACTTTGGAGTGGAATACTGCTTTGATCCATTGAGCTTTGGATCAAGTAACCATGTGGGTTGTGTAGCCCTCTGAGTTAGCTTTCCATAGAGTCCAAGATCATCGAAAACGGAGTTCGGATGAAAGAGTTATGGACGTTTGATCGGGCGTTGGTCGGGCTGTCAATAGCGACGGACGCTGAGACTAGCGTAGGACGCGTCCGGCGCGGAGCGCCTGGCGCGTCCAGCGCTTGTTGATTTTGGCGTCCGGCGGGTCGGTTGGGTTACACCTTCTCTCGGACGCGTCGGGGCTGCGCTGCGCGTACCGGGCGCTTTGCGCCTGGCGCGTCCGGCGCTGTTGAAAAGCATCGGAATGGCTAGTTGCTCAGGGCTGTTTTGAACTGCGCCTGGCGCGTCCGGCGCTGTTCAGAAAGGTGGGATTTCATCCCCAACGGCTCTATTTCGATGGGGAGCCTATATATACTTGTTTGGCCGGCCTTAGGAGGTTGGTTAGCACACTTGAGCCTTGGTGGCTGGCATAGTGGTGCTTGGAGAGCCCTTCCACTCACTCTAGCTTGATAGTGTTCATCCAATTGAGTGAGTGAGCGATTCTAGTGCGATTGCTTTGAGAGATTGCATCGTGTGGCACTAGGTGATCGTGTTGCAAGCCGGTGTGCTTGTTTCTCTTGGAGGTTGCCACCTCCTAGACGGCTTGGTGGCAAGAGACTTCGTGAAGCACGCAAAGAAGATTGTGCGGTGCTCCGAAGAAGAGATTGTGAGAGGTTCGTGCTCACCTCGCGGGGATCGTGAAGAGCAAATCTAGTGGAGCGTGTCATTGAGCTACCACACTTGTGTGTGGGTTCACACGGTGCCCTCTGAGGGATTGGCTAGAGAACTCACACTGTGTGAGGGTCTCGATCGAGCTCCCACTGTGGGATTTGGCACTGGCCATTAAGCTTGAGGATGATCACTGGGTGATTCGCCAAACCGTGGAACCACCAAAGTGTCGGTCGACACAACGAGGAGTAGGGGGAAGTTGGCAAGCTTCCCGAGACCTCAGTAAAAAATCACCGGTGTTATCTTGTGTCCACACTTCGCGGTGGTTTGCAATCTCTTTATCTCAAGCTTTGTTATTACATTCATATATATATTGTGCTTGTGCTTGAGTAGAGTCGTTGTAACTATCTAGCTTGTGTAGCTTGATTAGTTACTTTGCTTAGCTTGTGTAGCTAGGTAATTTGAGCCTTTGGGTTAGGCGTGTGTCGCCTTGTCCATTGTGCATCTAGTGAGCTTAGGGTCTTTGTGCTTGTGCTTACTAGAATTGTATAGGTGCTCACACTTTCTTAAAGTACTAGTGCTTAGGTTTGTGTGACCTTGCATTAGAATTGATTAGGAGCTCAAGCTAGGCTTGTCACCTCACTCTTCTTGTGTAGGATCTTTTGTGAGGTGATTTAGAGTCTTAGTTAGAGGGGTGAAGTCTTGGCTAGACCGATAAGTTTAATTCTGCATTAGTTTTGGGTTAGCGGTGCGATTAGTTTTAAAAGAGACTGTTCACCCCCTCTAGTCCCCATCTCGACCCTTCAATCGCCTTGCTCGCTTGCTGCACCTATCTGCGCTTCATGTTCCTCCTCCTTTGGGTTTGTCTAGCTAGTGGATGTTGTAGTCTTCGGCGTGGTTGTTCGGCAGATGCTTTGCGGCCGAGGTGCTCTTCTAGTTCGGTGGACGCTTTGCCACCAAGTTAGCGTGTCGTCGGCCTCCTCTCGGGCGGCTTCGGAGCTGCCGGGAGTGGCGGGTGTTGGTTCGTTGGCGGATGCTTTGCCGCCATTGGGTTCGTTTGGCGGATGCTTTGCCGCCCTTGTTCGTTGGCGGATGCTTTGCCGTCGGGATTTCTAGCGGATGCTTTGCCGCTGATTCTTTGTTTCATCTTTGGCTCCGATCCACTACTGGCTACCTAGGTGTCGAGTTATCTTTTATTGTGGGCTCAGCTTGCGAGGTGTTAGGTGGAGGGTCCCTCGCCCCTCGTGTTTCTTGCTTTGTGTCCGTGTTTCGGAGCTTCGGTGGTAATCCTTGGATTACTTGCAAACCCTGTTGTATCACCTATGTGTAGGTCTATTGACCATTCCCTCCTGCTTAATGAAAAACGGGCTATATGCCTGATCTCAAAAAAAAAATATAATTTGGTCCCTAGAGAATGGATTGGTTTAGGCCTCACGGCATCATGGTAGATTGCTTAGGCTGATGGCTAGCTCCTATTAAGTTACAAACTTCAAAGGGGCGTAATGAAATGCACATTTTTCCTCCTTTCTTTTATTTCTACGAGGACGTTTCATCTTTTAACTGTAGCTATATATTTTACTGTATTGATCAATGTTTTTAAAGGCGTCGCTTTGGCGTCGCCTAAGTGCCACGACGCTCGGCTAGGCGACTTGGCAAACAACTCGCCTTAGATTGGTATGGTGCCCGCCTTACGACCATGGCGTACGATCGTACTACTAGATCGAGGAAGGCGGGCGCCATACAGGGATGCTGTTTGGGCGGCGGGAAAACACGGGAGAGCGCGGGAGAAAGGGTGGAGAAAAGAACAGATCTTGGAAAAGCCAGCCGCCAGCAAGAAAGACTGAGAGGGAGGGGCGCGCGGGAGAATTAGGCGTGCTGGAGAGAGGAGCGCTCGCGGGGAAGACGGACCTACCTACTCGTTTGCACGAGCACGTTTGCACGCGCCACTGGTAAAGTTGTTTCCCCACCGCATCCCTCCGGTCCTCCTCCATCCACACAAGGAGCAAAAGGAGAGAGAGGAAGGGAAGCGGAGGGGGTGGAGGGAAGAGCACAACAGCTCATTCGGTGGAGAAGGAAGCAAAGCAGGGCATCTGGAGACTGACAGAGGGAAGCAGAGCAGCCATTAGCGTTGTCGTGCGAACTAGCAGTGGGGAGCGACGACGCTAAAGGGGTTGGGATAGGGATTTTGATGAAGCCACGCTAGGAAGGAGCATATGGGCTGGTCGAGCCCACTTCTTAGTCGACTTCTTTCTTTTCCTTGTTTTTCGTTTCCTTTTTCATCTAATGCACTAATTGCTATTTTTAAGTTTTAATTAATTTTTTAAGGTGTTGGCTTGCCTTACGCCTTACTCGCTTATAAACGCATGGCGCTAGTCACCACGCCTTGCTTTACCGCCTTAAAACATTGGTATTGATCATACCTCTCTATGTGAGGATGCTTTTGGGCTGGTTTAGGCCTCACATTTTGTTCCCATGTGATGCAAAAAGTTTCCTCGTCATCAGTTAAGCAGAAGGAATCTGGAGTGAAACAACGAAAAGAACAGCTAGCAAAACAATTCAAGGATACTGTTGCAAGGATGATGGGTGCAGATTAGCGATTTTTATGGTGAAATGATATGGCCCCTTATAAATTGATATGGGATTGTCACTTGTCAGTACAAGTTGTTCTTAATGTTCTACTTTTGCTTGGAAGAAATGGTGCTCTAGTTTGCTAAAGATATATTTGAATAGAAGAAATATTACATATCTGACTAGTTGAATTGAATCCTTAACTGAAGAGTTCGCAATTCATGTCATCTCATCTTGGCCTTGCCTTCGGAATTCAAGGGTTGAAGGTGACTTTTTGCCATTTGTTCAAGTCTTTGAAGGACTGAAGATTTCTGATAACTTAATTATTCAAGATTAGTCATCCGTCTCCTCTCAAGCTGGATTACAAATGGTTTGTAAATGGCACCATTGATGACATGACTCTCATGGGTTGTCATCTGAACCTAAAAGAAAATGGAATTTCTTAGTTTGCTTGTGCCAGGTTTTGTGTTGCTACAGAAGCAAGCTTGGTAATTCAAGTCCATTCCCTAGTTGCTCTTGTCTCAACTAGTAGCAGCAGTTCAGCGTGCGGTAAAAGTTTACGTATTTTCTTTACAATGTCTAGGTTCACAAAGATTTGTTCTAATCTAATTTATTTTACTTTAATACATAAGTTTATATATGTCACTAAATCCATTCATGTCTTTCAAAAAAAAAACTTTTGAAGTACATGAATGGATTGTATTGTAAATTTTATACAATTCTATAAATGCAAGTTAACGAGTGAACATGCCACTTAGAACTAGCAAGCTACTTGATGTAAAATATGGTAGTTCAAAACTACCGTGAACAGCTAGACATGCACGGCGTCGCTAGTCCTAGCGAACGTGCATAAGCTGCCCAGTAACCCACAAAAGCATGCTAGTGGACACGCACGGGCTGCTCCGGTAACCCGCAAAAGCGAAACGGCACTATACGGGCTCGTGCAGTAATGGGATGGGCTGCTCTCTGTCACGCCGTTTGCAAACTTATGTGCCATGTCGTATGCTAGCGGACGCACACAAGCTACTGCAGTAACCCACAAAAGCAAAACGGCACTATACGGGCCGCCGCTGCACATGCCCGCCAATAATCTCACGGCTCGTGCGGTAATAGGACGGGCTGGCTGCCGTCGCACCGTTTGCAACCTTATGTGCCATGTCACACGTCTTAGTGACTTAGTGGTCTAATATATTGCCGAAGTGTCTTACAAGAGCTCGCCAAACAGGAAAAAAAAAACCCATAAGGCCATGCCAACCATACGTTTGGCACAGGTGATCTTTGTCATATGAGATAGTAGTCGTACGGATACAGACTCGCGACTTAAGTCTCTTATAGGGGCATCTGTTGCCTCACCACCTAACACAGCAGCACATAAAGCGTGCGTCGGAAGAATGAGGACTCTAAATTGACATGTTTTTTAGCTTTGTACCTTTGCACACCTACCAGCTATGGATTGCTGCGTAAAAGAGGAATAAGCATACGTTGGAAGAATCAAACTGACACGACCCCCACGTCACTCCTCCTGGGGCGGCTCGGGCGGACACAAAACCGTAGCGCCGACACCTAGATCCGCCACCTCCCAGCCTCGTCGTCGCCTGAGCGGGGACGCTGGAAGCTTCGGTGGAGCGCGAGGAAGGCGACAGTGGGGTTTCCTCCTCCACTGCACTCTTGTTGGCTGGCGAGGAGGACCAGCTCACGGGCAGCGGCGAGTTCGTCCCAGCGAGTTTATCCCTAAAATGCTCCCTATTTTTCATATAGATCTTGGACCCTTGATTCACTTCCTCTTTCCGCGAAACTTCCTACATTTGCTAACGATGTGAAGCTGGTACTAACATTATATTTCATGTTCCCAAACACTATTCACTACCTACCTCATTCAACATCATTGCTCTGTAAACAACACAATGGCCACATTCTCTACCATGGTGCTAGTTGTTCTCGAACACCATTCACTACCTAGCTCATTCATTGCATCACTGCTCTGTAAGCAACACCATGGCCACATTCTCTTCCATGGTGCTAGTGTGGATACTAGAGAGGGGTCATAGCAGGGCAATGTTAGATCTCCAAGCCCAAGAGGGTGACATAGTTCAAGATAGTGACAAGTATGATGTAGTTTTTCACCAGCTTGGGGCACAACTTATGTTGAAGAGGTGGAAGGCGTGTCAAGCGCGGTGGGGCACTACACATCCCTTAGGCAAAGTTTGCAAGCTAGATGGCATGGGAGGGGTGTCATCTCGACAGAGGGACAACAAGATCTCAATGACGAGATGAGGAAGGGGCTTGATGTATCTACTACAAAAATCTCGACATGGAAGTGGATGGTTTGGATGATCTCTGTGCACTACAGTGGAGCATCAACATGGCAAGGGTAAGCAGGAGCGCACCACTGCAAATGGCTAACAATGATGTTTCCAAAACTTCTATTTTTATTTTTGTTCCTCAAACATTGCCTAAAATTTTTTAGGTTTTTTTGCTAAACATTTTCTTAAAGTTTTTTGGACAAAATTTTCAAAAAAAACTATTTTCTTCCGCAAAGTATTTTTATAAAATAGGAAAAAAATTTAGTTCTATTGTTCTCTTTTTTTTTTTTTTTTTTTGAAAGAGTGATAATGGCCCCCACATGCTAAATAGTGGGGGACTACTATTCTTGCTTTATATTTATCCACTAAATGCAAATATTTATTCCTTTCTTATAGTTTTCTTATTATCGTCATCGCCTTGATTTACTTGACCTTCCTTAGAGCATCTCCATCGGTGTTGTAAATGAGTTTGGCATTTGAATTTTTTTGCCAAAAAACTGAAAAACGATGCTCCAACAGTTTTGCAAATCGGTTTGGCATTTTAGTGAGTTTGGCAAATATTCCCCTCCTTTGGCATTTTTGCCAAAGGACAACACCTTTGGCATTCGCGGTCTTTCGGTCCGACAGTTTACCTCCCGCGCCTCGTTCTTTTCTTCCTTCCACGCGCCGCCACACGGAACCGATCGAGAAGACCGCCTTATCTGTTGGAGATGCTCTTACTCTCGTGCTTAGGTTGAGGGGCACCGATTGACGTTCTTTTCTCTCTATGGAACCTCTGGTTTTGATCACCGCTCTTCATCTAGATGTGATCACGAAAATATCGTCAAATTTCAAAGAGCTACATTCTTGTGGTCTAGAGAAGACAAGACAAATAATTAATTATTTCCTTTTTGCTATAATAGGTGCTTATTGAAGAAGTACAATTAATTCCACCAGTTATAGTAGCAACGGTTTATGGCATAATGAATGTATTGCTAAAAATGGCTACTCCTTCCACTTTTTGGTGGGCTCAATTTGACCACCCAAAATTGGGCTTTGACCGTCTCCAAAAAATATATGTGAATTATGTGCCACAAAATTGCTACTTTTGGATTTTGGATTTGTATTAGTACTAATATTGAACGCACTTTCTAAGATTATACGATTTTGTGACTATAATAAAACATTGTAGTGATAATATTAAACTAGCTTTCTAATGATTGTGATTTTGTGACTATTAGTAATTTAAACACACATTCTATCGATTATAAAAAAAATGAAATGTGTTTTTAAGAACAAACTACAACCCACTAAAAACAGACGAAATTATCCAAAATAAAGAATTCCCAGGAAAGCCGAACGAAATTTCACAGCAACAACGAAACAAAGATAAATGTGATGGGGGTTGGGGTGGGTCTATAAATATACACACCAGAACCAGGAGTTCCATCCTCTGCGCTCACCATTCTCCGGCCCCTCACCATTCTCCGGCCCCTCGTTCTCAGTCTGCTTCACCGACGCCGGTGAGACAGACGCTGACGACAACAAGAGAAGATATAGAAAGAGTTCATCCTCCAGCCGCCCATTCCATCTCCTGGTATTGCTGCTACGCTGGCTGCTCTTCTTGCTTAACTTCAGTAGTGCTGCACATACTGCGTACGTATGAACTGTATTGTCTCTTTCCTCGTTTTGGAGTGAAAATCCGGCCGATGAACATGTAGAGTGTGAACGAACGTTGGAAAACTCTGTGGAGACAATTCTATACATTTTTTTTAAAAACAAAAGCAAATCGCCTCAGCTATCTAACGATGAGCTCACACATCCATGAATTACTTGCACGAGTACTTCAGCTAGATATGTGAGGTGCCACTCTTTGGATCCTCGGATTCGTTGGAGGGAGGTTTTGCAATTTAGCTAGATCTTGCAGGGTAACACGGTGTTCTTTCCTCTCTTTTTTTTTTTTCTCCAAATTGTGCCATTTCAAGCTATCATGGAGTTTTGACTAGGTTTGATTGATGTGGTTCTTTCACTTCGGGGAGCTTTGATTAATCCAAGTTATTATGCCTTCGCCGATGCCTCCTTTGGAACGTAGGAAAGTTTTTTGAATAAGTAAAATTGAATCCAACTTATGCCTTCGCCCATGCCTCCTTTGGAACGTAGGGAAGTTTTTTGAATAAGTAAAATTGAATTGAATCTTGTGAGATCGCTCGATCATTATGATTCTGTGAAAATCTTGTGTTTCAAAAGAGTTCTGAGCGTGTGTGTTTTTTTTGTCGGTTCGCTTGTGTTGTAGCGGGGCGCACGTGCGTCTTGCGGACGTAAACTACCGGTTTTGTAACGGTAAAATCGTGGGGCTTTGATTATCTTATACGACTAGATATTGGAGATCTGGAGGTTTAGGCAGTTTATTGTGTGTTTTTCCCCTTGGAGAAACAACCTTTTCCGTTGATCCATTCACCTATATGTTTTTTTTTTTGATAAAGTATACCTGTATTAATTAAAGGAAAAGTAATACAAGTTATGGCGGTTATGCGTTTTTCGTTCATTTGTTTTGTTATGGGTGAACGTAGTGTTTTCGGTTCATTTGTGTTGTAACGGGTGACCATATGTGTGGATGTTTACTACCTCTTTTCGTAACGGTAAAATTGTGTGGGGGTTTGGTTATCTTACATGTCTAGATATCTCGAGAGATTCGGAGGTTTAGGCAATTTATTATGTTTCTTCCCCTTATAGAAACTTTTTTTTGTTTATCTATATAACTATTTGTTGGTTATGCGTTTTTTTTCGTTAACTTTGGGGTGAATGTAGTGTTTTCAGTTCATTTGTGTTGTAACGGGGCGACCGTGCGTGTGGATGTTTACTACCTCTTTTTGTAACGGTAAAATCGTGTGTGATTTTGGTTATCTTACATGTCTAGGTATCTCAGAGATTTGGAGGTTTAGGCAATTTTTTGTGTTTCTTTCCCTTATAGCAATTGCCTTTTTGTTGATCAATAAAACTACATGTTGGTTTTGCGTTTTTTTTCGTTCATTTGTATTGCTACATGTGAATTTAGTGTGATGTTTATCATCAGATTTGTAATGGGTAGAATTGTGGAGCTTTGACTACCTTATTTATTTGATTAGCAAAGATTTATCACTCATAAATGCACTATCTTTTTTTCTTTATTACTACAGGACCATCTTGTGGTACACCATTCTACCATCTTTACTATTGAAGTTCGTTGCTGATATCCTATTGTTGATCGAGTTGTTGTTACGCTCTGTGGAGGCAATAATACCATCTTACTATTGAAGTTCGTTGCTGATATCCTATTGCTGAAGTTCGAGTTGTTGTTACGCTTTGAGGAGGCAATCATGGCTCTCAAGGTATTGGGTTTAACATAATTCCTTTGATTTTATCCGTTCATATTTAATCAATATAATAAGATGATAACTATTGCTTTTACTATTTTTTCTAGGTTGATTTATAGTCCAAGTTTTATAGATATGTCTAGATGCTGACGCTAAGTTAAATTAAAGCAATGTATCTAAAAAGCTAAAATGTTTTATAATTTCGAATGAAAGGAGTACTTCGCTTATGATTTGCCATCTTTGTTCCTAACATATCAACTTCTAGAGGTGTTCCAAGATAAATTTCTATAAGTTTAACCGAGTTTATAGAGAACAATACTGATATTTTTAACACAAAATGAGTATCACAGGATACGTCAGGAAATATATTTGTCACTGTATACTCATTTAGTGTCAAAGATATTAAATATTCTTTTCTATAAAAGTTGATCAAACTTGACTTGGTAACCTCAAATAGTTGATTTATTTGGCAACAAACAAGTATTATGATACAATAATACTAACAAAATATGCACCCAACTTTTTTTTTTTTTTGATTGAAAGGCACCCACTTCGTTAATGTTGTTCAAAATGAAGACGTCTTTTCTGTTTTCCTACCTCACTTGCAAAAATCACTCACAAAGAAAACCACTTCAATAGCCAAACGGCCAAGGGCGGTGGCGGGCCAAGGTCAGGTCCGACGAGTAACGCCATGCCGCTTCACGGAACCCTAGTCGCCGCCCGCCGCTGCGCGCCGACCTCCGGCGGACACCGCAGAAGCTTGTCTTGCGCCCGGCCCGACCGTTACACTGCTTTTCCTCTGCACAACGCCCGCCCGTTTTTGCTGTATCGCTGCCTCGCCGCCTTCATGGGTCCTTGCGGTGCGAGGTGGATTGGGGGTGGATGTGGAAGTCGAACAGAGAGAGGCGCTGGCGTTGGCCTGCTCCGTCCATGCGACGGGACACGGCGCCCGGTCGGTCGACTTCGATCCCGTCGGCAAATTTGGCGGGTTAAAACACCAAATTTATAGTTGACTGGGCCATCGGTCAAGCAGACTTTCCCTTTCCTTTTATTTTTAATCCAGGTAAAGTTGCAGAGTAAAATGGCTGTCCATCACTAATTTAGCATGTGTATACCAGTCTATCAAAACTCCTTTCTCAAAGCACGAGGCAATGCAAATCTTGTTATGTAGGTTGAAGCATTTTCAAATATAAGAGCTTTTCTGTGTTTGTAAGAAAGATAAAAAAATAGCTCAGCAATTCACAAACTAGAAATATAAATGACATGTTATTGCTTCTAAAGTAACTGGAAATAGCTTTACCTGAATCTCACTCCAAATGAATGTCATCAGAATGAATGTGTTCTTCATTGATTGGAGGCATTGATATTTTTTTCAGAACTGTGTTACCTGCACAATTATTTCTATGCTACCTGAACATGCATCCATACCTTTCGTTTTAACATTTTCTTTCCTTTTGGCAGGATACATTCAGCTTGTTCATCCTATTTGCCTGCTTCATCACTGCTTTTGCTGGGTCTGATATAATCAATCTATATGCTCTGAGGGATGAACTTACTGAATCAAAGCAATTCCTTTCGGACTGGTTCGATACAGAAACTCCTCCATGCATGTGGTCACATATAACTTGTGTGGACAATTCTGTTGCAACCATTGATTTGTCACATATATCACTCCATGTCCCATTTCCATTATGCATCACGGCATTCCAGTCACTTGTTTGTCTCAACTTAAGTAGATGTGATTTATTCGGTGAGATTCCAGAAGCCTTGGGAAATTTGACGCAGCTGCAGCACCTGGACTTGAGCAATAACGAGCTTACTGGGATCGTGCCTTACTCATTATATGATTTGAAGATGCTGAAAGAAGTATTGTTAGACAGAAACAACTTGTCTGGACAATTGATCCCTGCCATTGCTAAGCTCCAGCGACTCGCTAAGTTAACCATATCCAAGAACAACATCTCTGGAGAAATTCCTCCAGAGATGGGCAGTTTGAAGTACCTAGAGGTCCTGGACCTTCACGAGAACTGTTTCAATGGATCAATACCAGAAGAATTAGGCAATCTGTCTCAGCTCTTCTACCTTGATGCAAGCCATAATCAGCTCACTGGATCAATATTTCCAGGAATAAGCACATTGTTGAATCTGATAGCACTTGATTTCTCTGTAAATGATTTGGTGGGGCCAATACCTAAGGAGATTACTTGCTTGGAAAATCTAGAGTGCTTGGTTCTGCAGTCCAACCATTTCACTGGTAGCATTCCAAAGGAGATTGGTAGCCTGAAGAAGCTAAGGAAACTCAAACTCTCTAAATGCAACTTATCAGGCACCATCCCTTGGTCAATTGGTGGTCTTAAAAGCCTACAGGAACTTGATATATCAGATAACAACTTCAATTCAGAACTCCCAGCATCTGTTGGTGAGCTGGGAAATCTGACTGTCCTGATTGCAATGAGCGCAAAGCTCATAGGCAGCATACCAGAACAACTTGGTAAGTGCAGGAAGCTTACTGTCCTGTGTCTGTCCTTCAATGCCTTCATTGGTTGTATCCCCAAAGAACTTGAAGGTTTAGAGGCTATTGTTAATTTTTGAGCTGGAAGGTAACAACATGTCAGGTCATATTCCTGATTGGATTCAAAACTGGGGAAATGTTGTATCTATAAGGCTGGGACGTAACAAGTTCAATGGTTCTGTACCTCCTGGCATATGTCAAGCCACCTCTCTTCAGAAACTCGACTTGCATTTTAACGATCTGACAGGGAGTATGAAGGAGACATTTATAAGGTGCAGGAACCTTACTCAACTGAAATTGCAAGGCAACCATTTCCATGGTGAGATACCAGAATACTTGGCAGAGTTACCACTCCAAATTCTGGAATTGCCCTACAACAATTTTACAGGAGTCTTGCCTGCCAAGTTGTTTAATTCATCAACAATTTTGGAGATAGATCTCAGCCATAATGAGCTCACTGGCAGTATTCCTGAGAGCATTGGTGAGCTGCGCAGCTTGCAGAGGTTGCGTATGAGCAGTAACTGCTTGGAAGGACCAATCCCGCCGGCGATAGGTGCTCTAAAGAATTTGAATGAAATTTCTCTGGATGGTAATAGACTATCTGGGAACATCCCACAAGAGCTCTTCAACTGCAGAAACCTAGTCAAGCTAAACCTGAGCTCTAATAATCTGAATGGAACCATCTCGAGATCCATATCTCAATTGACTTCACTCACTAGCTTGATTTTGTCTCACAACCAACTTTCTGGTTCTATTCCTGCTGAGATATGTAGGGGATTCACAAATCCATCTCACCCTGAATCAGAGTATGTTCAAAGTCATGGCTTACTTGATCTGTCATACAACCGGTTGATTGGTCATATCCCACCAGGAATCAAGAATTGTGTTATTCTGGAGGTGCTACACCTGCAAGTTAACTTGCTGAATGAATCTATTCCTGTGGAGCTTGCTGAGCTGAAGAATCTTATGACCGTTGATCTCTCTTTTTAATGAATTGGTTGGACCTATGCTTCCTTGGTCCACACCATTGCTCAACCTTCAAGGCCTTTTCCTGTCTAATAACCACCTCACTGGCAGTATTCCTGCTGAGATAGGTCGCATCCTTCCCAGCATGGTGGTTCTAAACTTGTCCTGTAATGCAGTTGGGGCTACCCTACCCCAATCTCTACTATGCAGCAAGACCTTGAACCTTCTGGATGTCAGTAACAACAACCTCTCTGGTAGAATCCCGTTATCTTGTACTGGGTTTGAAGGATCATCGAGCAAACTGATCTTGTTCAATGCAAGCAGTAATCATTTCTCAGGGAGCCTAGATGGGTCTATCTCAAATTTTGCACATTTGTCTTCTCTTGATATCCACAACAATAGTCTCAACGGGAGCTTGCCAGCAGCACTGTCTAATCTCAGTTTGTACTATCTTGATGTCTCCAAGAATGATTTTAGTGGTGCCATCCCTTGTGGTATGTGCAATCTATCTAACATCACGCTTATCGATTTCTATGGTAAAAATATTGGCATGCATAGCTACGCAGATTGTGCAGCATCAGGCATTTGTGCTGCGGATAGTACCAGCACCAATCATGTGGAGGCTCATACACCTCATGGAGTTGTATTAGCACTGATAATTCTTGCCGCCATTCTCATTGTGGTTCTTCTTGTGGTTTTTGTGACATGGATGATGATGAGAAAAAGGTCATTACCTCTCGTATCTGCCAGTGAATCCAATGCTACAATTGAGCCAACCTCCAGTAAAGATCAGCTCCTAGGAAAAAATTCAAGGGAACCTCTGAGCATCAATCTTTCTATATTTGAGCATGCACCGCTGAAGGTTACCATGGATGATATCTTGAAAGCTACCAATAATTTCAGCGAGGTGCACATCATTGGCCATGGTGGGTTTGGGACTGTCTATGAAGCAGCATTCCCTGAAGGACAGAGGTTCGCTGTCAAGAGGCTTCATGGTAGCTACCAGTTCCTTGGTGACCGTCAATTCCTTGCTGAGATGGAGACCATTGGAAAGGTGAAGCATCACAACCTTGTTCCCCTAGTTGGCTACTGCGCTCGTGGTGATGAGCGTTTCCTGATCTATGAATACATGCATCATGGGAGCCTTGAGACGTGGCTGAGGTACCATGAAAATACACCTGAAACAATTGGATGGTGTGAACGTCTCAGGATCTGCTTTGGTTCTGCTAATGGACTCATGTTCCTCCACCATGGCTTTGTGCCGCATATCATCCATCGGGACATGAAGTCAAGCAACATTCTATTGGATGAGAACATGGAGCCAAGGATCTCTGACTTTGGCCTTGCAAGGTTAATCAGTGCCTATGACACTCATGTTAGCACCACCGTCTCTGGCACGCTTGGCTACATTCCCCCAGAATATGCGCTGATTATGAAATCTACCACGAGGGGAGATGTCTACAGCTTTGGCGTAGTCATGCTGGAGGTGCTCACTGGACGGCCACCTACAGGGAAAGAGGTGGAAGAAGGCGGTGGGAACCTTGTCGACTGGGTGCGGTGGATGATTGCACGCGGTCGGGAGGGTGAATTGTTTGATCCATGCCTGCCTGTTTCAGGTTTGTGGCGTGAACAGATGGTTCGCGTGCTTGCCATTGCTCAGGATTGCACTGCCGATGAGCCATCGAAGAGGCCGACCATGGTGGAGGTGGTGAAGGGACTCAAGATGGTCCAGCTGATGAAGTGTGAACCTTACAATCCCCAGCAACGTGTGGTGCAGCCATGATCTGGGTATGCACTGGTGCCTACTGGTATGCTATATTTTATTTTATTTATTAAGTGCTTTGTATAAGCTATTACCAGTTCTGAACACTCTAAACTCATGCGACCTTTTGCTTGATTCAGTTGTGCTGTCCTGTGTTTTTACAATGCTAACTAACATTAATGTATATAGAACAATTTAAAATATATTAAGTTGGATTTGTAAATGCACTCTGCAGCAATGTTCAAAATAGCCAATTGCATAAGCTTAGATCTTTGGATTGTTCGAGTGTTAGAAACTTGTATCTTCAAATTTTTATATAAGATTTGTACTTATACTGTGACCTATACTACCTTGGACAGCTGTGTATACTTATTATGTGACTTCTGATTTGCAGCCTGTCTTTGTTGGAGATGAGCTTGGAGCACACTACACCCCTACGAGCTACAACTATTCTCAGCTTCACAGCACTATCTGAAGCGAACAACTCGGCACATGGGTCACACTCACGCGGATGCATTAGGGTAGACAATAATAAGGCGCCAAACAGAAACAAAACTTTGTGTTAGAAGCGCTTGGTGTTTGCGCTCATGTGTTAGCTTATTCAGGCTATTAGTTAGCTAGCTGTGTATGTGCATGACCGAGTCCCGGCACGGCTGTGGGCATGCAGAGCTCCGATGTGTGTGTCGTTCACATGGATCGTCCATGTGGCATGTCTCTTGGCGTCTGGGATGGCATTCGCCTTGAAGAGGGACTGCCGTGCATACATGCATGTCATGATGTTGTAATCCTTTGCATTATATAATAAGTTAGACAAAGAGTCCAAAAACCCTGATAAGTTGCAACACCAAAACAAGATCGCTTTGTATGTGTGTGTGTGTGTGTGTGGGGGGTGCTGCCTCACGGCGCAAAGGAGCTGTGCCTGGGCGAAGTGGTCTGCCTAACATGCGACGGTGTGTGTGTGTGTGTGTGGGGGGGTGGGGGAGGGCTGCCTCTGTGATTATGGCTTCCGTGGCGGCGGCGATCTGCTCCAGGCCATGGAGACGCACGGGACTAACAGGATAGAGTTTCCATCCTCCAAGTTATGGCGTGGCTGTTTGGATTGTAATTGGGCTTATCCAATTTCTTAATTGATGTACTTACTGTAGTGGTTATGCAGAGGGTTTTTATGGATAAGTTTTCACACCTTCCTCAAGTTGTGGCTTTTGAGAACAGTAAAGTTACCTTGGTAAATTCTGACTTGAGTTGAGCTAGTTCTTTCTTTATATGGAATGCTTTGCCTATTGGATGGACCATTCCACTAACAGAGTGCTTCAGATACACAATGGAGCAAGAGGAAACTAAATTATTATCTGGGGAACTGAGGTAATTATGCTCATGTGCACAAAGATTTTGTTTGATAAGGACCGGTTTTCAATACTTTTTATTCATAGTTTCTGCAAATTAGCTTTTCGTGTTTCAATACATATATTATTAATGGCAATGTTTGTCTCGCTTTTATCATGCCACATGAAAATCCATGCATCCATTTACTGTTATTAATTTATTATTCACTAAATTGTGGTAGTTGCTCTGATGATTGAGGTAGTTGCTCTGAATATTTGCACAGAATTCTGCATTTTTTTTTCTTAATTAAAGTAGGTGTGATATTCCTTTTTAATTTTTTGGTTGGATAATCGGTACTTGGAATCCTGTGAATTTCATTCCTTGCTGTTGATTGTACTCACTGATGATCTACATCCTTGTCAGTGTGTTGTATTCTGTAGTTTCTCTCCATGACCATTCCCTTGTCAATGTGTTGCAACAACAAATTTTTGGTATGCTTTTTGTGGTCTGTGAACTCACAGACGTTTCTGGTGTTAGGAGTTTGGAACTCTGTTATTACTTTGGTCCGCCAGGCTTCTTGGAGTTCGCCACCTCACACCTCCCCTGGAGTCTGTTGCCGACGTCGAGCGTTCTTGGATAAAGTTTACATCTTTGTTGAATTGTTTATTACTAAGTTGAGATAGTTTTGTCATAGTGGATCGTGTACCCGAACCTGACGCATTTTGGCCACATTGCTAACTGATTCTACTTGTTTCCACGACACATATATATTGTTCGTGAATGACTGGTTAATATGAAAATTTGATTCTTCCATTGCAGGCAGTCGCCGCCTCAAATTTGATTCTTCCATTACAGGCAGTCGCCGCCTCAATTACAGAGACCCATGGTTCTCTGGACCTGCTGAAAAATTATAACATTGCCTGCACCCTGCTACATCCTGGAACCGTGGACAAAAACCATTGCTGAAAAATTTGTTATTCATTCTCAAACCCTGATGTAGGGAGCGCCAGCTGCACAAAGGGACCTGGCTGCCTGTCTTTCTGGACATTATGAGAGCACAGACTGAAATGAACAATGAAGAGCTTACGACACTGCTTCTTTTGCGACAACTTGTTGAACAATCAGTTAGCAGATTATAATTTTTTTTATGTGATCAATCTTGATATAGCGAGATTTTAGGCTATGGGACAGAAGCTCTAGCTTTGTTGATAGCATCTTACAATTTTTTATGTGGTGCTCTTTCAAATTCTCTCTATCACCAACCTCCCTTGGGATAGGTCCTTCCAAGCAATTGTTGCCCATGTCCAACACCTGCAAGCTGTGGAGCTTATCAATGCTCCTAGGTATATGTCTAGTGAGCTTATTATTGTTGAGATTCATCTCCAAAATGGTTTCTGACTCCAACAGCTTGTTAGGCAACACGTAGGTAAAATTATTCTAGGACAGTTCTAATATTATGAGTGGTAGCTTAGCCAATTAGTCTGGTATCTCACCGTTGAAATTGTTGCCTTGCAAATTTAGTTGAGCAAGGATCATACACGGATACACCTTATAAATGTCATCTTGATACTCCCCTTTCAGGTCATTAAAATGCAAGTCAGTGATTGTAGGGAAGTGGCTTGACATATGGTAGGAAGTAGTAGAGAACCATTGATCCTGTTATCTCTCCCAATCTTATAGATACAACAGTTCCTAGTTCTGAATCCAGTCAGTAATATGACTTGACAGTTCGTTACCTTCCACCACAAAATGGGCAATAGCTACGAAAACTGCAAGTTCATAGGGGATACAACCAGTGAAGGCATTGAAGGAGAGATGCATGAGAGTAAGCTTTTATAGTTACCAAGTCCTGGTATGCTCCCTATTAGCTTTGCCCTCCTTGCAATCAGGACTTTCAAATTGCCTTAGCTCCTTGGGAGTTTTGAACTGAAGTTGTTGCCTGATATATCAAGTTCCTTTAGGCTTTTCAGACCACCAATTGACCAAGGGATGGTTCCTGATGAGTTGCATTCAGATGGCATGGGTTTTCTTAGCTTCATGTTACCAATCTTTTTGGAATGCTTGCAGTCAAATGGTTAGATGACAAAAACAAACGCTCCAGATTTTCCAAATGAGTCTCCTTAGGTATTGACCCCCCACCAAATCATTTGAAGAGAAAATCAAGTGCTAGCAGGCTCAACAATGTGCTTATTCCCAGAAATATTCATCCAATGAGTTTATTCTTCCTTGCATCAAGGTAGAAAAGCCGAGACAGGTTGCCAAAAGCTTCTTGGTACCAATCAACTAAATATATTCTTGTGAATGTCGAGGACCTCTAGATTCTTCAAACTACCAAGCTCTGAAGGAAGTTCTCCAGAGATGGAATTCTAGGATATGGTTAACGAGTTGCTGAAGCTAAGCAATGGCAGGTCTCAACTACCTAGATAAGTTGTTTTTGTCTAGCACTATTTCTTTCAACCACTTCAAATCAAAAAACGAGACAGGTCTCGATCCAGTAATCTGGTTCATGGTCAAGTCTAGGTACTAGAGCTGCTGCAAATTTCCCATGGCTTCTGGAATCTCACACCAGATAAACTACATCCACCAAATTTGAGTCGAGCTAGTGATTGGAATGTTGTGGTGCATAATGGAAAAGGGAGATGGAGTGGTACGGAAGACAAATCTGTGGCCACAGCATGGTGTCGCTCATAAGTCTAGGTGGAAGTTGGATGTCCATGGATGTCCAATGGATACCCTCTAGTTCAAAAAATGAACTAGAAAGAGGTGGTCCCCCACCAAAATTTGAATTTCTAAGTCATTTGTCACAATCCATGGATGTCCAAATTAGATTGAGCTTGCACCTAGACTCATAAGTCATACCTGGCCATGGAGGAGTTTCTGAATCAAACCAGCTTTGAAGGAAGTCTTTTTTATTCAGTGAATCCTTGCCTCAGAACATACATATTCTTTTATATCAGATGATGCAGCAAAAGTAGATAAGAGATATAAATGTGCAGGTAATAGAGTTCTGAACAATCACATAACAACAGTTTCAACAAATGAAGAATACATTTAAAGTGCTAAACAATAGGTAATTGTGTTTAATTAAGAAAGAAGATTCACCAATTTATTATAGACATGCTAAACAATAGGTTATATGATATGGGACTAGCGCACCGTTCAAAAAAACAAAATCAATGTGCCACTTGGAAGCTCAAAATAATAAGGACTTTTTTTTTTTTTGGCTCCAATTTGTGTGTTGTAACAGAAGGAAAGTACCTAGAGTAGCTAGAGTCATGAAGCCAACAAAAATAACTTCATCGGCTCCTAGTTGATTAGAGAAGAAGAGATAAATCTGACTTGTACTACTATGACATGAATAGTGCTCGTTATTCTGTGTGTAGAAGGAGCAAGGAGATCGATCTCTCTCAAACGAGGTCTAAGCAACAGTTGAAGCAAAAGAAAGAAAAACACTAATGCATGGAGTATGCATACAAACTCAAACAACCAAGGATCTCGAACCTAGTACCTTTAGAATCATGATTATCTGTACCAAACACTCTTAAATTATCAGGACCTCGATAGTTTGTCAGGAATATATCCTATATAAGTCCTGTAACATTAAACAAAAAGAAAAACACACGAGCATGTTGTACAATCATGGATAATGAGACAATAAAGATAATCAAATTTCCATCCGAAAATAAATGATAAGCAATTAAACATCAACAAATAAACTGAAATATATGCTCAACAAAAGTAACATTTTCTCTAGAAAAATGCCGTACAAACCAATGACTTCTTAGGGGCAAATGAGGCTCATGAACTTCATGAGTAATCATACTTTCGACGAATTGGACCCACGACAAATATAGGTTGCAAACTTCCCCAATAGGTAAAGCAAAGCTAGCACCTTGAACATTAAGTCTACGATAAATAAAAAGTTTGATGCACCAAATTTAGTTCACGTTCCACGTCACATTCCATTCTATTTCGACCTCGATCTCAACTTCAACAGTTACAAGGAGATCCAAGTGGGTTGATCCATATATTATGTATATATAAGGGGATGCAAGTATTGTCCATACCCACAATGGAAAAGCTACTACGCGAAGGGTCGCAAGAAGTCGTGACCGCACGAGTCCCTCCCTGGTAGGCTTGCGCCTGTGGCCCGTGCAAAAGCCCCCATGCGGCTCCTCCCTCCCTTTCGTGCCCGGCCGGCGGTGCCGGCGAGGTAGGCTAGTTTCTTCTCCTCCTGGATCTAAGTTCTCCAGAGACAAAGACAACGACAACAATTGACGCTCCATTGATGAATTTTATTAAGCTTGTATATTGAACTTAATCATTTTAGACTCCTATTTTTTAATTCAATCGTATTCACCTTATCTAGTCATTTTATTCCATAAAAGTAAAATAACGCTCACTAACTTAACTCTTTTTTTTTAAGAGCCCAACAAACTAAGCTCTTTTGAATTTGTTGTTCCACCATTTCATTTTTTTTTTTTTAAGGAAAGGAGAGTCCTATGCATATTATTACACCAAAAGGAAGTTTCATGCATTTGCTCAACACAAAGAGGCGCTTCGAGCTGGCCGTAAATGGTTAACATTTTTATTCTCTCCAACTATGCTCATGCACTTGTGTTGCTATGGGACAGCTTTTGTACTAAAACACATGAATCACACCATAAAAATAATATTATGAAATTAAATACCAAGTTTAAAATAATATTTCTTTTAAAAACTAGAATTTGTGAGATTAACACGATCACAAAGAAAAAGAATTAATTTAATACAATAAAAAAAGCATACAAGAGAAACCGTGATGTGAAATTCCAAATCAAACGATTGCTCGCAGCGATTGATCCATGGAAGGGGGTCATCCTTGCCGCCGCGTCGGGAAGGACACCTTGTGCTTGACGGGTGTCGGACTTGGGAAGTGCTCGGCAGGGGGATGCATGCACCCCCAGCACGGGCGCGGCTCCCGGTGCCGGGGTCGGGTCGAGGATGGTGGTCAGCCGCTTCTCCAGCTCGGCTTTCATCTCGGTTGGGGTGGGAGATGACTTGCCCGCCTCCATGCACGCCTTGATGAAGGTGTGCCCGGAGTCCTCCATGGCTGTCCTCATCTCCTTCCCGGCCTCCCGGTACAGCTGTAGCTTGCGTTTCTCCGCCCGGATTGCTACGGAGAGGACAAAGACTTGATCGGGCGAGCGAGTCGAGGCGTGCGGTGAAGGTGGAGAACTGCTTCGTTAGATCAGTGAGGAGCTTCTTCGTGTCGGCGTCCATGGCGGCTTCCACGACATCCTCACACAGCGACGCCAGTGCGGACCTCCCGGCCTTGTGCATGCGGCAGGCGGCGCAATTTTTCTAAAAAGAGTTCTTTTTCCACAATTTTTTCTAAAAAGACTATTTTCTTCCACAAAGTATTTTTATAAAATAGGAAAAAAATTTAGTTCTTTTGTTCATGTTTTTTTAAAGAGTGATAGTGGCCCCCACATGCTAAATAGTAGGGACCTATTATTCTTGTTTTATATTTATCCACTAAACATATAGTTTTCTTATATCATCATCGCGCTTTAATGATTAGGGTTGAGGGGCATCGATTGACAGTCTTTTTGTCTATGGAACCTCTGGTTTTGGTGACCGATCTTCGCGTAGGTGTGATCACGAAAACATCATCAAATTTCAAAGAGCTGCATTCTTGTGGTCTAGAGAAGAGAAGACAAATAATTAACTCTTTCGTTTCTGCTATAATAGGTGCTTATTGAAGAAGTACAATTAATTCCACCAGTTATAGTAGCAGTTGTTTATGGCATAATGAATGTACTGCTAAAAATGGGTACTCCTTCCATTTTTGGGTGGGCTCCATTTGACCGCCCAAAACTGTGCTTTGACCGCCTCAAAAAATATGTGAATTGTATGCCACAAAATTCCTACTTTTGAATTTTTGGATTTGTATTAGTAGTTTAGTACTAATATTGAGTGCACGTTCTAAGATTATACGATTTTGTGACTATAATAGAACATTATAGTAATATTAAACGTGCTTTCTAATGATTATGATTTTGTGGCTATTAGTAATACTAAAAACACATTCTATCGATTATCAGAAAAAAATGAAATGTTTTTTTAAAAACAAACTACAACCCACTAAAAACAGACGAGAAATGGTCCCAATACAAATATGAGAAATTATCCAAATTAAAGTATTCCCTAGAAAGTCGAATGAAATTTCCCAGCAACAAAAAAAAAAAAAGGACCAGCTTATAAATATACACACCAGAACCACCAGGAGTTCCATCCATCCCTGCGCTCTCCACACTGCTCCATTCTCCCCTCGCTTTTTGCTTCACCGACGCCGGTGAGACAGACGACGCTGACGACAAATAGAGAGAAGAGAAAGAGTTCATCCTCCAGCCGCCCAATTCTTGCATTTCCTGGTATTGCTGCTGCGCTATAGCTGCTCTTCTTGCTTTCAGTAGTGTTGCACTGCGTACGTATGAACAGTGCTGTCCCTTTCCTCGTGTATGTGACCGAAAGTTGGAGAACTGTGTGGAGACAATTCTATTTTTAAAAAAAAAACTAGAATGGACAATTTAGCTAGATCTTCCACGGTAACACGATGTTGTTTCCTCTCTCTCTCTTTTTCCCCATTGTGCCATTTCAAGCTATCATGAAGTTTTCACTAAGTTTGATTGATGTGTTTCTTTCACTTCGGGAGCTTTGAATAATCATTCCAAGTTATGCCTTCACCGATGCCTCCTTTGGAACGTAGGAAATTTTTTGAATCTGTAAAATTGAATCGAATCCTGTGAGATCCCTCGTATGATTCCTGTGAAAATCCTGTGTTTCAAAAGAGTTATGAAAACATGTGGTTTTTCAGTTCACATGTGTTGTAACAGGCGTGACGTGCAGCGAGGACGTAAACTACCACTTTTGTAACGGTAAAATCGTGGGGCTTTGATTATCTTATACGTCTAGATATTAGAGATTTGGAGGTTTAGGCAGTTTATTGTGTTTTTTTCCTTGGAGAAACTGCCTTTTTTGTTGATCCATTGACCTATATGTTGGTTAGGCGTTTTTTTCGTTCATTTGTTTTGTTACGGGTGAACGTAGTGTTTTCAGTTTATTTGTGTTGGAACGGGTGACCGTATGTGTGGATGTTTACTACCTCTTTTGTAACGGTAAAAATGGGTGGGGTTTTGGTTATCTATTTTACATACATGTCTAGATATCTCCGATTGTCGGCATTTCGAGGAACGGTGGGTGCCTGGTGCCGCAATAAAGAATTTATAAGCCGTGTGCCTCCTCCCTCGATGGCGTGGCGCAAGATGGACACGGGGACGCAGCGGTTTATCCCTGGTTCAAGCCAACGGAGCCCTACGTCCAATGGGGGGGTGTGTCTGCTTTCGTGTTACCTGGGCTCAAAGGTGAGCCCGCAGTAGGGGTTACAGCGGCCGCGGGGGAGACGCTGGTCTCAAGCCCCACGATCGTGGTTATGGTGGTGGTGGTGGTTATGCTTTTGTCCGTGTGAGGCGGAGTTGAGCGGGCTCGAATCGAATCGAATCGAATCCTCCCTAATGAGGCATTACTCCCCCTTTTATAGGAGAAGGAGAGAGATAATGTTTACACGGTGGACACCTAGGTGGCTAATTCGAGGCTGCACCGGTTGCATGTGCGCCGCCGAGGGGTCGGGCGGGCTTGGATGTCGCTTGACGAAGACACGCGTCCCGATCCGATGGTGGACGTGCCGCCCCCGGCGCGGCCCCAAGGGTCTTGTGAGGCGTCCCCTCACATCCGCATGGCGAGGGCCGGTCCCGCAGGTTGCCGGCTATGCGTGTCAAGTGCCCGAGGGTCCGCCCAACGTGGCGTTTTTGACGGTGCTCGGGAAATGCACAAGGTCATTCTGGTTTCTCGCCGGTGGCGTAACATGTCACCGGTTCAGCTTTTGCGCCCCATCACCGGATTGGGGAGACGATTCGCAGTTCGACGGATCGGGCGCACCGATGGCACCGGGCGCCGCCCCGCCGCGCGACCGCATTAAATGCGCAGTTGTTCCCTTCCTCCGGACGGAACCTCCCACGCCCGAGGGTCGGCGACCTAGACGGGCTAGTTGGGCTGCCTCACCCGAGGATGGAGAGCTGGTCTCCCGGGCGAGGCGGAGTTTTTGCGCCCGAGGGTGGTGAGCCAGGCCACCCCGGACGGCGGAGATTTCTCCCGGCCGGTGAGCTAGGCCAGCCTGGACGAAACGGAGATACGTGGTCGAGTCCGAGCCATGGTTTGGCTGCCGCCGACGTGGAACGCCATGGTTCGTTGTTTTGCGAGGTCCTTGACCTTGTCCTTTGTGAGCGTAATAAGCTCTTTGCGCCGTGGTGATTCCATTTGGGCCGCTTTGTGGGCGCCGTCAGAGGCCATCTCGTAGGCCGATTCCGTCGCCGTGTGTGGCGCCGTGGCTCCATGGCTCGGTCCATCGTCCGTCGGGCCGCCCCTCCCGCGGGATGATAGCGGGCTAGGTTTTACTTGGGCCTTGGCAGGCCGGCAGATTCTCACGTTTGGAGAATGTCACCGAGGGCCCAATATTTAGGTCCCCGATAGTAGCCCCCGAGCCCCCCGAGCGAGTGAGGACTCGCCCGGGGTTCCGCCGTTCCCGCCGCCTTGTTGTTTCTCGTGGTGGTTTGTCTACAATGGGTGCGCGAGCGCACCCGTTGGGTGTAGTTTTTCGAGGCCTCGAATGGAATGGCGGATTCCTTCGAGGTCTTTTTTATATCTCGCACGCCGGGCAAGACCGAAACAGCCTCTTAAATTGCGCTTATTTGTGCGGAGTCTGCTCATTTTTGCGTGGCAGCCCGAGGCCCGCGCTTATGTGCGCAAGGTCGACCCAGGCCTCCTCGACTTTGATCATACGCCTCCGTCACCCTCCCGAAAGGGAGGAGGAGGGGAGACACGTCACAATGCCCCCGTAAGCTGAATGTGTCGTGCTCCGTGAGCGTTGTAGCGGGTCGTTTTAAGCTGGGTGCCCGTGCCCTTGCCTCGAGCAAGGGTCGGCTATGTGATCCGTGATTCACCCCATGAGAACCCTCGCGGACCGCTTTAGCGTGTAGATCCCGGGGTTTGGGCGACCAACCCCGAGGGCCTCGTGGGCCTCCCACGGATGGGACATCTCTATAAGCAAAGACAAGCGGCCTTAAACACGCTCAGGAAATCCAGAGCCCCGTGGGGCCCGGGTATAGCCGGTTGTGCATTTCCCTCCCGTCCCCGCTCGGGTTATCCCGAGGCGATCGTAGAAACCCCTCGTGGCCCAGCCCCGCAACCTCGAACGTAGGGTGTGTCAGCCCGAGGCTCGCTTTGGTTTCCGCCGGGCGGGAACCGCCAACGGACCGACTTTTTGCCCTCGTGGTCGGGCGCCCGCCGGATATGGGTGGCCGGACGTTTTACCCCTCGACCGGAAGACGAGGCGCCTAGTCGCCCGCCCAAGGTGGCGCGATCGTTGCGCCCGATGGGACGCGGGCCTTACGCCTTCTTGTCGTGGGCGGAGATCGAGGGCTCCGCCAAGGTGCATTAATGCGCCCGACGATTCCACCGCGCTGCTTGGCCGCTGGATGAGCGCTCGCGCTCCATCGGGCCGCCCATTCCAGTGAGTCGGTTTGGTTGCCTGTGCCGGGCGGTTTGCCTTCCCTTCCCTATAATATGGGGTTGCGCGGGGCGGCGGATAGTTGCTCCTTTGCTCTTTGCCATCGCTTTTCTTGCCTTCTTGCCGCAAAGAATGAGATAGAGAGATAGTGTGGGAGAGATTAAGGGAGAGATTCACTTGCCTTGCGCCGTGTGATCGGGGTTGCTAGCGGTTGCCACCTTTCGCCTCCCTTTCATCCATGGCGCAGCGGTAGCGGTGACGGGCGCGAGGGAGGTGCTCGACAGGCTGAGCCGTGGTCGAGGACGACCGGCGACGGAGGAGAAGCTCCAGCGCCTCGCCGATGAAGGGCTTTTTCGCCCCCGCACCGATGAAGTGCGGCCTTCGGAGTGGATTGCTCGATTGGACCGAGGAGGAGCCTAACCTCCCCGATGGCTACGTGGTGAGCTTGATGGATCTTCACCGGGCGCTGGTTCGGTATGCCGGGCAGCCGGTTCATTCGGGCGATCCTCCACTACTATGAAATCGAGCTTCATCATCCGCCTCGAACTCGATCTCCCAGCCGCCATCTTCGCCACCCTTTGTGAGGGATTCCCCGGGATCGAGCCGCATTGGGACCTCCGGGTTGTGGTTCTTCAAGGCGGACCTTACCACCGGCGCGCAGTGGCCAACCATCGAGGGCGCCGCGCGTTGGAGGCCGTGGCGCCCAAGTCCGCCTGAAAGCAGCACGGCCGAACCGAGCCGATGGGTACATCGTCTCCAAACTTACCTCTTCCAACAAGGGGTGGCAAGATCGGTGGTTCTACCGCAACGACGTGAACGCGCTTCCCCGTACACCGGGCGTGTCCTCAAGCACGCCCTCGCGAAGTGGAATGGGGTCCCCTCGGAGGATCATCATCGGTTGGAGGGCCTAAGGCAGCGTCCCGCGGCCCGAGGGAAGGACGTGAATGCCGCCGCCGCGGGTCGCCGCTTTCCATCGGCGCCGGTGTTGCCATTGATGGCTCGCCTTTGCTCATGTGCCGATGACCCCGAGGCCGCCGGTCTTGGTGGCGCAGTCGGATGTCGCCTTCTCGCTTCCACCGATGGCCGCCAAGAGGGTGAGGGATGCGTGGGGTCCAACACTCGACACGTATCCCCGAGATCCCCATGCGCCCGACCGAGGGTATATCTCCCCGTAAGTGCTTCTTGACTTCGTGTCCTTGCATTGCCGGGTGCATTGTCGCCATGGCAGTTCACTCTTTCTTTCGCGCGGGGCCGCTCAACTACCGCGACTCTCCGCCCGCGCCGCGGCATTGGATGCCGATCGCCGGGCGGGGCGAACCGTGCTCGAACGAAGCGGCAGCGGCGCTGGCGTTGAAGAAGGAGGAGAAGAAGAAGAGAAACGTGGCTCGCGAAGCGTCGGGCCGAGCAAAAGAGGCGGGCGAAGTCACCGACACCTCGACCACCAAGAGGACGAGGATCCGAGGACCGCTTCGCGTGAACTCGTCCGGATGACGACGTGGCGGCTCTCGATAGACCCGAGCCATGGGGCTCCCGACCGAGTCGGGGCTTCGCTACGAGCCCGAGCCCGAGCCCGAGGCGGGGACGGCCGACACCAGGCGCCCGAGGGCTCTTCCGCCGAGTCCTCGTGACCATTGGCATTGGCCATATAGGCTCGGCAGGTGAGGCCCGGGGAGGAGTCGACGCCACCGCCGGTACCCGGCGCCGCTGGCACGGTTCGGGGACGAGCCGGCGACCCCGCCCCGATCCAGCCCGGCGCACGGAATGTCGTGGCGGGGCGCTCGCTCGTCAAGCGTGACGCCTAGGTCGCGCCTTCCCGAGCCTCGACCACGCCAGGGCGATCCCCGGAGCCGTGAGCTTCTTTTCGCCTCGCGATCTTGATCTTCTTCCCGCATATGATTGCTTTGTCCCGACACGTCTTGACTTGAAACGGGGCCGCCGCTGGCTCTCAGACCCCAAGAAGGCCTTGAAGGCTAAGGTGCCGCCCGGGGGCCCGTGAGCCGGGTCGCGGGCCAAGATATCGCGGCCGGGCTTCGGCCGAATCCTCCCGCGGCGCACTCGAGCCCGGTGGGGTCGGACCCGAGCCGGGCTGCCGAGGCCACCCCGAGGTGGTACAGCCCCCGGTGGCGATGGTGGGTCGGCCACTCACCCGATGGTGGTCGACACGAGAGCTCCGGGTTGTGGCCCATGACGCCAGCTCTGGTGCCGGAGCAGCATGGCGCCATTCGGCGGGGTCGTGGACGCCGCCCATCCCGAGGAGTCGGGCCCCTTTGTCCGGAGTTCTTGCAAGAGGAGCTCTTCATGGCGGCGGAGACGCCGAAGTCCCGCTGCGCCGACCGCCGATCCGGGGTTCACGAGGCGCATAACCCCGACTTCCCGCTTACCCACGTGTCCGGGTTTGAGGCAGCCCTTGGCAAAGCCGCCGGTTTCGGCCATGACGAGGACGGGTGCCTCGTGGTCGGCCCCGAGGGCCCCCTCGACTTCTATTGGTCCGGGTTCCCTGAGCCGCGTGGAGTTGCCCTGTGGAGGAGATGTATCCTCTCGAGCCGACTACCGGGGCGGTCCACCTTGACCCCGGTAGCACGCCCGGGGCCCGCCGCCGCGGTGGTCGACGACCGCCCCGAGGTCCCGGAGTGGGGAGAACCCAACAGCAGTATCCGCTGGGCCGCCGAGGGCTTGGCGAGGATCGGGATGCCATAACCGCCGACGGCGGAGGTCGACGCGGTAAGTGTCTTGATGGTCATCCCCGCCGCACGCCTTCTGCGCGCTTGTGTCTTGATGGGTAATGTGGTCGTTTGCATCTCCGCCGCTTCGCCTCGAGAAGTCCGAGCTCCTTCGCTGAACGCCCCGAACCGGAATGCCCTTGGTCAAACTCGGGTGAAGTTGATCGAGGCCTGTGAGCGAGACCTCCCGCTTGCTGCCCTCGCCGAGGAAAGGGAGTCCTGGGCCGGGCGGACCCCGGAGGCCGAGCCGATCAAGGCCAGTCCGAGTCCAAGAAGATGGTACCGACATGGCTCGATGAGCCACCATTTTGAGGAGGCTCGACCCAGCCCCCCTTCGTGTTCCGGGCGAGGCCCATGACGAGCTGGACCGGTCCCGGAGGAGGCGACAAAGCAGGCGGAGATGTGCGACGCTTTTGAACACTCGTGATCGGGCGAAGTTGGTGTCCGAGGGCGAGACCCCGTGAAGGAGAAGGGAGGAGCTCCGCAAGTCGCCGGGATGAGCACGGCGTGATGCCGGCCGGGCAGCCGAAGTGCCAAGGTACGCTTCTTTCCTTTCGCAGGTTTTTCCGCCTTTGATCGCTTTGTCTTGCTAACTCGGTTTGAGCACCAATTGCCGAGGCGGAGGAGGTCCGACCGGCCGCCGGAACACCGGGCCACGCCAGGTGGGCCGGAGCGGGAGCGTGTCATACCAGAGCCGAAGAGGCCTTTCCGGACTTCGTCCCCGCTTTTGGGGCGGACAACCTAGAGGTTGGCCCCAAGACGCGCGCCCGCCCAGCGCCGGGGTGGCTATCTCAGTCCGAGCTCCGAACGCCTTCCTTCCGGTCGGCGCGGACATGTATGGCCGTTTTCTCGCTTCACTTCCCGATGGAGTCCAAGGTGCTGGGCCGGGCGTCGCGAAGGCTTCTTCCTCGGCCCGGCGACGAGGAGGAAGTTGATCCCGCCGAGAGGGATCCGCCGATGCCGCCAAGACTTCAGCGTATGCGACCGTGGGACGGCGCCGCGACCGGTTGGCCTCCCGCCGAGGATGAAGTGTGTGTCCCCGCACTCCCCATAGAGTCAACCTATGAGGCGGACACGGAGATGATGGGCGCCCAGTCCGAGGATGCGCCGGCGGGTCCGACGCCTCCGGGGAAGCAGTTGTCGAGGGTGTTGCTCGCGCCGAAGCTTCTTCGTCGGCCGGCCGTGAGGCGCAAGTGGATGAAGCCCACCCTGCCGCCCGACCTCTCCTTATATGAAAAGTTGGAGCTTGTGAGATGGATGTATATAAACAATGGCACGCCCGAGGTCTGCAATGGCCTTGGCGGGTGCATTTATGTTTATGTTGCGTTTTCTCGAATTTGTTCGTTTATTGTGTGGCGGTCGCTTGCTTTCTCCGGCCGCGAGATGGTAACCGTGGGACGCTTTGGGGCAGTCCATACGGATGCCACTAGGGGCGGTCCGTTTGCCTCGGTTATCTTGCTTTGGATTTGTGCGTGGCGACCTTCGCAACTTAAACGATTGTTTCGAGAATGCGCCAAGAAAACTTTTTTCTTTGAAGAAAAAGTTTGAAAAAGAAAAAGAGGAGGGGTCCCCAGGGGGTCCCGTGTAGCCCCGAGGGAGTTTTAGTCTTGTGATGGACGAGGCTAAGACTCCCTTAAGGTATGCACAAGAAGTATTTCTTCATAAAAAGATGTAGATCTTTTATTGAGCGAAAAAAATATAAGTGTTTGACTTCTAGTGCGAGGTTAAGGGTAGAAGTGAGCGTAAATTTGTTCTATGTTCCGGCGTTGGAGTAGACTTCACCCCTTTCGTTCTTCAACTTGTAGGTCCCGGGCCTTAGTATTTCGGGCGATGAAATAAGGCCCTTCCTGTGGTGGCGTGAGTTTGTGACGCCTTTGTTGTCTGTCTTCGGCCCGAGCACGCGGGTCGTTGACTTGGAACTCCCGAGGCTTGCGGCCGCTGGCATGATACTTGGCTTGTGAGCTTGTTGGTATCTCGCCGAGTGTGAGCGCAACGCCTCGGGCTTCATCAACTTGGTCAATGGAGTCTTGCCTCGCCTCGGCTGGTGCCCCTTGGCGGTGTAGGCTCGCAGCCTTGGGGACCCATATTCAATGTGCGTAGGCAAGATCGCCGGCCCCATAGACTAGAAAGAATGGGGTGAATCCGTGGCTCGGCTTTTAGATTTGTTCAAAGGCTCCATAGAACCGACGGCGGCTCTTGGTACCATCTTTTCCCGTATTGGTTCAGGTGATTGAAGATCCTCGGCTTGAGCCCTTGCAGGATCATGCCGTTGGCACGCTCTACTTGACCGTTGGTCTTCGGGTGAGCTACGCCGAGGTATCCACTTTCGGATGCCATAGTCGCCGCAAAAGTCGAGGAACTTCTTCCCCACTAAGTTGGTTCCGTTGTGCGTGATGATGGAGTTGGGACTCTAAAAGGGGAAATGATATTCGTAAAAAGAATTTCACCGCTTCCCCCCGTGGTGAGGGTTCACCACGGCTCGGGCTTCGATCCATTTGGAGAACTTGTCAATGGCGACTAGGGACGTGAGTGTGTCCTCCCGGCGCCCTTTCGTGGGCCCAATCATGTCGAGTCCCCACACCGCAAATGGCCACGTAAGAGGTATGGTTTGCAAAGTGCTTGAGCCGGGAGGTGCGCCCCGCTGGCGTAGAATTGGCATTCCTTGCAGGTGTACGCACGACTTGGTTCAAGGCGTCGCACCGCCGAGGGCCGAGAGAAGCCTTGCCCGAAGACTTTACCGACTAGAGTCCCGGGCGGCGTGATGACCGCATTCCCCGCGGTGGGTGTTAACGAGCAATTCTTGGCCTTCCCGAGGGTATGCATCGCATGTATACCCCGAGGCTCCTCTCTTGTAGAGTTCCCCTTTCTCTCCAATGTCGGTGTGAAGGACTTAAGCCCGCCGGGCTAACTGGCGAGCCTCGGTCTTGTCCTCGGGTAGTTCTCCTCGGGTGAGGTACTCCATCGGCCCGGTTTTCTCGGTCGAGGGACTGGGTCGACCGCCATAGCCGGGTGTGGCTTGTCAGGTGCGCCCTCGTGAGCCCCCCCGAGGGTACTTCCGAGGGGTGTACTTGACCGAGGGTTTATTGAGGTCTCGGTGAGGGCGTTCGGGAACGGTACACGGGTTGCCGCGACCTTGGCGATTCATCCGCGGCCTCGTTGTAGCGTCTCGGCGTATGCTTGTGCTCAAGCCCATGGAACTTTTCCTCCAATTTGCGCACTTCCCGACAATACGCCTCCATCTTCGGTCGCGGGCACGCCGAGGCCTTCATGACTTGGTCGATGACCAATCGCGAATCCCCCGGTTTCCAACCGCCGGATTCCAAGGTCGCCCGCGATCAGGAGACCGTTGACCCGGCGCCTCGTGACTCGCGACGTTGTTGGAGGCAGGAAAATGCAGCCGGGATGGCATACCGTGTGAACCCCGAGGGGTGAGATGAAAGCAAACCAGCCCCCCGCGCCGCCTTCATCATGGATCCATCGAATACATGGTCCAAGACTCGGCCCGGATAGGTGCGGGGGTAGGCCGAATCGGTCCATTCGCCACAAAGTCGGCCGGGACCGGGATTTGATCGCCTTTGCGGGGCAGAATGATATAGTTTCGCCCATGAGTTCCACCGCCCACTTCGCCACTCTTCCCGTGACCTCGGTTTTGGAGGATCTCCCGAGGGGGGAACGAGGATACCACGGCAACCGGGTGCGCCGAGGAAGTAGTGGCGAAGTTTCTTCGTGTCGAAGACGATGGCGCATAATAGCTTACGATCTGCGAATACCTCGCCTTGGTGTCGGAAAGCACTTCACCGATGAAGTAAACAGGCGTTGTATCGGGCAACGTGTGCCCCTTTCTTCCCGACGCCTCCACTACGACCACCGCGCCGACCACCGGGTAGTGGCGGTGGACGTATAAGAGCGAGGGTTTCTTCTCGGATTTGGTGGTACTAGGACGGTGGGGTTTGTCGGGGAGCTTCTTGAGGTTGCCGAGGGCCTCTTCGGCCTCGGGGGTCTAGGCAAAGCTTCCGGACTTGCGAAGGAGCCGGTAGAGGGGCGTGCCCTTCTCCCCGAGGCGTGAGATGAACTCGCTTAATGAAGCCGGGCAGCCCATGACCATACGTACTCCCTTGAGATCTTGAATCGGACCCATCTTGGTGATCGCGTCAACCTTGGTTGGGTTTGCTTTGATGCCTCGTTGAGAGACGATAAAACCAAAGCGGCATCCTCGGGGGACCCCAGAACACGCATTTTTCGGGTTGAGCTTGACTCCCTTCTTGTTTAGGCACTTTCGAAGGTTTCCCGAGGTCACCCACGAGGTCCGGCGTTTTCTTGGATTTGACCACTATGTCGCCGACGTAGGCCTCCACGATCCTTCCAATGAGTTCCCCGAAGATGATTTGCATGCACCATTTGGTATGTTGCCCCGGCGTTCCTCACCGAAGGGCATGGTGAGGTAGCAATACATCCCGAAGGGTGTTATGGACGAGGTCGCGAGCTGGTCGGACTCTTTCATTTTGATCCGTGATAACCGGAATACGCTGGCGTCAAGAAAGGACAACGTTTCACATCCCGCAAAGGGAGTCGACAATTTGGTCGATTCGAGGCAAAGGAAAGGGAACTTTCGGACATGCCTTGTTGAGACTAGTGTAGTCCACACACATCCGCCATTTCCCATTCTTTTTTCTCTACTAATACAGATTAGCTAACCACTTTGGGTGGAATACTTCTTTTATGAATCCGCCTCCGGTAGCTTGTGGATCTCCTCGCCGATGATCTTCCGCTTTGGCGTCATCAAAAGCGGCGCAAGCGCCGCATGACTGGCTTTGAGCCCGGCCGGATGTCTAGGGAGTGCTCGGCGACATCCTGGTATGCCCGGCATGTCCGAGGGTCCCCACGCAAACGCCTTGGCATTTCGCAAGGAGGAAGTCGACGAGCACGGCTTCCTATTTCGATCCAGTCCGAGCCGATGGTCGCAGCTTCTCCTTCGGGTTCTTGGGATCGAGTGGGATCTTCTTGGTGCCCGAGGAGGGCTCGAAAGCTCCCAGCCGCGGCGCTTGGCCTCATGCTCGATCGTGATTTCGTCAAAGCTTCTTCTTCGCATTGGCGATGAGTGCCTCGGCAATGGCGAGTGCCTCAAAGATACTCCACGCCTCCACGCCGCACTCGTATGCATGATGGTGCGAGGGGGGCCGTGATGACACCCTTCGCCCCAAAGATCTTGAGCTTGAGGTACGTGTAGTTCGGGACAGCCATGAACTTGGCGAAAGAAGGTGGCCGCCCGAGGAGTGCGTGGTGGTACCGCTGACCCCAAGGATCTCGAATGTGAGAGTCTCTTGCCTGAAGTTCGAGGGGTCACCGGCAAACCGGTAAGTCGACCGCCCGAGGGGCTTTAGCCGCTGCGGGGACGACGCCATTGAATGCCGGCCCTCCGGGCGGATCTTGGACTTGTCTACCCCGAGGAGGTCGAGGGTTTCTTCGTAGATGAGGTTGAGGCTGCTCCCTCCGTCCATAAGGACTTTGGTGAGCCGAGTGTTAGCGATGATGGGATCCACCACGGTGGATAAGCCCCCCGGTTCGGGATGTCTTTGGGGGTGATCCGACCGGGTCGAAGGTGATAACGGTCCGACCACTTGCGCAGCTTCGGGGTTGCCGCCCGTGGCATAGACCTCCCGACGCTCCTTCTTGCGCCGCCTGACGGACATGTTGCCGGGTGCTTTGCCGCGAAGATCATGAAGCGATTATTCACCTTCGAAGGGGGGAACTCCTCGTTGCCCTTGGCGCCACCCTCGGGAGCCTCTTCCTCTTCACCCTCGGGGATGGCCTTGAGCTTGGCGAAATGTTGGCGTACCCTCTTGCACTCCCCGAGGGTATGCTTGACCGGGTAGCTATGGTTACGGCATGGCTTCTTGAGCATGTCATCGAAGGTTTCTTGTGGCGGGGGTCGGGGCCCCTTGCGCGTCGCAGCGACCACCATGTCTTCATCGTCCGCTTGGGCGGCGTGGCCCTGCCCTTGCGGCTCTTATCTTTCTTCTTCTTTTTCTTCTTGCTCTCCCAAGGTTGCGATCCTCGGGCTCCTCTTCCTTGCGCTTTCCCTTGCGAGCCCCCCGATTGAGCAGAGCCACGGCGGCGGCCTCCTCACCGATTGGCGAACTTGGTGGCGATGTCCATCGGCTCGTTTGCCTCGGTGGGAGTCCGCCCCGGCTTCTTCACGAGGTCCGGCAAGTGGTGCCGGCCAAGAAGGCTCGATGACGTCGAATCCGTCACATTAGGGAGCTCGATCAGTCCATTTGCATGGAGAAGCGCCCGGATGTAGTCACGCCAGGATTCGCCGGATTTTTGTCGGCGATTTTGAGGAGATCCCATGAGTTACCCGGCGTAGGTATGTGCCCCGGAAGTTGCTATGAAGGTTCTCACCAAGTCCGCCCAGCTTTGATATGAGGTTGGGTGGAAGGTGTTCAAACCCAAGCTCGCCTCCTGAGAGGCACAGTGGGCAAATTTCTCGATTATCACTTTGTCATCAGTGTGCCCCTCGCGAATCGGGCATGCCAGCCCGATAGTCGTCCAGCCATACTGACGAGTCTCTCCCGTACTTCTCGAGATGGCTCGGGGCCTGAAACGCCAGGAGTGGTGCCCTCCCGATGTATGGTGAAGGCCCAGGCCCTGGCGGATCGGGGAGTACCCTGGCCCTTCTCGACTGCCCAGGCGTTTCAGCCCCGCTTGTCGCCCCCGAGGCGAGCCACCTGCATGGCCCGCCGCTGCTCGGGATTCGCCCCCCGAGGTCGTGGGCGCCGGTTGCGGTCGTTAGGCGGGTCTTCTGGCGCGCTCCTGCATCGGGCGGTTGCAACGGTTGTCGCCCAGCGCTCCCGGGACTGGCCTTGCCGGCCCGGCTCTGATCCGGTGGATCTCGAGCCCCGCCGACTTCGCCTGGGGACCTCCCGCCGTGATCGCCACGGCCCGATCCCGGAAGCCGGAATCCCCACCGTTGCACCGCCTTGTTAAGGAGTTGACCTCGAGGCCTTCCTGCATGCGCCTCACCTCGGTAGTGAGGGCTCGGCATTTTCGCACTCAAAGATGGCGGCCGCCGCCACGCTGAGGCCGGCTCGCTTGAACGGGCCGCTATGCCGGGGATTGAGGCACCCCCGGCCGTCCGCCACGCCCGCGCCATTGCGAGCTTGAGGTGCCCCCGGGCCCGCCGCTGAGCCCGCCGCCGGGATGTTCCGCCTGGGGCCACGGAGTCGCGTATTCCGCCCGGATTCGCTCGTTTGCATCTCGTGAGGCCGGGCGTTTTGGCCGGCAGTGCCGGCCGCACCGGATAGACCGGGGCGGCGGGCGCCTGAGTCGCCGCGGGCGGTACGCCCGCGCCATTCGCCGAGACGCTAGGCGGCCATCCCGTGGCGGGACCTCGACATGGAAGCATTCAGCGTGGGGTCATAGTACTCGTCTTCATCGTCCGGGTGCGGTGCGCCAAACGCCCGGAGGAGGTTTTCGATTCTCCGGGGACGGTAGAGCGATGTAACATCCAGTCCGGCAAGACGGCTCAAGCCCACTCTACCGAGGAGTGGTCCCACTGCGTAGCAACCCGCTTGAACTTTTCGCCCTCGCCGTTCAAAACGGTTAACCGAAGGTTACTACGCGTCCCGGGCCCCGGTATTTAAGTCGGTTTGGAACTTCCTCGTTCCACGGTATGGTACTAAACATCTTGTTGCTACACGATTAGCCGCGACGCTCTACAGTCCCTAGTGAGCAGCCCCGTGCTTTCTGATAACTCAAAATGGCCTCGGTCCGTTTTGGTGAACGATAACGGATGGATCAGATGCCCGAGAACTACAAGACCAAAGCCGCTCAGCCCGAGTCCGGATGTACATCAACCCCGCTACAAGATGTTCGGCCCACGCCCAGCCTACAAGCACCCGGCCGGCCCATTCGCGAATTGGGCCCACTTGGCCATTTTGGGATGTTCAAGCGAGTCCCTCGCCTCCGGGACCCGGCCCCGGTTGAACCCTGAGGGGGTGGCATGACGGGTCGTCTCAAGATCCTCCGGAGGATGCGCTCCTCCAGTGAATGTCCATGGGATAACGCCCCGTGGAACGACGGGTCCGCCGGCTCGTGCTCTCCCGGCGAAGGCTTCGACCGAGGTTTCAAGCCGGGCGAGGATTCACCGAGACTCCCTCCGTGATGACCGAGCAGAGGCGTTTCCGCACGATTAGGGTTTTGGGGTACCCTACCACGAGCGGGTGGCGGGTAAGGTATTTCCCGGGGCCTAGGGTTCCTAGGAGCCCTTCGCGAGTCGGGGCGGGGATACGCCGATGGATTCAGTAATCCGTTGCTTTGACGCGCGCTTTGCGCTACGATGGGTCCGCTTTTGCCGCTTTGCGCGGCGGTCGTGATGATGGGCTTGCCGCCGGGGCGGCGATGCCCGCCTCCCTCCTACCGCACGTCGGGCGTAAGGATCATCTCGTGAAGTTGTGGCCGAGCGCCACAAATGCCAGCGTTCAAGAACAGTGGTGTTCCGCTGGAGCTCGTGGGTCGCGAAAGCGTGGTGGAAACGAAGGCGAAACGCCATGAGGGCTGATGGAGATGCAGTATTGCACACGGCGCCCCTACCCGGCGCCGCCAACTGGCCGGTGTTTCGAGGAACGATTGGGTGCCTCGTGCCGGCAATAAAGAATTTATAAGTCGCGGTGCCTCCTCCCTCGATGGCGAGCGCGCAAGATGGACACGGACGCCTAGCCGGTTTATCCCGGTTCAGGCCAACGGGGCCCTACGCCCAGCGGGGTGTGTCCGCGTCGTGTTACCTGGCGCCAAAGGTGAGCCCCGCGAGAGGGGTTACAGCGGCCATGGGAGAGACGCTGGTCTCAAGCCCCACGATCGTGGTTATGGTGGTGGTGGTGGTTATGCTTTTGTCCGTGTGAACCGGAGTTGAGCGGGCTCGAATCGAATCGAATCGAATCCTCCCTAATGAGGCATTACTCTCCCCTTTTATAGGAGAAGGAGAGAGATAATGTTTACACCCGTGGACACCTAGGTGGCTAATTCCCCGAGGCTCGCACGGTTGCATGTGCGCCGCCGAGGGTCGGGCGGGCTTGGATGTCGCTTGACTAAGACACGCTGGCCCCGATCCGATGGTGGACGTGCCGCCCCCGGGCGCGGCCCTAAGGGTCTTGTGAGGCGCCCTCACAGTCCGCATGGCGAGGGCCGGTCCTGTGAGGTTGCCGGCTATGCGTGTCAAGTGCCCGAGGGTCCGCCCAACGTGGCGTTTTGACGGTGTGCCGGGAAATGCACAATGTCATTCTCGTTTTCGTGCGGGTGGCGTAACATGTCACCGTTCAGCTTTTGCGCCCCATCGGTCGGATTGGGGAGACGATTCGGCAGCTCGATTTGACTGGCAATCGATGGCAATGGCGCCGCCGCCGGCCGGCGACCGCATTAAATGCAACCGTTTTCCCTTCCTCCGGACGGAACCTCCCACGCCCGAGGGTCGGCGACCCTAGACGGGTTGGGCTGCCTCACCCGAGGATGGAGAGCTGGTCTCCCCGCGAGGCGGAGTTTTTGCGCCCGAGGGTGGTGAGCTAGGCCACCCCGGACGGCGGAGATTTCTCCCGGCCGGTGAGCTAGGCCAGCCCGGACGACGAAACGGAGATACGTGGTCGAGTCCGAGCCATGGTTTGGTCCGCCGCCGACGCGGAACGCCATGGTTCGTTGTTTTGCAGAGGTCCTTGACCTTGTCCTTGTGAGCGTAATAAGCTCTTTGCGCCGTGGTGATTCCATTTGGGCCGCTTTGTGGGCCGCTCAGAGGCCATCTCGTAGGCCGATTCCGCCGCCGCGGTGAGCGCCGTGGCTCCATGGCTCGGTCCATCGTCCGCCGGGCCGTCCCTCTCCGGGGCGGGATGATAGCGGGCTAGGTTTTTACTTGGGCCTTGGCAGCCGGCAGATTCTCACAGTTTGGAGAATGTCTCGGGGCCCAATATTTAGGTCCCGACACTCGGTGATTCGGAGGTTTAGGCAACTTATTGTGTTTCTTTCCCTTATAAAAACGCCTTTTTTTTGTTTATCCATATAACTATATGTTGGTTCTATGTCTTTTTGTTCATTTAATTTAGGAAAAAATCTAAATCACACCCCCACCTATGGTGGGTGGATTACATAACCCCTAACCTTTGAAACGGTCTACATCACCCCCGAACTTTCTAAAACCGAATTGCCCCCTAAAGCATAGATCTACTCATCTAGAATCTAAAGCTACAAACAAAAAAACATAGATCTACTCATCTATGAAGAAAAACATAGATCTAAAGCTACAACCAAAAAATGAACTAAAGCATACCATATTATATGTTAATTGTGTAGATCTACTCATCTAGAGTCTAACACAATTAGATTTTCTATTTTATGATTTTTTTATGATTTATTATGATTTTTCAAAACTGCTTTAGGGGGGAATTCGACCGGTTTTGGAAAGTTCAGGGGTGATGTAGACCGTTTTAAAGGTTAGGAGGTTATGTAATCCACATACCATAGGTGGGGGTGTGATTTAGACTTTTTCCTTTTTATTAAGGGTGAACGTAGTGTTTTCAACTCATTTGTGTTGTAATGAGCGACCGCTCGATGCGGATGTTTACTACCTCTTTTGTAACGGTAAACTCGTGTGGGGTTTTGGGTATCTTACATGTCTAGGTATCTCAGAGATTCAGAGGTTTATGCAATTTATTGTGTTTCTTTCCCTTGTAGAAACTGCCTTTTTTTTGTTGATCTATATACCTATATGTTGGTCTGCATTTTTTCGTGCATTTGTATTGCTACGTGTGAATGTAGTGTGATGTTTATCATTAGATTTGTAATGGGTAGAATTGTGGGGCTTTGACTAACCTTATTTGATTAGCAAAGATTTACCACTCATAAATGCACTATCTGTTTTCTTTATTACAACAGGACCATCTTGTGATACACCATTCTACCATCTCACTGTTGTTCGTTGCTAATATCCTATTACTGAAGTTCGAGTTGCTGTTACGCTCTGAGGCAATCATGGCTCTCAAGGTATTGGGTTTAACATACTTCCTTTGATTTTGGTTGTTCATATTTAATTAATATAATGAGATGGCAACTATTTCTTTTTACTGCTTTTCTAGGTTGATCTATAGTCCGAGTTTTTTTTTTTTTTTTTTTTGATATGTCTAGATTTATGCTAAGGATGTCACTGGTTGGGCTTCCAACCTGTTTTTATTTTTGCAAAAACCAAAAACCAACCAAAGCTTTAAACGCTACAGTTGCTTTTACCTAAAGTCAGTTTTGGTTAGTACAAATCCAAAAGCACTTGGCGCCAGTTTTCAGCTGCTTTTGGGGAGAAAATGACCCCATCGCCACTCGTTATGAGATATTCTTTTTTCTTTTCCTCTCTGTGTCGTGAGGAAAGGAGGGCCGCAACATCACATCTTCCCTCCTCCATGGTCGGCCGTCGGACGGAGGTCGCTCCCCTCAAGACGCACCGCCACGTGCCCGATCTCAGTCGGCGGTCGCCGGACTGGAGGTCCCCCTCCATCATCCCGACCATCGGCTACCGGACCTTCCTCTCCTCGATCCCCTTCGCGAACCTCCTTGTCCTCAATTCCGGCGAAAAGCGGCGCTCCCAAAGTGACCTCTCGCCCCGCGCAGAGACCCAACCCCCCCCACCTCGCCCCTTTCGCCGCGATCGAGCGTCCACGTGGCGGCGGGCTGCCATGTTGAGGCGCTCGACCTGTTCCACCTCGCGCCCGTGGGTGCTTCCCTTGACGCCACTCCCCGACGCGCATCTACCACTCCCCGGCAAGCCTAGCCCCCGCCCGAGCCCATCCGAGCAGCGGGCCAAGGCCCCGGTGAGCACCTCAGCCTAGTTCTCGACCCCGACGAGCACCTCAGCCCAGTCCAGGCGAAGCGTGGCGCAGCCACCCGCCCACCGAGAGCGACCTGTCCCAGCAGGCAATGACATGTGGACCAGCTCGTAAGGCACCTTGCTTATGAATTGCCATCTCTGTCCCTAAATAAATCAACTTCTAGAGGTGTTCCAAGAAAAAAAATTATAAGTTTAACTGAATTCATAAAAAATAATATTGATATGTTAAACACAAAACGAGTATCATTGATACGTCATGAAACATATTTTCATTGTATACTCATTTAGTGTCAAAGATATTAATATTATTTTCTATAAAAGTTGATCAAACTTGATTTGGTATACCTCAAAAAGTTGATTTATTTGGCAACAAACAAGTACTATGATACAATAATACTAACAAAATATGCACCTAAAGATTTCCATTTGGCACTATCCTGTTAGGGGCCGAGCCGGGCACGACACACACTGAAAAGCACGGCCCAAGCACGGCCCGGCCCATGGTTGATAGTACCCGGGCCAGGCACGGCATGCACCATGGGCCGTGCCTGGGCCACCATTTTGGCCCATGGGCTGGCCCAGACAAGACACGGTTAATAGGCCAAAGACGATGTGGCCCGCTTATCTACACCGTTGGATGAGTACTAATGAACCACAGCCGTTAGATTCTTGTATATACGGTTCTCCCATTCCAAACCCTACCCTACCTCCCTCTCATTTCCTCAAGCCGCCGCTTCTGTTTCCCTTCCGCTCTCACCTTTCTCCACCCCGGCCACCGCCACACCACCACCGCCTACCTTGCTCAGCGCCTCCTCTACTCCCCACGGCGGCGGCGCACAGCCCACTCTGCCCCCGTCGAGGTGGCGTGCTCGGCCGGGAGCATCCACACGCGCTGGCGCCGGGGCCGGCGACGCTTCGCCCAAGCACACGAGCTGCAATGGCGGCGCGGCCCCCGAGCTCCCTACGCAACGACGACAGTAGCGACGAGCAGCTCGCACGCGAAGGCACGATGGGCTGCCATGCTCGATGGCACTCGGCGAGACTACTTGGCGACGTGCACCAAGAGTAGCATTACTAGCGCACATGCGCCAAAAAGAATAATAAATAAGACATGCATGCATGCATGCAAAGAATAGTAACCGAGCGCGCATGCACCGATAACAATAGCAATAAGACACCTACACCACAAGTGGTCTGTTTTCTCCCCAATCCCGCACTTTTCCCGTCAATGGGCCAAGATTTTTTTTTTTTTTGCGTATTTTTTTCTCGATTTCTCCTATCAAGCGTCATTGAGCCGAAAATTTATTTTCTACAAGCTAAAAATTTTCTCTTCGAGACATCGGGTTTGTGGGAGAAGTAAAAGGGAGGGGGGGATAGTTTCACATCCATATGGAAGTGAAAGTAAAAAGGTTACACTCAAATAATTTGTAAAAAAAATTTTAAATGATTACATTACAAACTTGAAACAAGTATGTCCAAAAAATTTAGACTATCCTATCATAAATTTTGTACTCGATAGTTCAAAAAATTTAAACTCACAACCTATAAAAAATCACCAATTTTGAAAAGACACTTACCCAAAACTCATTGTCTAGTAGGGGGCATGCTTTTCAAAAGACACTTGCCCCAAAAACCCATTGCCTAGTAGGGGCATGCATTTCAAAAGACACTTGTCCCAAAACCCATTGCTTAGTAGGGGGCATGCATTTAAAAGGACACTTGTCCCAAAACCCTAAATTTAAAAATCGGTTAGTGACTCGGCAAACGCCATGAACCCTAATCTCAACAAACGCCATGAACCCTAATCTCAAAGAAAAGCCATGAACCCTAATCTCAGCAATGCTATGAACCCTAATCTCAAGAACGCCATGAACCCTAATCTCAAAGAAAGCCATGAACCCTAATCTCGGTACAAGCCATGAACCCTAATATCAAGAACGCCATGAACCCTAATCTCAAGAACGCCATGAATCCTAATTTCAACAAAGCCAAGAACTCTAATCTCAACAAACGCCATGAACCCTAATCTCAAGAACTCCATGAACCCTAATCTCAAAGAAACGCCATGAACCCTAATCTCATCAAAAAGACATGAACCCTAATCTCAAAGAACACCATGAACCCTAATCTCAAGAATGCCATGAGCCCTAATTTCAGCAAAGCCATTAACCCTAATTTCAACAAAGCCATTAACACTAATCTTTAAAACACTATAAACCCTAATCTCAGCAATGCAATGAAACCTAATCTCAAAGAAACGCTTATAACACTAATCTTAGCAGACACTATCAACCCTAATCTCAGCTGACGCCCTAAACCCTAATCTCAGCAACTCCACGAACCCTAATCTCTGCAACGCCATGAACCCTAATCTTAGCAAAAAGACATGAACCCTAATCTCAGCAAAAGCCATAAACCCTAATCTCACAAATGTCATAAACCCTAATCTCATCATACGAATCTCACAAATGTCATAAACCCTAATCTCAAAGATACGGCGTTAACCCTAATCTCAAGAAAACACCATCAACTCTAATCTCAAAGAAAATTTTACACTCCAAATTTTGAAACTTTTTACTCCAACAATAAAACCTTTATACTTTTAGATGTAAAACTTTATACTTTAGATGTAAATTTTTGGCATCATGAAAATTATCTCAAAACATATTCAACATGGATCTAGTTTTATAGATCTCGTTATAATAAGCGCAATGGTGCAAACGGAATCAAAAATAAATGCTTGACGAGAAAGATATTACATTTTTAAGGGAAAGAAAGAAAAAAAGAAGCGGGGCCCATCCAAAGAAGGCATCTCCGTATGCCGCTCCTTGCGCATGCATGCGAGGCTCGGGGAGTGTGCGTGCGTCTCCCGCCCAGGCGCCAGCAACCATGGTGGCGCGGCGGGCGCCATATTAAGAGTTTGGACGGGCGCGGCACAACCCGGCTTAGCGGCGTTAGGGTCGTGCGGGCCGAAGTTCTCGCACGCCCGCACTATCTCGGCATGGCATGGCTGGGCTGCCGTGCGCATTGTGCCGCGGCCTCGTCGTGCCCGCATACTAGTACCGTCTTGGGGACGGCCATTTGACCATCTATATATGCACCCACTTTTTTAATATTATTGAAAGGCACCCACTTTGTTAATGTTGTTCAAATGAAGACGTCTTTTCCATTTTCCTACCTCACCTCACTTGCAAAAATCACTCACAAAGAAAACTGCCAAACGGCCAAGGGCCGCTGGGCGGCCAGGCCAGGTATCGACGACTAACTTCCATGCTGCTATGGAAGTGGAACCCTAGTCGCTGCCGCCGGGCCGTGCCTCTCGGGCATCCGGGCGGACACCGCAGAAGCTTGTCTTTTCGCCGCCCGAGCATTACTGCCTTTGCTCTGCACAGCGCCCGTCCCCTTTTTTTGCTGTATCGCTGCCTCGCCGCCTTCATGGTCCTTCTGGCAGTGCCGAGGTGGAATTGGGGGTGGATGTGGAAGTCGAACAAAGAGGGGCGTGGGCGTTGGCCTGCTCCGTCCATGCGACGGCGCCGAAGTCAGTCGACTCGATCCGTCAACAAATTTGGCGGGTTAAAACACCAAATTTATAGTTGACTGGCCATCGGTCAAGCAGACTTTCCCTTTTGTTTTTAATTAATCCAGGTAAAGTTGCAGAGTAGAATGCTCCTTTCTCAAAGCACGAATCATATAGACCCTGCTTTGCACGAGGCAATGCAAATCTTGTTATGTCGGTTGAAGCATTTATAAATAAGAGCTTTTCAGAGTTTGTAAGAAAGATAAAAAACAAATAGCTCGGCAATTCACAAACTAGAAATATATATGACATGTTATTGCTTCTAAAGTAACTAGAATAGCTTTACCTGAATCTCACTCCAAATGAATGTCATCAGAATGAATGTGTTCTTCATTGATTGGAGGCATTGATATTTTTCAGATCTGTGTTACCTGCACAATTATTTCGATGTTACCTGAACATCCATACCTTTCGTTTTAACATTTTCTTTCCTTTTGGCAGGATACATTCAGCTTGTTCATCCTATTTGCCTGCTTCATCACTGCTTTTGCTGGGTCTGATATAATCAATCTATATGCTCTGAGGGATGAACTTACTGAATCAAAGGAATTCCTTTCGGACTGGTTCGATACAGAAACTCCTCCATGCATGTGGTCACATATAACTTGTGTGGACAATTCTGTTGCAACCATTGATTTGTCACATATACCACTCCATGTCCCATTTCCATTATGCATCACGGCATTCCAGTCACTTGTTCGTCTCAACTTAAGTAGATGTTTTTATTCGGTGAGATTCCAGAAGCCTTGGGAAATTTGACGCATCTGCAGTACTTGGACTTGAGCAATAACGAGCTTACTGGGATCATGCCTTACTCATTATATGATTTGAAGATGCTGACAGAAGTACTGTTAGACAGAAACAGCTTGTCTGGACAATTGATCCCAGCCATTGCTAAACTCCAGCGACTCGCTAAGTTAACTATATCTGAGAACAACATCTCTGGAGAACTTCCTCCAGAGATGGGCAGTTTGAAGTGTTAAATGTATGAAGTTCTATTATAGGCCTATATGGCCCGGCTCTCTAGCCTTCTATATATAGGCTCTGGCCTTCTATATATATCGAGCACCTCCTCTAGAGAGATCAAGCTCTCAGATCCCCAAGGTGCGTAACATGGTACCAAAGCTGTGGTTCAGGGTTAGGATTAGCCTGATCTAGTCCACCCACGATCCAATTTTTCTCCCTTGGGACTCCTCTCGCCATTTCGACCTTTCGTCGTGCCTTTCTCCAGGCGCCCATTGTAGGGTCGTTCTTCGCGCGCCGCTCCTTCGTCGCCGTGCTGATCCTTCGTCCGGACGGCTTCACTCGCGTCGCGTGGGATCACGCGCGGACGGACTCATCTGCGATCCAGTCTTCACGCGGACGGGATCCTGATTCGATTCCGCGCGTCCTCAGGCTGCGGACTTCTTCTCGGCATTCCTTCACACGCGTGCTCGTTGTTGTTGCCTGTCATCCTCCTCCGTCAGAAAACAGAGGATTACTCTTGGTGCTTTGGGACTGGTGATCTTCATCGCATCCTCTTCTCGTGGCCGGTGGTAATTCTTCTTTTTAACATCAGCAATGTCTCGCCTCGCCTCGTGATTAAAGCCATTGTCATTAATATTACTCTTGATGGTCCGAATTATCCGAATGGGCCTTTTGTGTTGAAACTGCATTGAGAGGTGTTGGTCTTTATTCTCACTTAACTGATGATCCACCTACTCAAGTCCGATAGTAGCAATGCAAAAAGGGTCGAAGTTGGGAAATTAGTGATGGTAAAGTCATGGCTGCTATGGTTAACAGTGTTAAACCCACCATGATCATGAGTCTCGCCAAAGTTTAAACAGCTAAACCCATGTGGTCTTATTTGAAGGCACGGTATGTTCAGGATAGTGGTGCCTTCAACACACTCTCATGCAGCAAACTTCATGTTATTGAACAGAGGGACATGTCTCGTTGATGAGTATTACTCGCCTTTGATCGTTTGATGGGTTCTTTGATCTCCATGGTACCTCCATGTACAGCTGGTCAGACATGTACAGCACTTTCATTTATTGAGCAATTTCTCACTTACAAATTTGTCATGGGACTTAGGGCAGAGTTTGATTCTATTCGCACAAGGCTGCTTCATACTTCCTCTACTCGACTATGGCCCGGGCATTGTCTGAATTACTTGCTGAAGAGACACGTCTTCAGTCCTTGTCCTCTTCGTATGTCAGCCTAACAGTGTATTGGCTACTCATAGGACCAGTGCATTCAAAGAACCTTGTAAACATTGCGGCAGGAACAATCATAGTTCAGATAATTGTTTTATTAAGTATCCGGAGAAGTTTGCTGAATTCGTGCTCGCCGTCCTGCTCGTGGTCATGGTACCTCTTCCACTCCTCGAGGTTCAGGTGGTTCTGGTACCTCTTCTACTCGAGGATCAGTTGGTTCTAGCTCTGTTGGATCAGTTTCAGTTGCTGCTACCTCATCTGCTACAGCTCCTTCATCATCTTGGGTGCTTGATTCAGGGGGCATTTTTTCATGTGACATCTGATCCTTCACGCTTGGTTGCTTGCAAACCAGTCACAGATGGTGCTTCTGTTCAAACAGCCGATGGTACATCCTGTCCTATCACCCATAAAGGGTCACTTTGCAATACTCATTTTGATGTACCCAATGTTTCTTTTGTACCACAATTGCCTATGAACCTTCTTCGGTTGGTCAAGTTACCGACCAAAATTGTTTTGTTGGCTTTGATGACTCATCTTGTTTTATTCGGGACCGCCGCAGCGGACGAAAGTGATTGGGACTGGCCATCGCCATAAAGGTGCTTCTAGCCTCTATGTTTTGGACACCTTGCGTCTTCCTTCCTCCGTTGGGTCTCCAGCTCATGTGTCATCCGCTGCATCGTCATCTGCATCTACATCTTCCTTTGCTAAATGGCATCACCGTCTTGGTCATCTTTGTGGATCACGTTTGTCGTCTTTAATAAATCAAGGGTGTTTAGGTCATACATCTCGAGTCTAGCTTTCACAGTAAGGGATGTAAACTTGGAAAACAAATACAACTTCCATATTTACCTAGTACTTCTTCTTCTGCTAGACTTTTTGACCTTATTCATTCCGATGTATGGGGTCCCGCACCTTTTGTTTCAAAGGGTGGTCACAAATATTATGTTATTTTTATTGATGATCATTCTCGTTATCGTGGGTCTATTTTATGAAACATCGCGTTAAATTTGTGTTCCATTTACCAATCTTTTGTTCGCATGGTTCACACACAATTTTCTACTCCTATTAGAGTTTTTCGTGGTCGACTCGGTGGTGAGTATTTGTCTTTTGCTTTTCGCCAGTTTTTGTCTTCAAGGTACTCTTCCTCAACTTTCTTGTCCTGGCGCACATGCTCAAAATGGTGTTTGAACGTAAACACCGTCATCTTATAGAAACAGCTCGCACACTTTTTGATTTCATCTTTTGTTCCTTCTCATTTTTGGGGTGAATTTGTTTCTACCGTAGGTTTATCTCATCAATAGACAACCATCTTCCAAATTGTCCCAAATGTCCCGGTGAGGTACTTTTTGGTACGCCTTCTCGCTATATGATCATCTACGAAGTCTTTGGGTGCACATGCTATGTTTTGCTTGCACCTCGTGAGCGCATTAAGTTGGATCGCATCTGTTGAGTGCGTTTTTACGGGGTATAGTCTTGAGCATAAAGGTTATCGTTGTTATGATCCATCTTTCGTCGCATACATTATATCTCGTGATGTGACCTTTGTTGAGGATCGCCCTTTCTTTTTACAACCCCTCTACTCAACCATCATATTCACCCATAGAGTCCACATCTTTTCTAAGCCTTCCACCTATTTTTTCCGGGTGATAACATCCCCACTCCTCCTATTACACTCATTCCTACTCCACCCCTCACCGTGCCACCTCCACCTCCTCCTTCTCATTCTTTTTCCAAACCACCTATCACACAAGTCTTCCGTCGTCGTTCCCAAGACCCATCCACCACTTCTCCCACCTCGCCCCCGACGAGCATTTGATGATGATTCTAATAATACTAATGATGAGTCACCTATTATTCCCGATGAGTTACAAGGTTGGTCCGCGATATAATCTTCGCGATCGCAGCACTATCCGTCCTGAAGAAAAGTATGGTTTTCCTAAGGTGAATGCTATTATTGATGAGCCATCCACTTATCAAGAAGCGTGTGGTATTACGGAATGGCAATTGGTGAGGAGCTTGCAGCCCTTGGACCGTCAAGGAACATGGGATCTTGTTCCATTACCGTCTCATGTTGTGCCTATCACATCTAAATGGGTATACAAAATTAAGACTAAGTCGGATGGTTCCATTGAGCGCTACAAAGCTCGCCTTGTTGCTAGAGGCTTTTAGCAAACTCATGGTCTAGATTATGACGAGACTTTTGCCCCCCCGTTGCTCATATGACAACGGTTCTGTTCATTAATTGCAGTAGCTTCTTCTTCATCTTGGCCTATATCTCAAATGGATGTCAAGAATGCTTTTCTTCATGGTGATTTGGTGAAGAAGTTTATATGCAACCACCTCAAGGTGTTGTTGCTCCTCCGGGATATGTCCTGCTGCCTTCGGCGTGCTTTTTATATGGCCTTAAACGGGCTCCTCGTGCTTGGCATGAGGGTTTTGTATCGTGATACGGGCTGCTGGTTTTTCCCCTAGTGATCATGATCCGGCTTTATTTGTTCATTTGTCCTGCGTGGCCGTACATTGCTTCTTCTCTATGTTGATGATATCGATTATGGGTGATGATGCGGACCACATTTCCCATGTGAAGCAACAACTCGGTGCTGAATTTCAGATGTCCGATTTGGGTCCTCTCAATTATTTCTTAGGCATCGAGGTCAAGCAATCTAGTGAGGGATACTATATTTCTCAATCCAAGTACATATATGATCTTATTGCTCGTTCGGGCATCACCGATAATCGAACTGCTGCTACACCCATGGATCTTCACTTGCGGCCGTCCGACCGATGGAGTACCTCTTAAGGACCCCTCTCGATATCGACATATTGTGGGTAGCCTTGTTTACCTCCTTTGTCACTAGGCCCGACATTGCACATGCAGTCCATATTTTGAGTCAGTATGTTTGTGCTCCAACTGTTCATTTTGGACATTTACTTGGCGTTCTACGCTGCTACGGGGACATCATCTCAAAGTTTATTCTATGCGCATGATAGTCCACTTCACCTTCATGCTTACTCGGACTCCACTTGGGCGAGTGACCGACCATCGTCGATCCATAACAGGGGTATTGTATTCTTCTTGGCTCTTCTCCTATTGCCTGGAAGTCCAAGAAATAGGTTGTTGTCTCTCGTTCTAGTGCAGAAGCTGAGCTTCGAGCTCTTGCCACTACTACTGCAGAAATTGTATGGCTTCGATGGTTGTTGGCTAATTTTGGGATATCTTGTGCAGCTGCCACACCACTTCGTGTGATAACACCGGAGCCATACTGATTGCTCATGATCCAAGTAAAGCATGAACTTACAAAGCATATGGGTGTAGATGCTTTCTTTACTCGGTCTCATCGTAATCATAAAACTATTGCTCTCCAAAGATGTGCCATCGAGTTGCAATTGGCTGACTTCTTCACTAAACCACAAACTCGAGAGCAACATCGGCTTCACTTAATCAAACTCAATGTTTCCAATCCTCCGCTTCCACCTTGAGTTTGAAGGGGGTGTTAAATGTATGAAGTTCTATTATAGGCCTATATGGCCTGGCTCTCTAGCCTTCTATATATAGGCTCTGGCCTTCTATATATATCGAGCACCTCCTCTAGAGAGATCAAGCTCTCAGATCCCCAAGGTGCGTAACATGAAGTACCTAGAGGTCCTGGACCTTCACCAGAACTGTTTCAATGGATCAATACCAGGAGAATTAGGCAATCTATCTCAGCTCTTCTACCTTGATGCAAGCCAAAATCAGCTCACTGGATCAATATTTCCAGGAATAAGAACATTGTTGAACCTGATAACACTTGATTTCTCTGTAAATGATTTGGCGGGGCCAATACCTAAGGAGATTACTTGCCTGGAAAATCTAGAGCACTTGGTTCTGCAGTCCAACAATTTCACTGGAAGCATTCCAAAGGAGATTGGTAACCTGAAGAAGCTAAGGAAACTCATTCTCTCTAAATGCAACTTATCAGGCACCATCCCTTGGTCAATTGGTGGTCTTAAAAGCCTACATGAACTTGATATATCAGATAACAACTTCAATTCGGAACTCCCAGCATCTGTTGGTGAGCTGGGAAATCTGACTGTCCTAATTGCAATGACAGCAAAGCTCATAGGCAGCATACCAGAAGAACTTGGTAACTGCAGGAAGCTTACTGTCCTGTGTCTGTCCTTCAATGCCTTCATTGGTTGTATCCCCAAAGAACTTGAAGGTTTAGAGGCTATTGTTCATTTTGAGCTGGAAGGTAACAATCTGTTAGGTCATATTCCTGATTGGATTCAAAACTGGGGAAATGTTGTATCTATAAGGCTGGGACGGAACAAGTTCAATGGTTCTGTACCTACTGGCATATGTCAAGCCAACTCTCTTCAGAAACTAGACTTGCATTTTAACGATCTGATAGGGAGTCTGAAGGAGACATTTATAAGATGTTGGAACCTTACTCAACTGAATTTGCAAGGCAACCATTTCCATGGTGAGATACCAGAATACTTGGCAGAGTTACCACTCAAAATTCTAGAATTGCCCTACAACAATTTTACAGGAGTCTTGCCTGCCAAGTTGTTTAATTCATCAACAATTTTGGAGATGGATCTCAGCCATAATAAGCTCACTGCTGTATTCCTGAGAGCATTGGTGAGCTGCGCAGCTTGAAGAGGTTGCGTATGAGCAGTAACTGCTTGGAAGGATCAATCCTGCCGGCGATAGGTGCTCTAAAGAATTTGAATGAAATTTCTCTGGATGGGAATAGACTATCTGGGAACATCCCACGAGAGCTCTTCAACTGCAGAAACCTAGTCAAGCTAAACCTGAGCTCTAATAATCTGAACGGAACCATCTCGAGATCCATATCTCAACTGACTTCAATCACTAGCTTGATTTTGTCTCACAACCAACTCTCTGGTTCTATTCCTGCTGAGATATGTGGGGGATTCACAAATCCATCTCACCCTGAATCAGAGTATGTTCAAAGTCATGGCTTGCTTGATCTGTCATACAACCGGTTGATTGGTCATATCCCACCAGGAATCAAGAATTGTGTTATTCTGGAGGTGCTACACCTGCAAGTTAACTTGCTGAATGAATCTATTCCTGTGGAGCTTGCTGAGCTCAAGAATCTTATGACTGTTGATCTCTCTTTTAATGAATTGGTTGGACCTATGCTTCCTTGGTCCACACCATTGCTCAACCTTCAAGGCCTTTTCCTGTCTAATAACCACCTCACTGGCAATATTCCTGCTGAGATAGGTCACATCCTTCCCAGCATCGTGGTTCTAAACTTGACCTGTAATGCATTTGGGGCTACCCTACCCCAATCTCTACTATGCAGCAAGACCCTGAACCTTCTGGATGTCAGTAACAACAACCTCTCTGGTAAATCCCGTTATCTTGTACTGGGTTTGAAGGATCATTGAGCAAACTGATCTTGTTCAATGCAAGCAGTAATCATTTCTCAGGGAGCCTAGATGAGTCTATCTCAAATTTTGCACATTTGTCTTCTCTTGATATCCACAACAATAGCCTCAACGGGAGCTTGCCAGCAGCACTGTCCAATCTCAGTTTGCACTATCTTGATGTCTCCAAGAATGATTTTAGAGGTGCCATCCCTTGTGGTATGTGCAATCTATCTAATATCACGTTTATCGATTTCTCTGGTAATAATATTGGCATGCATAGCTTCACAGATTGTGTGGCATCAGGCATTTGTGCTACTGATAGTACCAGTACCAATCATGTGGTGGTTCATACACCTCATGGAGTTGTATTAGCACTGATCATTGGTGCCGCCATTCTCATTGTGGTTCTTCTAGTGGTTTTTGTCAGATGGATGGTGTTGAGAAAAAGGTCATTACCTCTCATATCTGCCAGCGAATCCAATGCTACAATCGAGCCAACCTCCAGTAAAGATCAGCTCCTAGGAAAAAAGTCAAGGGAACCTCTGAGCATCAATCTTTCTATATTTGAGCATGCACCGCTTAAGGTTACCATGGATGATATCCTGAAAGCTACCAATAATTTCAGCGAGGTGCACATCATAGGCCATGGTGGGTTTGGGACTGTCTATGAAGCAGCATTCCCTGAAGGACAGAGGTTCGCTGTCAAGAGGCTTCATGGTAGCTACCAGTTCCTTGGTGACCGTCAATTCCTTGCTGAGATGGAGACCATTGGAAAGGTGAAGCATCACAACCTTGTTCCCCTAGTTGGCTACTGCGCTCGTGGTGATGAGCGTTTTCTGATCTATGAATACATGCATCATGGGAATCTTGAGACATGGCTGAGGAACCATGAAAATACACCTGAAACAATTGGATGGTGTGAACGTCTCAGGATCTGCTTCGGTTCTGCTAATGGACTCATGTTCCTCCACCATGGCTTTGTGCCGCATATCATCCATCGGGACATGAAGTCAAGCAACATTCTGTTGGATGAGAACATGGAGCCGAGGATCTCTGACTTTGGCCTTGCAAGGTTAATCAGTGCCTATGACACTCATGTTAGCACCACCGTCTCTGGCACGCTTGGCTACATTCCCCCAGAATATGCACTGATTATGAAATCTACCACGAGGGGAGATGTCTACAGCTTTGGCGTAGTCATGCTGGAGGTGCTCACTGGACGGCCACCTACAGGGAAAGAGGTGGAAGAAGGCGGTGGGAACCTTGTCGACTGGGTGCGGTGGATGATTGCACGCGGTCGGGAGGGTGAATTGTTTGATCCATGCCTGCCTATTTCAGGTCTGTGGCGTAAACAGATGGTTCGCGTGCTTGCCATTGCTCAGGATTGCACTGCCGATGAGCCATCGAAGAGGCCAACCATGGTGGAGGTGGTGAAGGGACTCAAGATGGTCCAGCTGATGAAGTGTGAACCTCACAATTCCCAGCAACGTGGGGTGCAGCCATGATCTGGGCATGCACTTGTGCCTACTGGTATGTTATATTTTATTTTATTTATTAAGTGCTGCATATAAGTTATTACCAGTTCTGAACGCTCTAAACTCATGCAACCTTTTGCTTGATTCAGTTGTGTTGTCCTTCTGCGTTCTTAGAATGCTAGCTAACAATAACGTATTAGAACAATGATTTAAAACATATTAAGCTGGATTTGTACATGCAGTCTGCAGCAATGTTTGAAATAGCCAATCGCATAAGCTTAGATCTTTGGATTGTTCGAGTGTTAGGAACTTGTATCTTCAAATTTTTATATAATATTTGTGCTTATACTGTAACCTATACAACCTTGTACAGCGGTGTATACTTATTATGTGACTTCTGATTTGCAGCCTATCTTTGTTGGAGATGAGCTTGGAGCACACTACACCCCTACGAGCTACAACTATTCTCAGCTTCACAGCACTATCTGAAGCGAACAACTCGGCACATGGGTCACACGGATGCATTAGGGCAGACAATAATAAGGCGCCAAACAGAAACAAAACTTTGTGTTAGAAGCGCTTGGTGTTTGCGCTCATGTATATTAGCTTATTCAGGCTATTAGTTAGCTAGCTGTGTCTCTGCATGATCGAGTCCTGGCAAGGCTGTGGGCATGCAGAGCTCCGATGTGTGTGTCGTTCACATGGATCGTCCATGCGGCACGTCTCTTGGCGTTTGGGATGACATCCGATGTGTGGGGTGGGCATGGACATGATGTTGTAATCCTTTTGCGTTATATAATATAAGTTAGACAGAGTCCAGAAAACCCTGCTAAGTTGCAACACCAAAACAAGAACGCTTTGTGTGTGGGCTGCCTCACGGCGCAAAGGAGCTGTGCCTGGGCGACGTGGTCTGCCTGACGTTCGACGGTGGCTGGCCTTAGCTCCGGCGAGAGCAGCGCAAAGCCAAGGCCTCGGCTGTCCTCACCAGGTGTCAGCAAGGTTGGCTTGATTCTTTCAAAAAAAAGTAAGGATGGCTGCCGTGGATTCTGCTGGTGCTGGTGGCAGAACTCTCTGCGATTATGGCTTCCGTGGCGGCGGCGATCTGCTCCACTCCACCAGTGGCTCCAGGCCACGGAGATGCACGGGACTAACGGGTTAGAGTTTCCATCCTCTAAGTGACTTGAGTTGAGCTAGTTCTTTCTTTATATGAAATGCTTTTGCCTATTGGATGGACCATTCCACTAACAGAGTGCTTCAGATACACAATGGAGCAAGAGGAAACTAAAATTATTATCAGGGGAACTGAGGTAATTATGCTCATGTGCACAAAGATTTTGTTTGATAAGGATTGCTTTTCAATACTTTCTATTCGTAGTTGCTGCAAATTAGCTTTTCGTGTTCCATACTGATATTAATGGCAATGTTTGTCTCACTTTTATCATGCCACATGAAACTCCATGCATCCATTTATTGTTATTAATTTATTATTCACTAAATTGTGGTAGTTGCTCTGATGATTGAGGAGTTGCTCTGAATATTTGCACAGAATTCTGCATATATTTTTCTTAATTAAAGTAGGTGTGATATTCCTTTTATTTTTTTTGGTTGGATAATTGGTACTCAGAATCCTGTGAATTTCATTCCCTTGCTGTTGATTGTACTCGCTGACGATCCACATCCTTGTCAGTGTGTTGTATTCTGTAGTTTCTCTCCATGACCACTCCCTTGTCAATATGCTGCAACAACATTTTGTTTGGTATGCTTTTGTGGTCTGTGAACTCAGTTTTTGCGAAATTTTGCCCTTTTTAAAACAAATTTCAAATCCGTCCCTAGTTTGAAACAATTTGCACCAGATATCCCTTTTTTGTCGCGCCACACGCGTCGGGCGCGATCTTTACACATGTCGCGCCCGATGCATGTGGCGACACACCCTCCACGTTGGCAAGGGCGTCGTTGACCAACGCTGCCGTGGCACACAAAACCAGTCCCCACCACGTCGCGCCGCTGCATGCGGCGCTGACCCATAAATCGCGCGATCGTCGGGCGGCGGGCCCGTTAGGGTTTCCGTTTGGGCCTCGTCAGCGGCGTGGGGCCCACCACGTCGCGCCCGGATGTTTTGGCGCGACGAAGAGCTGGTATAAATGCTGCCACCAGTCTACTTTTTGTCCCTCTCTTCCCCCACTCACTTTTCGAGGAGGGGACGAAGGGGACCCTGCAGGTCAGTCCTTTGGAAGCTTGTTTGTTTTTTTTTTTTTTCTCCCCAAATGCTTCCAATTGTCTAGTTTGTTTGCTATTTGACTTTGCTTGTGTTATCTAGCTTGCTAATTTTCTTTTCATTTGGTGGAATTGTGCACTTCAAACCTAACCCTAACTCACATCATTTGAATGACATTTTCCATACATGTATGTTAGTTTGTTTGATGGATTTATTGTTTAATGAATATTTGATCATGTATTATGGGTTGCTTAGGGTTCATGTAGAATTGCTTGTTTTCCAAATTTTGTTTCATGTGTTATGGTTTGACTAGGATGTTCAACCATGTATGGAGATTAGTTTGTTTGATTGTTCATATATTAAGGTTTACTTGGGATGTTTACCATGTATCATGTTTAGGGTTTATGAAGAATTCCTAATTGTTTTAATATTTGTTATCATGTTTTATTTATCATTGTGACTATGTAAAAAATAGATGGATGTAGTATTATGGTTATGGCTAAGAAACAATTAGATGGTTCAAATTTTTAATAATATCCGTGTTGTGTAATAATCCTTGGTTTAATACTTCACATTTTGTAACAATTGGAAGATATGTAACAAATCCATGGTGTGTTATATGTGTTGCACTTATGTGTAATAGTTTTCATTTTGCTGGTTTTGCTAGGTGTCATGGACTTGTCCCGTTCGTGCACCATCCTGAGGACCATGATGGAGGGGTCCATTCCCGCCAAGGCGTGGTGGCGCGATTTGTCATCGTGGATGGCCGGGCGGCCGGGTGGGAGCGTCGGGCGGCGGGTGGCGGGCGGCGACGGCGGTGTCCTCCAGGCGGCGGGGGCCGGGGTCGGCGGAGAGGAGTGAGGGAATGGAGGAAGTGAATGAGAAAATAAAAATTGGTCGGCCCCGGCGTAACCCTGTCTCGACAGGTCGCGCGGATCCGCGCAATTTATTGTTAATTAAGCGGTTCGACATGAGGCCCTAAACCTAAACCCTAACGGGCCCCGTCGCACCGACGCATCAGGGATTGAGCGCCGGTCGCGGAATAGATGCACAGGCGACGCATTTTGGGGACTGACTAGGTGTGCCACGCTTTTAAGACCGGTCAACGCGAATGGCCTTGACGTTTCATTCCGCGCCACACGCGTAGGGCGCACATGTGTAAAGTTCGCGCCCTACGCGGGCCGGGCGCGACAAAAAGGGATACCTGGTGCAAAATGTTTCAAACTAGGGATAGATTTGAAATTTGTTTTAAAAGGGCAAAATGTTAAAAAAAAATCCCAACCGTTTCTGGTGTTAGGAGTTTGGAACTTTGTTACTTTGGTCCGCCAGGCTTCTTGGAGCCCGAGGACGCGTGGATTCTCGGCACCTCACACCTCCCCCTGGAGTCTGTTGCCGACGTCGAGCGTTCTTGGATAAAGTTTACATCTTTGTTGAATTGTTTATTACTAAGTTGAGATAGATTTGTCATAGTGGATAGTGTAACTGAACCTGACGCATTTTGGCCACATTGCTAACTGATTCTACTTGTTTCCACGGCACATATATATTGTTCGTGAATGACTGGTTAGTATGAAAATTTGATTCTTCCATTGCAGGCAATCGCAGCCTCAAATTTGATTCTTCCATTACAGGCAGGCGTGGCCTCAATTACAGAGGCCCATGGTTCTCTGGACCTGCTGAAAAATTATAACATTGCCTGCACCCTGCTACATCCTGGAACCGTGGACACAAACCATTGCTGAACAATTTGTTATTCATTCTCAAACCCTGTTATAGGGAGCGCCAACTGCACAAGGGACCTGGCTGCCTGACATTAGGAGAGCAGAGTGAAATGAACAATGAAGACCTTACGGCACTGCTTCTTTTGCAATAGCTTGTTGAACAATCAATTACCAGATTATAATTTTTTTATGTGATCAATCTTGATATAGCGGGATGTTAGGCTATGGGACAGAAGCTCTAGCTTTGTTGATAGCATCTTACAATTTTTATGTGGTGCTCTTTCAAATTCTCTCTATCACCAACCTCCCTTGGGATAGGTCCTTCCAAGCAATTGTTGCCCATGTCCAACACCTGCAAGCTGTGGAGCTTATCAATGCTCCTAGGTATATGTCTAGTGAGCTTATTATTGTTGAGATTCATCTCCAAAATGGTTTCTGACTCCAACAGCTTGTTAGGCAACACATAGGTAAAATTATTCTAGGACAGTTCTAATATTATGAGTGGTAGCTTAGCCAATTAGTCTGGTATCTCACCGTTGAAATTGTTGCCTTGCAAATTTAGTTGAGCAAGGATCATACACGGATACACCTTATAAATGTCATCTTGATACTCCCCTTTCAGGTCATTAAAATGCAAGTCGAGTGATTGCAGGGAAGTGGCTTGACATATGGTAGGAAGTAGTAGAGAACCATTGATCCTGTTATCTCTCCCAATCTTATAGATACAACAGTTCCCTAGTTCTGAATCCAGTCAGTAATATGACTTGACAGTTCGTTACCTTCCACCACAAAATGGGCAATAGCTACGAAAACTGCAAGTTCATAGGGGATACAACCAGTGCAGGCATTGAAGGAGAGATGCATGAGAGTAAGCTTTTTATAGTTACCAAGTCCTGGTATGCTCCCTATTAGCTTTGCCCTCCGTGCAATCAGGACATTCAAATTGCCTTAGCTCCTTGGGAGTTTTGAACTGAAGTTGTTGCCTGATATATCAAGTTCCTTTAGGCTTTTCAGACCACCAATTGACCAAGGGATGGTTCCTGATGAGTTGCATTCAGATAGCATGGGTTTTCTTAGCTTCATGTTACCAATCTTTTTTGGAATGCTTGCAGTCAAATGGTTAGATGACAAAAACAAACGCTCCAGATTTTCCAAATGAGTCTCCTTAGGTATTGACCCCCACCAAATCATTTGAAGAGAAAATCAAGTGCTAGCAGGCTCAACAATGTGCTTATTCCCAGAAATATTCATCCAATGAGTTTATTCTTCCTTGCATCAAGGTAGAAAAGCCGAGACAGGTTGCCAAAAGCTTGGTACCAATCAACTAAATATATTCTTGTGAATGTCGAGGACCTCTAGATTCTTCAAACTACCAAGCTCTGAAGGAAGTTCTCCAGAGATGGAATTCTAGGATATGGTTAACGAGTTGCTGAAGCTAAGCAATGGCAGGTCTCAACTACCTAGATAAGTTGTTTTTGTCTAGCACTATTTCTTTCAACCACTTCAAATCAAAAAACGAGACAGGTCTCGATCCAGTAATCTGGTTCATGGTCAAGTCTAGGTACTAGAGCTGCTGCAAATTTCCCATGGCTTCTGGAATCTCACACCAGATAAACTACATCCACCAAATTTGAGTCGAGCTAGTGATTGGAATGTTGTGGTGCATAATGGAGGGGATGGAGTGGTATGGAAGACAAAATGGCCACAGCATGTGTGCTCATAAATGGTGGAAGTTGGATGTCCATGGATGTCCAATGGATACCCTCTAGTTCAAAAAAATGAACTAGAAAAGGTGGTCCCCCACCAAAATTTGAATTTCTAAGTCATTTGTCAAAATCCATGGATGTCCAAATTAGATTGAGCTTCCACCTAGACTCATAAGTCATACCTGGCCATGGAGGAGTTTCTGAATCAAACCAGCTTTGAAGGAAGTCTTTTTATTCAGTGAATCCTTGCCTCAGAACATACATATTCTTTATATCAGATGATGCAGCAAAAGTAGATAAGAGATATAAATGTGCAGGTAATAGAGTTCTGAACAATCACATAACAACAGTTTCAACAAATGAAGAATACATTTAAAGTGCTAAACAATAGGTAATTGTGTTTAATTAAGAAAGAAGATTCACCAATTTATTATAGACATGCTAAACAATAGGTTATATGATATAGGACTAGCGCACCGTTCAAAAACAAAATCAATGTGCCACTTGGAAGCTCAAAATAATAAGGACTTTTTTTTTTTTTTTTTTTTTTTTTTGGCTCCAATTTGTGTGTTGTAACAGAAGGAAAGTACCTAGAGTAGCTAGAGTCATGAAGCCAACAAAAATAACTTCATCGGCTCCTAGTTGATTAGAGAAGAAGAGATAAATCTGACTTGTACTACTATGACATGAATAGTGCTCGTTATTCTGTGTGTAGAAGGAGCAAGGAGATCGATCTCTCTCAAACGAGGTCTAAGCAACAGTTGAAGCAACAGAAAGAAAGAAGAAAAAAGAAAGAAAAAACAAAAATGCATGCATGGAGTATGCATACAAACTCAAACAACCAAGGATCTCGAACCTAGTACCTTTAGAATCATGATTATCTGTACCAAACACTCTTAAATTATCAGGACCTCGATAGTTTGTCAGGAATATATCCTATATAAGTCCTGTAACATTAAACAAAAGAAAAAAACACACGAGCATGTTGTAAAATCATGGATAATGAGACAATAAAGATAATCAAATTTCCATCGGAAAATAAATGATAAGCAATTAAACATCAACAAATAAACTGAAATATATGCTCAACAAAAGTAACATTTTCTCTAGAAAAATGCCGTACAAACCAATGACTTCTTAGGGGCAAATGAGGCTCATGAACTTCATGAGTAATCATACTCGACGAATTGGACCACGACAGATATAGGTTGCAAACTTCCCCAATAGGTAAAGCAAAGCTAGCACCTTGAATATTAAGTCTACGATAAATATAAAGTTTGATGCACCAAATTTAGTTCACGTTCCACGTCACATTCCATTCTATTTCGACCTCGATCTCAACTTCAACAGTTACAAGGATCCAAGTGGGTTGATCCATAAGTTACATGTACTTATATTATGTATATATAAGGGGATGCAAGTATTGTCCATACCCACAATGGAAAAAAGCTACGCAAGAAAGCCGGACGCACGAATCCCTCCCTGGTAGGCTTGCGCCTGTGGCCGTGCAAAGCCCCCATGCGGCTCCTCCCTCCCTCCGTGCCCGGCTGCGGTGCCGGCGAGGTAGGCTAGTTTCTTCTCCTCCTGGATCTAAGCTCACTAGAGACAAAGACGGCGACAACAATTGGCGCTCCATTGATGAATTTTATTAAGCTTGTATATTGGACTTAATCATTTTAGACTCCTATTTTTAAATTCAATCGTATTAACCTTATCTAGTCATTTTATTCCATAAAAGTAAAATAACGCTCACTAACTTAACTCTTTTTTAAGACCCCAACAAACTAAGCTCTTTTGAATTTGTTGTTCCACCATTTTTTTTTTAAGGAAAAGAGAGTCCTATGCATATTATTACACCAAAAGGAAGTTTCATGCATTTGCTCAACACAAAGAGGCGCTTCAAGCTGGCCGTAAATGGTTAACATTTTTATTCTCTCCAACTATGTTCATGCACTTGTGTTGCTACGGGACAGCTTTTGTACTAAAACACATGAATCGCACGATAAAAATAATATTATGAAATTAAATACCAAGTTTAAAATAACATTTCTTTTTAAAAACTAGAATTTGTGAAGTTAACACGATCACAAAGAACAAAAAGATTTAATTTAATACAATAAAAAAGCATACAAGAGAAACCGTGATGTGGAATTCCAAATCAAACGACCAAACATGGATTATGTTTGGTTTCTAAGCATGGAGCTTTTGATCGCAAATTGGGCACTTTTTTTTTGACGAAAAACATTATATATATATTAAGCAGCCATATTACAAAACGATCCTTCAAAGAAGGTCAGATACGAGAAGGTCCTTGGACCTGAGCAACAATGATTCCACCTAGATTTGGCCGTGAAGAACACGCCGGCGGTGAACTGAGGTGTCGCCGGTGGCGAGAACAGCTGGGTGGAGAGACTGGCGCTTTGCGTCGGTTGTAGAGGGGGCGACCGAGATGCCGAGGAAGATCACACCGAAGCGACCGACGGATGTGGAGGCTTCTCGCCGCCGGGCGGTAAATGGATCTCGAAGTTGATTCCTGGTGGAGGCGGGTTCTTCCGCCTACTCCCGATGGATACGTGTTGAGGCGGCCACGGATCTGAAGGTGTAGAGGCTGCTTGGACTTGGTGATGAAGAGGAGCAACGGAGATGGCGAATCGGTGGCGAGCAGATCTCTGGGTCGAGGTGGGAGGAGCGGTGGAGGCGGGAGAGGAGACGAGATCCAGTGGGCGGAGGAGCGGGGTAGTTTATTTAGACACACCTGGGCGGTGACGGCGACGGCGCAACCATGGTGGTACTTACCACAGTGGGCTTACAGCCATAAAGGCAACTATAAACAACTAGTACATCTAGGGGGGGCTGAATCATATGAGCTCCTTGTCCCGAAAGCGACCTTCCCTCTCCCTCGTCCCCTCCGCCTTCCTCCTCGGGTAGTGAGCAACCACATAGCGAGTAAGGGAAAAATAAGACTCAGATGGTCAAATTTGACCGGACAAGGCATTTTATTTGTTTTCTTTTCTTAAACATTAAACTCCACCTATTAGATTTCAATATTTTTCTTAAACTATTACAAAATGTGGTGTTGATGAAACCCTGTTCTCACGGTCATGTGCAAACAATATAAGTATAGGCAAAAGCTGTAATCAAATAACTGAATCTGAGGTGCACACAAGAAAGCAACGACAGCAAGAAAAAAAACTAAGACGTGCAATTGAAACGTGCTTAACAATTTGAAGCCACACACTTGCTGAAATATTTTTTCAAACTTGTCAGAAGTCATGTCCAGATCGTTGCTCTGGATGTTTAACCATGATGGTTGCATCCATTCTCTCGTACTTCAAATTCAAGTATGACTCCATCCTAATGCTCTCCTCTTCAAAACCCTCTCCCCACATAAAAAGTTTATAAGTGGTAAAAAAAAGATTCACAAAAGCTCAAGTGTGTGCACAGTTCCTTCCAGTTTAGCTTAATATATGTTGACTTGTAGCTTCACAATCAGGGTCATATTTGGACCTACTCAGGAATAGTAGTTCCCAAGGACCCAATTGACATCAATAATTGCCATCTCACCATGTATTTAGTAACAAATTCAAACAAGGTGTGCTCCGATAAATTCTTGCCCGACCTTGAAAGCACCAAACTGAATCTCAAGCTTTGATCCGCCACCTGACAGTTGTATAAAGAATTAATCATGTAAAATGGAAAAACATGCTCTCCGTTCATGATTCATGCTAGGACAAATAATTAAGAGCTAACTGTAAATAGCACTAAGACAATTCATATTATTATACCTATCAACTTGGCCGTGGGTGGACCTGCTTTAGCTTTTCGATTCTAATGATGGCTGAGCAGAAGCAGTTAGTGTTTACGCTTGCTAAGTGATTATGTATACTACATAATACTTGCTTTCTTTTCACTATGGCTCTACTGTCTTAACAGATGGTAAATAGCAAAGATGACCTGAACTCAGTTCCATCATAATAGTGGACATTCTGGTGGTATGGTTGAACTCCAGAATTCCTGATGCTTCTGCAAATACTTTCCGCTTGAGCTAAATTACGTGGTTCAGAGCTATACGACAACTTTTCTGTTGTTCAGTGCTAAATGAGGTCTCAGGGATCAAGTCATTGTGGCTAAAAGATCTGATCAGTGATTAAAAACAAAGCTGGTTTTGTCATATTTTTGCAGTCTAACACCCTTTAAACTTCTGATAATATGCTTGGATGTGTGTCAAACTACCTTTTTTCTATTTGGCACACTGTACATGCTATGGTCCAGTGTATATCACAGTATTCATATTGAAAATCTATAAAATCGAGGAAACAATGATGTCATTCATTCTACTCTAAAATGACCCATAACTCATGTCTTGCTTGCACAACGATCAAGTTCTTTTGAATAATGTTTTGTATCTAGGAAGTCATGGCAACACATGATGCAATATATTTATTTCCTCTCGCCCAGAGTTTTTGGTATAATACCTAACTTTTTCATTTTAATTGCTCTATTATCTTCTTTTCCCCAAGCAAACTGAGCATCTCAATTTCATTGACTCAAAAACTAATTGAGAATTATTTTTCACTCAAAGCATCAACTCATAATATAGGCTTAGCTACAAATATGATAAACTGTAGCCTCCTAGTTTGAAACTGAAGCTAAAACCAGAAAGCTTAACCTCATTTAAAACCAGACTTGCTGCATTACATAGCTGAACCATTTTTGCTCTCTTGATGCAGGGACCTTGCGGAGGTACAAAGAAGTGGTGCCGCGGAATTTTTCAGCAGCTGTAGTTCCAGCTGATGGTGAACAGAAGACCACTTCCCTTTGCGCCTGCTGTGCAGCACCAGTGCCTGAGATTGAGCCTGCGCTTTTGTTTGCCCCTATGATGCTCATCTCCAGTTTACCAATGGTATGGAACCCATTTTGATTTTTTTTCTCTCTTACTAAATTGCTTGATCTAAATATCATGTTTTCTCTGTGGTTTCACTAATCCCCTGGTTGACATAATGACATGTGACTCATTTGTCTTACCTGCTGGATTGAAAACACACATTAAAAAAAGAAAATGTCCTTAACAACAGTTGAGAGATCCTTAGATTTCCATTGGTCATGTTACGCAGTAGCCTTCACCAAGCCTATTTTGGTTTGCTTTTTGTAGATACTTGTGTGTGCTGAAGGCACCGTAGTTCAAAAACACTACGTTTTGAAGTGTTTGTGGTAATGTAACAACTCTCCTATATCTTGATTGCAGCAAATGAAGATAAATCATGAGAAATGGCATCCAAATATGGTCACTAACTCTACTAAAGATGTTCTGGAAGCTGATGATGAAGCTTTCAGAAATGAATTCATTTGCCATCAAGTTGGATCAGCTCGGTGAAGATCCTATTAATTTCATTGAAAACATGCTTGTTGAACTTATCAACATGACAAATATTGTTCCAGGGATTAAAACAGCCCGACCGGCACATGTAAGGTGCTGCCACTGAAGGAAAGTATTTTTCAAAAATACTGAACTTGAGATTGATTCATTGGAAGGTGAATTTAATTCTGTGAATTTATACTGGAAGAAATCAACATTTCTTATCAAAACAATTGTACACATGAACAGCCTGATAAAATAAGCCGTGGAGGCCAGATTGGACAATCAATTTATTGTAAAACAGTGGTGTTACTTGCCAACAGTAGTGTGGAATTTCTTTTCTGAAAAAGAGACAGCAGGGAGATATAGTATGACACCATGAAAGGTTAACAAAATAAATAACAAAAAAAACATCACCCATAACAACAGCAGCCACCGCAAGTCAGTGACATGGAGACATCAACTAAATATCATCTGAATTGAGCCAGTTCTAGAAACTCAAGTCTTAAGATGTGATAATAACAGACATCAACTAAATATCATCTGAATTGAGCCAGTTCTAGAAACTCAAGTCTTAAGATGTGATAATAACATCGGTACCAAGATACTCACATGACAAAAGATAGCAACTTAAATACTACTAGTACGTACAAGCTAACAAAGCTGAATATCTCTGAAACAGGCAGAGGTTGATCACTTATACTAAAATGGCACAGGTTCATCACTTGTACTTAAATATATAATTATTCTGCTAGGCAACCTGAAGCCGTTACCACACCAACCACACATGACAAAGAGAGCTACACCAATTTGTGTTCATCGCCTTCGTCATCTTCGTCATCACTGACCTCCTCCTGGTACTCAGCATACCCCTTGATGCAGCAATGGCATTGCAAGTACTCAAGGAACACAGCTTCAACCGCAATATCGTTATTATGAGTATCAACAGTGTCTTTGGTCATAAGATACTTATCGTAGTAGAGAGGCTGCATAGGGGGCAGACTCTTCAAAAGATCAATGTCCTCCTTGTCCATCCTCCTAGTCACCATCTTAGTCTTCCTGTCTCCGACAGCCGATTCATTGTTCTCCTCCTCCTTCAGCTTGACAGGGGGCGCCTGTTCCAAAAGATCGAGGGCTTTCGTGAGCAACCTCGTGATCTGCATCTTAGTCTCCTCGCTAAGAAACATTTCCCCATCCTTCGATCCACTGCCCTCCATCTGTTAGTTAATAATTTCAATTTGATTAAGGAAAACAACCTAATAAATGGAAAATAAAAATAGATAGAATCACTTTTGTTTTTCTTGAAATCCAAACAAAAATCTCCTTTTTTTCTATAGGTCACCGATTTGGAATAGTAAATAGTTTGAGATGTCAGACATTGAGACAACTACTCTTAAAGTGGAAGAATTACCTCGCTGGAAGCCTTCTTCTTCTTTGATCCACTGCATTCCCTATCTTCGCTCTTGGCCCCCTTGAGCTCCTCCACCTCCCTCCATCGCTTCAACTTGTGGTCCGATATGAATATCATCTCCTCGTCTTCCTTCGCAATCTTCTTCCTCTCCTTCAAGCCCAGCGACTCAATGACAGACATGAGCTCGCTGCCCTCCTCCTTCGAGCAAGTCAGGCACACCTCTGACAGCGAAGCGGAGCAGGTCGGGCACCTCTTGGTCTCCATCATAACCCTCCTCCTCTGCAGCAGAACCTGCCACTGCTTCTTCGTCGCCTGAGCCGGCTCCATCTCCTGGAGCGGCCCGTGCAGCAGGACCGCCATCAGCAAGTCCCGCATCTTCTCGGCTTCCCTCACCACCTCCACCACCTCCTCTTCAGGCTTGGGAACGGATGTGCGATCCTTCCTGTACACAAAACATGAGCACGTGGAACACATGACCAGATCCGTGGCTATCCCCTCGTTCTCATCCGGCTCCTTAACCCCGTTCTCCATCGCCCTGCTAACCTCCGGCCCCTTAACCCCGTTCTCCATCGTCCTCCTAACCTCCGGCCGGTGGAAACCGAGGTTTGCGGCGGCGTCGGCTGCCTTAAACTAGACCGAGGAGGAGAAGAGGCCGAGTTCGGAGGAGTATATGATTTCCCGGCAAACCCCAGTTCCATCTGGACTATGGCTGGGCATGGGCTGGTGAAGGACGGGTTGGGCCCATGCGAAACCCATGTGCAAAATAATATAAAAATAATTAATTCATTTAGTTGCTTGGTTTAAAATTCGTGTAAACTTTTATAAAAAGAAGTGCCGGAGCAGATGCCTACATTTGATGTTCCAAAATGATGACACCGCTCTGAATCTCCAAAGAAATAGGTTTACACAATCGAAAATATACGTAAAAAAGCTTAATTAATGTGCCAATGGACACCGCAACGGGTTACTTGCCGTCACACAATGTGTCTATTATTTTAATATTCCCCGTATTCGCTGCGAGAGAAGACAAGAGAAATGACTTTGTTCTCCTTTTGCATCGCCGCCGAGGCCCAGTAGAGATGTTGTTGCCCCCATCGTGTGCACTCAAGGTTGCACTTGGGAGCACGGCGGGCATCATGGCCACTAGTGTTATAGGCGCGCCCTTGCGCGCCCGGGGCCCGATTTAGGGAGACCATGTATTGGGCCAGCCCGGTATATATATCGTTAAGTGAGTTTGGGGGCTCGTAGGATGTATTGTTGCCCCTATGGTGTGCACTCATGAAAAGATAAATCTGACTTGTACTACTATGACATGAATAGTGCTCGTTATTTTTGTGTGTAGAAGGAGCAAGGAGATCGAGCTCTCTCTTTTTTTTTGCGAAGAAAAAAAAGGGAAAAAATTCATTAGAAAGGCTGTATATTACAATCATTTCTGAGGAGATCATGTACGCACACAGGCGCCTGCCTCCACCAAGTCGCAGAATGCTCATTTCGTCTAGCTAAGTGAGCTAATTCATGGGCTACTTTGTTGTTCTCCCTCTTAACTTTTGAAACGCTCCATTCAGGTAACAATTGTAGGTGCTCTTTTGCTTCCATGATAGTCCATCTTAGTTCTGAAAGATCATCATTATTATTCTTGAGAGCTGCGACTATTCTGGCCGAATCCGACTCTAATATCATGGGACCAGGACACCACTGAGACACCAAGCGTATGCCATCCACACATGCCTGCCCTTCTGCTTCATCCGCTGATGCACACCTAGGTAGAACTCGCCACGCAGTAAGCAGGACCTCTCCTTCATGATTCCGGATGATTACTCCCACGCCAGCTGATCCCGTCTGTTCTACAAAGGAGCCATCGACATTTAGTTTTATCCAACCTACTGGTGGACGTACCCAACCTCTGTTTGGACTCAGCGACTGTCACGCCCCATTTCTAATGGGTCGTTAATCACACGTGTTTGCGCCAGGATCACGTCACAAACACGTCTATTAGTAACAGTTAATGGTAAACAGAATTAATAGTAAACCGAGCTATAGAAATATAGGATGGGAAGGGGCTTACAGTGGCGACGAAGGGTCACCAAGCCGGGTTACAATATCAGAGTTGGCCAACCGAGAAGCGGTGGATTAACTATGACACCGCCTGCATACTCCACAGACGCAGACTTGTGCATGGATGAAATCTGGGCTTCGACGTCCTTCTCCTAAGCAAACACCTCTCGAACTCCTACGATACGCTATCATCTACCTTGTCGTCAATCTTACCTTCACATGTGCCGATATACGTAAAAATAGAGGGGTGAGTACGGGACGTACTCGGCAAGTCCCAACCGGGGGTTGTAATTATTAAGGGTTTGGGCCCTAGCGAGTCTCTAAAAACTGCTCTCGCTAGTTCGGGTTATATCATATCATCACTGTCATGGCACCACAGGTTAGTCATCATCAAAGTATATATCTAATCATAGATGTTCAGGCCTAGCACTTGCCCATTCCAAGGACGTGGCTATTCGAATAGGTTCAATTAACTCTGCAGAGGTGTACAAATTTCCCCACACGATAGGCACTGCCCTTACCACCGCGACTCGGCTTAGACAGGCCTAACGAGATCCCGTACCCGCTTGGTAGCCAACCTAGGTATATTGGTATAATCCTCACCATGACTTCTCGGGGGTTGGAAATGGGAAGATCACTTAGCATCCCATTAGCACATAGCATCGCGGAAGATCACTTAGCATCCGCCAACTCATAAGTTTGTATACAATATCAAAGCGCCAATTGTTTTACGTGGAGGATCACATAGCAACCACGCCAACCCGACCTCGGAAGATCACTTAGCATCCGAGTCAGCTCCCGATAGATCGTTTGCCTACGCCGGCCACCTTAGCTCCAATTATACCTCAACCCAACGGGGTGTGGAATCAAGCCGTCCCATCTCGGCGTGTGGCTGTACGTAATATTACACTAGGTAGAAGGTCTATAAACCGGTCCTTAGGGAGGCGAGCATCTCTCCGCGGGATTCATCCCCGATTGTGATTAGTCCACCTCCATGTAGACTATCACCACTCACCTTTTTGTTGACATGGTTCACGTTATTACTTAGGTTAACGACAAAGCTTAGCGAAGCCTCACGCACATAGCCCATGAGTACTCCCGCACGGCTTGCCTTGGTTATACTTATCTTAAACATCTTATTAAACATTATAGTAATTAGGTCAGGTTAAGGGGGGTAAGGACTTGCACAGGAGGTTCTTACAAATTGGCACGGCGTCGAACGTCTCTAGCTTTACTTCGGACGGAAGCTCCTAATCGGGTCGTCGGAAACTACCTTACGTCTGGCGATAAACCCTAGCTTGAACTATAGCATGTAAAACAACCATAGAACATTATGGTGGCAATGGGTTAGATGCATAGAGCTAGATTTTAGATGAATTATGGAAGTTGTTTCACGCGAAACGGAGTTAGTATGCATGAGATATGGATTTTATAATATTAATCCCTAATTAAATCATTAGGGTAATATTATAATATAATTTTATCATGTAATAAAATAGAAATAATTACATGATAAAATTCTATAAATCAAATAATGAATTTACAAATTTTTGGGAATTTTTTCTCGACAAGGGAAATGGTACTTATACATCTCTGTGTACAATATCCAGGGTGGACCTAGCATTTAAATCGGTGTACACGAGAAGAGTCCCAGTACACGTGGGTGCCACGTGGGTCCACGTGGACGCCCGCGGTGGCCGACACATCAGCACCACGTGTTTATGGGGTTGCCCTAGCGGTTCATGACGGGGCCGGAGCGGCAGAGGCGGCGTGGCGGCTCCTCATTGGTCGTCGTTTTTTGACGCCGATTACGTCGAAACGGCGACGGCGACGCGGACTGTTCCCCGTCCGTCGAAGTCGGGCGGGCGGCGGCGCGATCGCCGGAGTACTCGCCCGGACTTGCCGTTTCTGCCGGGGACCGCGTGGGGGCCTGCTCGACTCTCCTCGTCATCTGGACTTGATGAAGGCGATCAGGGCGGCGGGAGGTCTCGTCCTCCACGACGGTGGCGTACCCGGCGGAGCTCTGGCGGCGGCGGCGCTCGGAGATGACCCTGCCGGACGCCAAAACAAAGGAGAGGATGGGGAATCGAAAGAGGATGTCTTGGGGAAATGTACCCAGTCACCAATTTGACCGACGACGACCTTATTTGACAACGGCGCGCGAACTCTTCCCCGGCGGCGGCGGAATCTCGCTTTGGGGAAAATCGCTCCCGAGCGAGGTATAGAGGGGGAGGAAGGGAGTAGAGGGAAGCACCTTGCGTTCTAGATCACGGCGAACCTCTTGAGGTGGGGGGCGAGTTCAATCGGTGGCCGGAGGGCGGTATTTATAAGGCGGCGCCATCGAGTCTCGCCGGCGTGATCTTTCTCTCAGCGCGGCGATATTTTCCGGCTTGACCCTAGCGTGCTCGTGGTCCTCCCGGTAGGCGCTCGTCGGCGTCCTGCTCCCGCTTCGTGCCTTGTCCCATCATCGGCGGTGGTCCGTCGGGTCACGTCGCCCTGGCGGCTGCCATGGCGGCGTTGCGGCCCGGCTTCGGCTGTGCTCTTTGACAGCGCCACGTAGGCATGGATGGTTAGGCGGCGTAGGCCGTGTGGCGGTCGTCTCCAGCTCCGTCAAGAAAGGCGGCGTCTGCTGTCCCATCAAGCAAGGCTGGCGATCTCGGCGGCATCTCGTTGATGGTGTCTGCGGCGCCGCTGTTTCCATTGACCATGTTCTTTGTCGGCGTGGGCTCCGGCGAGTGCGGACCGCGGCGTCTTGATGATGTGAGCTGCGGCGGCGTGTGTCGTCTCGTCTCCGGCGGCGGGGCGGGACGCGGTTGTCTCGCGCGTCGCTCAGCGTCCCGGAGGAAGGCGGTGGTGGGGGGGGGGGCGTCGGTGGGAGGGGAGGTGAGCCGGGCTCGGGCTGGTGTTCCCGGGGGCCGTGGCGGGCGGCCTGCTTTGCGCGCTCGTGGCGTGGGAAAAGGAGAGGAGGGCCAGGCTGGGCCGAGAAAGGGAGGAGGGGAGGGAAGGAGCCCACGGCTCTTTTCTCTTTTCTATTTTCTTTTCCCATTTCCATTTCTCCTTTCCTATTTCCATTTTTTCCTTTTTTCCCCTTATGTGTGTAATTATATATTTTGTAAATATTGGTACAAGCTCATTATATTCTCTGGACTCTCATTCGGGAGAACATTTATTTAATTGTGCTCATACCAATAAATATATTTGTGTACACACATTTTCCCCATTCCATTATTTCATGTGTAGTGGATATATTATAAATATTTATACGAGCACATTTATATTTCTCTGACTTTTATTGCCGAGAATATTTATTTATTGTGCTCATAAAATATTCATATATATTTTTGGTACACACGAGTTTCGGTATTTGTTATTCCCGGGGAAATTCGTAAATCATTTCTCATGCGATATTTCCATAATTTAAATCTAGCACTTACCTTGCATCCTTGGTCACCATAAAGCTCCTCAAACAACAAACAAGATTTCCTATTTTCTATATGGTGAGAGTTTGAAATGCAAGTTTTCAAAAAACAGGGTTTCGGTTTAGCGGAAATTAAATCAAGTTTTAGTTGTAATTGAAAAGTTCAAATTTTTAGTGAATTTTAAAATGATGAAAAAAACACGGTTGTTACAGCGACCGCGCAGTTTTGTTGAAGGCATCCAACATTTGCCTTTCCCCTTCATATGCGCTGGACTATGCTCTTTTGCCTGCAACATTGTATTCCAGAAAATTCAGTAGAAAATGAACCGAGTTGGTTATGTTAATAGAACCTGGACCATGTGTTATAGTGTTGTGAACTGTCCAAGCCCTCCATAAAACCAGGAGTATCAACTCGCCCTGCTCTTGCGTACATTGATCCAGTAAGAGTAGTAGCCAATCTGGTCCCGTATACCTAAAAAATTCTTCGCTAGGAAGTGGCCAGTGATCTCTCATTGCAAACCTCAGAAATTTTGCTTGCTGACAGCCCACCGTGGCATGGAAGCTATCTTCTATCTCACAACCGCATAAAGAGCATTGGGCATCATTTTCCAATCTTCTGAGGAACTTATTCTGTTTTGTAGGTAGGATATTTTTGGCCAATTTTCAAGCAAAGACACGTACCTTTGGAGGGATAGATGCATTCCAAATTCAAAAATTTCGTTCTCCTGTAGGGGCTGAACTGGATGCTGTAATTTGTTGTCTTTCCTGCAAGGTCTAAGCAACAGTTTGTATGCATACTCCAACGAGGTCTAAGCAACAGTTGAAGCAAAAGAAAGAAGGAAAGAAAAACACTAATGCATGGAGTATGCATACAAACTCAAACAACCAAGGATCTCGAACCTAGTACCTTTAGAATCATGATTATCTGTGCCAAACACTCTTAAATTATCAGGACCTCGATAGTTTGTCAGGAATAGATCCTATATAAGTCCTGTAACATTAAACAAAAAAAAACACACGAGCATGTTGTACAATCATGGATAATGAGACAATAAAGATAATCAAATTTCCATAAGAAAATAAATGATAAGCAATTAAACATCAACAAATAAACTGAAATATATGCTCAACAAAAGTAACATTTTCTCTAGAAAAATGCCGTACAAACCAATGACTTCTTAGGGGGCAAATGAGGCTCATGAACTTCATGAGTAATCATACTCGACGAATTGGACCACGACAAATATAGGTTGCAAACTTCCCCAATAGGTACAGCAAAGCTAGCACCTTGAACATTAAGTCTACGATAAATATAAAGTTTGATATGCACCAAATTTAGTTCACGTTCCACGTCACATTCCATTCTATTCCAACCTCGATCTCAACTTCAACAGTTACAAGGAGATCCAAGTGGGTTGATCCATAAGTTACATGTACTTATATTATGTATATATAAGGGGATGCAAGTATTGTCCATATCCACAATGGAAAAGCTACTACGCGAAGGGTCGCAAGAAGTCGTGACCGCAGGAGTCCCTCCCTGGTAGGCTTGCGCCTGTGGCCCGTGCAAAGCCCCCCATGCAGCTCCTCCCTCCCTTCGTGCCCGGCGGCGGTGCCGGCGAGGTAGGCTAGTTTCTTCTCCTCCTGGATCTAAGTTCACCAGAGACAAAGACGACGACAACAAATTGACGCTCCATTGATGAATTTTATTAAGCTTGTATATTGGACTTAATCATTTTAGACTCCTATTTTTAATTCAATCGTATTAACCTTATCTAGTCATTTTATTCCATAAAACTAAATAACGCTCACTAACTTAACTCTTTTTTTAAGACCCCAACAAACTAAGCTCTTTTGAATTTGTTGTTCCATCATTTCTTTTTTTTTAAGGAAAAGAGAGTCCTATGCATATTGTTACACCAAAAGGAAGTTTCATGCATTTGCTCAACACAAAGAGGCGCTTCGAGCTGGCCGTAAATGGTTAACATTTTTATTCTCTCCAACTATGCTCATGCACTTGTGTTGGTACGGGACACCTTTTGTACTAAAACACATGAATCGCATACGATAAAAATAATATTATGAAATTAAATACCAAGTTTAAAATAACATTTCTTTTAAAAACTATAATTTGTGAAATTAACACGATCACAAAGAAAAAAAGAATTAATTTAATACAATAAAAAAAAAAGCATACAAGAGAAACCGTGATGTGAAATTCCAAATCAAACGATTGCTCGCAGCGGTTGTTCTATGGAAGGGGGTCATCCTTGCCGTCATACGCCGGGAAGGACAACTTGTGCCGCTTCTCCAGCTCGGCTTTCATCTCGGTTGGGGTGGAGATGACTTGCCCACCTCCGTGTACGCCTTGATGAAGGCGCGCCCGGAGTCCTCCATGGCTGTCCTCATCTCCTTCTCGGCCTCCCGGTACAGCTGTAGCTTGCGTTCCTCCGCCGGATTGCTACCGGAGAGGACAGAGACTTGATCGGCGAGCGAGTCGAGGCGCGCGGTGAAGGTGGAGAACTGCCGTCGGATCAATGAGGAGCTTCTTCGTGTCGGCGTCCATGGCAACTTCCACGACATCCTCACACAACGACGGCAAGTCGCGGACCTCCCGGCCTTGTGCATGCGGCGCAATTTTTCTAAAAAATAGTTCTTTTGTTCCACAAATTTTTCTAAAAAGACTATTTTCTTCCACAAAGTATTTTTATAAAATAGGAAAAAAAATTTAGTTCTTTTGTTCATGTTTTTTAAAGAGTGATAGTGGTCCCCACATGCTAAATAGTAGGGACCTATTATTCTTGTTTTATATTTATCCACTAAACATATAGTTTTCTTATATCATCATCGCCTTGATTTACTTGACCTTCCTTACTCTAATGATTAGGGTTGAGGGGCATCGATTGACAGTCTTTTTGTCTATGGAACCTCTGGTTTTGGTGACCGATCTTCGCCTAGGTGTGATCACGAAAACATCATCAAATTTCAAAGAGCTACGTTCTCGTGGTCTAGAGAAGAAAAGACAAATAATTAATTCTTTCCTTTTTTGCTATAATAGGTGCTTATTGAAGAAGTACAATTAATTCCACCAGTTATAGTAGCAGTTGTTTGTTTAATGAATGTACTGCTAAAAATGGGTACTCCTTCCATTTTGGGTGGGCTCCATTTGACCACCCAAAACTGTGCTTTGACCGCCTCAAAAAAAAAATATGTGAATTGTATGCCACAAAATTCCTACTTTTGAATTTTGGATTTGTATTAGTAGTTTAGTACTAATATTGAATGCACGTTCTAAGATTATACGATTTTGTGACTATAATAGAACATTGTAGTAATATTAAACGTGCTTTCTAATGATTATGATTTTGTGGCTATTAGTAATACTTAAAACACATTCTATCGATTATCAAAAAAATGAAATGTTTTTTAAAAAAGAAACTACAACCCACTAAAAACAGACGAGAAATGGTCCCAATACAAATATGAGAAATTATCCAAATTAAAGTATTCCCTAGAAAGTCGAATGAAATTTCCCAGCAACAACAAAAAAGGACCAGCTTATAAATATACACACCAGAACCATCAGGAGTTCCATCCATCCCTGCGCTCTCCACACTACTCCATTCTCCCCTCGCTTTTGCTTCACCGACGCCGGTGAGACAGACGACGCTGACGACAAATCGAGAGAAGAGAAAGAGTTCATCCTCCAGCCGCCCGAATTCTTGCATTTCCTGGTATTGCTGCTACGCTATAGCTGCTCTTTTTGCTTTCAGTAGTGTTGCACTGCATATAAGTGCTGTCCCTTTCCTCGTGTATGTGACCGAAAGTTGGAGAACTGTGTGGCGACAATTCTATTTTTTTTAAAAAAAAAAACTAGAATGGACAATTTAGCTAGATCTTCCACGGTAACACGATGTTGTTTTCTCTCTCTCTCTCTTTTTTCCCCATTGTGCCATTTCAAGCTATCATGGAGTTTTCACTAAGTTTGATTGATGTGTTTCTTTCACTTCAGGAGCTTTGAATAATCATTCCAAGTTATGCCTTCACCGATGCCTCCTTTGGAACGTAGGAAATTTTTTGAATCTGTAAATTGAATCGAATCCTGTGAGATCCCTCATATGATTCATGTGAAAATCCTGTGTTTCAAAAGAGTTATGAACGTGTGGTTTTTTCAGTTCACATGTGTTGTAACAGGCAACCGTACGCGAGGACGTAAACTACCACTTTTGTAACAGTCAAATCGTGGGGCTTTGATTATCTTATACGTCTAGATATTGGAGATTTGGAGGTTTAGGCAGTTTATTGTGTTTTTTTCCCCTTGGAGAAACTGCCTTTTTTGTTGATCCATTGACCTATACGTTGGTTAGGCGTTTTTTCGCTCATTTGTTTTGCTACGGGTGAACGTAGTGTTTTCAGTTTATTTGTGTTGTAATGGGTGACCGTATGTGTGGATGTTTACTACCTCTTTTGTAACGGTAAAAATGGGTGGGGTTTTGGTTATCTATTTTACATACATGTCTAGATATCTTGGTGATTCAGAGGTTTAGGCAATTTATTGTGTTTCTTTCCCTTATAAAAACTGCCCTTTTTGTTTATCCATGTAACTATATGTTGGTTCTACGTTTTTTTGTTCATTTAATTTATTTATTAAGGGTGAACGTAGTGTTTTCAACTCATTTGTGTTGTAATGGGCGACCGTACGTGCGGATGTTTACTACCTCTTTTGTAACGGTAAACTCGTGTGGGTCTTGGGGTATCTTACATGTCTAGGTATCTCAGAGATTCAGAGGTTTATGCAATTTATTGTGTTTCTTTCCCTTGTAGAAACTGCCTTTTCTTGTTGATCTATATACCTATATGTTGGTCTGCATTTTTTTCGCGCATTTGTATTGCTACGTGTGAATGTAGTGTGATGTTTATCATTAGATTTGTAATGGGTAGAATTGTGGAGCTTTGACTACCTTATTTGATTAGCAAAGATTTACCACTCATAAATGCACTATTTGTTTCTTTATTACAACAGGACCATCTTGTGATACACCATTCTACCATCTCACTGTTGTTCGTTGCTAATATCCTATCACTGAAGTTCGAGTTGCTGTTACGCTCTGAGGCAATCATGGCTCTCAAGGTATTGGGTTTAACATACTTCCTTTGATTTTGCTTGTTCATATTTAATTATAATATAATAAGATGGCATCTATTTCTTTTACTGCTTTTCTAGGTTGATTTATAGTCCGAGTTGTTTTTAATATGTCTAGATTTATGCTAAGGATGTCACTGGTTGGGCTTCCAACCTGTTTTTATTTTTTGCAAAAAACAAAAACCAACCAAAGCTTTAAACGATACATTTGCTTTTACCTAAAGTCAGTTTTTGGTTAGTACCAATCCAAAAGCACTTGGCGCCTGCTTTCATTTGCTTTTGGAGACAAAATGACCACATCACCACTCGTTATAAGATATTATTTTCTTCTTTTCCTCTCTATGTCATGAGGAAAGGAGGGCCGCAACATCACATCTTCCCTCCTCCATGGCCGGCCGCGGACGGAGGTCGCCTCCCTCAAGGCGTACCGCCGCGTGCGATCTCGGGCGGTGGTCGCCGGACTGGAGGTCCCCTCCTCCATCATCCCGACCACCGGCTATCGGACCTTCCTCTCCTCCTCGATCCCCTTCGGCGAACCTCCTTGTCCTCGATTCCGGGCGGCGCGGCGCCTCCCAGTGACCTCGGCCCTGCGTAGAGACCCAACCCCACCCACCTCCTCGCCCTCTGCGTCGCATCGAGCGTCACGTGGAGGCGGGCTGCCACGTAGAGGCGCTCGACCTGTTCCGCCTCGCGCTCGTGGGTGCTTCCTTGATGCCACTCCCGACGCGCATCTACCACTCCCTGGCAAGCCTAGCCCTTGCCCGAGCCCATCCGAGCAGCAGGCCAAGTCCCCGGTGAGCACCTCAGCCCAGTTCTGACCCCGACGAGCACCTCAGCCCAATCCAGGCGGGCGTGGCGCAGCCACCCTCGGCCACCGAACGCGACCTGTCCCAGCGAGCAATGACATGTGGACTAGCTCGTAAGGCACCTTGCTTATGAATTGCCATCTCTGTCCCTAAATAAATCAACTTCTAGAGGTGTTCCAAGAAAAAAAATTATAAGTTTAACTGAATTCATAAAAAAACAATATTGATATTTTTAACACAAAACGAGTATCATTGATACGTCATGAAATATATTTTCATTGTATACTCATTTAGTGTCAAAGATATTAATATTCTTTTCTATAAAAGTTGATCAAACTTGATTTGGTATACCTCAAAAAGTTGATTTATTTGGCAACAAACAAGTACTATGATACAATAATACTAACAAAATATGCACCTGAAGATTTCCATTTGGCACTATCCTGTTGGGCCGGGCCGGGTCGGGCACGGCCCAATTAAGCACGGCCCGGCCCATGGTTGATAGTGTCCGGGCCAGGCACGGCATGCACCATGGGCCATGCATGGGCCACCATTTTGGCCCATGGGCTGGCCCAGGCATGACACTGTTAATAGGCCAGCACGATGTGACCCGCTTATCTACCCCGTTGGATGAGTACTAATGAACCATAACACTTAGATTCTTGTATATAACAGTTCTCTCATTCCAAACCCTACCCTACCTCCCTCTCATTTCCTCAAGTCGCTGCTTCTGTTTCCCCTCCGCTCTCACCTTTCTCCACCCCGGCCACCGCCACACCACCACCGCCTACCTTGCTCAGCGCCTCCTCTGCTCCCCCGCCCGGCGGCCTTCGGCCAAGCACCACGAGCTACGATGGCGGCGCGTCCGAGCTCCTACGCAAGCGACAACGGCGGGCGGCGCAGCTCCCCGGGCACGGAGGCGCGATGGGCTGCCGATGGCCGGCACAGCGGCTTAGCGGCGTTAGGGGCGTGCACAGGTTGCGAGTTCTCGACGCCCGGCACTATCGACGGCGACGGCACGGCCGGGCTGCCGCGTGCGCGCGCATCGTGTCGTGCCTCGTCGTGCCCGTGCTAGTGCCGTGCGGACGCCCGTTTGGCCATCTATATATGCACCCACTTTTTTTAATATTATTGAAAGGCACCCACTTTGTTAATGTTGTTCAAATCATCAAATGAAGATGTCTTTTCTATTTTCCTACCTCACTTGCAAAAATCACTCACAAAGAAAACCACTTTAGCCAAACTGCCAAACGGCCAAGGGCGGCGGCGGGCCAAGGCCAGGTACGACGACTAACGCCATGCTGCTATGGAAGTGGAACCCTAGTCCCCGCCGCCGCCGCCGCCGCCGCGCCTCTCTGGCATCCGGCGGACACCGCAGAAGCTTGTCTTTCGCCGGCCCGAGCATTACACTGCCTTTGCTCTGCACAGCGCCCGTCCCGTTTTGCTGTATCGCTGCCTCGCCGCCTTCATGGGTCCTTCTGGCGGTGCCGAGGTGGAATTGGGGGTGGATGTGGAAGTCGAACAAAGAGAGGCGCGGGCGTTGGCCTGCTCCGTCTATGCGACGGCGCCGAGTCAGTCGACTTGATCCCGTCAACAAATTTGGCGTTAAAACACCAAATTTATAGTTGACTGGCCATCGGTCAAGCAGACTTTCCCTTTTGTCTTTTAAATCCAGGTAAAGTTGCAGAGTAGAATGCTCCTTTCTCAAAGCACGAATCATATAGACCCTGCTCTGCACGAGGCAATGCAAATCTTGTTATGTCGGTTGAAGCATTTTTAAATAAGAGCTTTTCTGAGTTTGTAAGAAAGATAAATTACAAATTGCTCGGCAATTCACAAACTAGAAATATATATGACATGTTATTGCTTCTAAAGTAACTAGAATAGCTTTACCTGAATCTCACTCCAAATGAATGTCATCAAAATGAATGTGCTCTTCAATCTTCATTCATTGGAGGCATTGATATCTTTCTGAACTGTGTTACCTGCACAATTATTTTGATGCTACCTGAACATCCATACCTTTTGTTTTAACATTTTCTTTCCTTTTGGCAGGATACATTCAGCTTGTTCATCCTATTTGTCTGCTTCATCACTGCTTTTGCTGGGTCTGATATAATCAATCTATATGCTCTGAGGGGTGAACTCACTGAATCAAAGCAATTCCTTTCGGACTGGTTCGATACAGAAACTCCTCCATGCATGTGGTCACATATAACTTGTGTGGACAATTCTGTTGCAGCCATTGATTTATCACATATACCACTCCATGTCCCATTTCCATTATGCATCACGGCATTCCAGTCACTTGTTCGTCTCAACTTAAGTAGATGTGATTTATTCGGTGAGATTCCAGAAGCCTTGGGAAATTTGACACATCTGCAGTACCTGGACTTGAGCAATAACGAGCTTACTGGGATCGTACCTTACTCATTATATGATTTGAAGATGCTGAAAGAAGTACTGTTAGACAGAAACAGCTTGTCTGGACAATTGATCCCTGCCATTGCTAAGCTCCAGCGACTCGCTGAATTAACCATATCTGAGAACAACATCTCTGGAGAACTTCCTCCACAGATGGGCAGTTTGAAGTACCTAGAGGTCCTGGACCTTCACCAGAACTGTTTCAATGGATCACTACCAGAAGAATTAGGCAATCTATCTCAGCTCTTCTACCTTGATGCAAGCCATAATCAGCTCACTGGATCAATATTTCCAGGAATAAGCACATTGTCGAACCTGATAACACTTGATTTCTCTATAAATGATTTGGCAGGGTCAATACCTAAGGAGATTGGTAACCTGAAGAAGCTAAGGAAACTCATTCTCTCTAAATGCAACTTATCAGGCACCATCCCTTGGTCAATTGGTGGTCTTAAAAGCCTACAGGAACTTGATATATCAGATAACAACTTCGATTCGGAACTCCCAGCATCTGTTGGTGAGCTGGGAAATCTGACTGTCCTGATTGCAATCAGAGCAAAGCTCATAGGCAGCATACCAGAGGAACTTGGTAACTGCAAGAAACTTACTGTCCTGCGTCTGTCCTTCAATGCCTTCATTGGTTGTATCCCCAAAGAACTTGCAGGTTTGGAAGCAATTGTTCATTTTGAGGTGGAAGCTAACAATCTGTCAGGTCATATTCCTGATTGGATTCATAACTGGGGAAATGTTGTATCTATAAGGCTGGGATGTAACAAGTTCAATGGTTCTGTACCTCCTGTCATATGTCAAGCCAACTCATCTCTTCAGAAACTCGACTTGCATTTTAACGATCTGACAGGGAGTATGAAGGAGACATTTATAAGGTGCAGGAACCTTACTCAACTGAATTTGCAAGGCAACCATTTCCATGGTGAGATACCAGAATACTTGGCAGAGTTACCACTCAAAATTCTAGAATTGCCCTACAACAATTTTACAGGAGTCTTGCCTGCCAAGTTGTTTAATTCGTCAACAATTTTGGAGATAGATCTCAGCCATAATAAGCTCACTGGCTGTATTCCTGAGAGCATTGGTGAGCTACGCAGCTTGCAGAGGTTGTGTATGAGCAGTAACTACTTGGAAGGACCAATCCCACTAGCGATAGGTGGTCTAAAGAATTTGAAGGAGATTTCTTTGGATGGGAATAGACTATCTGGGAACATCCCACAAGAGCTCTTCAACTGCAGAAACCTAGTCAAGCTAAACCTGAGCTCTAATAATCTGAACGGAACCATCTCGAGATCCATATCTCAATTGACTTCACTCACTAGCTTGATTTTGTCTCACAACCAACTCTCTGGTTCTATTCCTACTGAGATATGTGGGGGATTAATGAATCCATCTCACCCTGAATCAGAGTATGTTCAAAGTCATGGCTTACTTGATTTGTCGTACAACCGGTTGATTGGTCATAGCCCACCAGGAATCAAGAATTGTGTTATTCTGGAGGTGCTACACCTGCAAGTTAACTTGCTGAATGAATCTATTCCTATGGAGCTTGCTGAGCTGAAGAATCTTATGACTGTTGATCTGTCTTTTAATGAATTGGTTGGACCTATGCTTCCTTGGTCCACACCATTGCTCAACCTTCAAGGCCTTTTCCTGTCTAATAACCACCTCTCTGGCAATATTCCTGCTGAGATAGGTCTCATCCTTCCCAGCATCGTGGTTCTAAACTTGTCCTGTTATGCATTTGGGGCTACCCTACCCCAATCTCTACTATGCAGCAAGACCCTGAACCTTCTGGATGTCAGTAACAACAACCTCTCTGGTAAAATCCCGTTATCTTGTACTGGGTTTGAAGGATCATTGAGAAAACTGATCTTGTTCAATGCAAGCAGTAATCATTTCTCAGGGAGCCTAGATGAGTCTATCTCAAATTTTGCACATTTGTCTTCTCTTGATATCCACAACAATAGCCTCAACGGGAGCATGCCAGCAGCACTGTCCAATCTCAGTTTGCGCTATCTTGATGTCTCCAAGAATGATTTTAGTGGTGCCATCCCTTGTGGTATGTGCAATCTATCTAACATCACGTTTATCGATTTCTCTGGTAATAATATTGGCATGCATAGCTTCGCAGATTGTGTGGCATCAGGCATTTGTGCTACTGATAGTACCAGTACCAATCATGTGGAGGTTCATACACCTCATGGAGTTGTATTAGCACTGATCATTGGTGCCGCCATTCTCATTGTGGTTCTTCTTGTGGTTTTTGTCAGATGGATGGTGTTGAGAAAAAGGTCATTACCTCTCATATCTGCCAGTGAATCCAATGCTACAATCGAGCCAACCTCCAGTAAAGATCAGCTCCTAGGAAAAAAGTCAAGGGAACCTCTGAGCATCAATCTTTCTATATTTGAGCATGCACCGCTGAAGGTTACCATGGATGATATCCTGAAAGCTACCAATAATTTCAGCGAGGTGCACATCATAGGCCATGGTGGGTTTGGGACTGTCTATGAAGCAGCATTCCCTGAAGGACAGAGGTTCGCTGTCAAGGGGCTTCATGGTAGCTACCAGTTCCTTGGTGACCGTCAATTCCTTGCTGAGATGGAGACCATTGGAAAGGTGAAGCATCACAACCTTGTTCCTCTAGTTGGCTACTGCGCTCGTGGTGATGAGCGTTTTCTGATCTATGAATACATGCATCATGGGAATCTTGAGACATGGCTGAGGAACCATGAAAATACACCTGAAACAATTGGATGGTGTGAACGTCTCAGGATCTGCTTCGGTTCTGCTAACGGACTCATGTTCCTCCACCATGGCTTTGTGCCGCATATCATCCATCGGGACATGAAGTCAAGCAACATTCTGTTGGATGAGAACATGGAGCCGAGGATCTCTGACTTTGGCCTTGCAAGGTTAATCAGTGCCTATGACACTCATGTTAGCACCACCGTCTCTGGCACGCTTGGCTACATTCCCCCAGAATATGCACTGATTATGAAATCTACCACGAGGGGAGATGTCTACAGCTTTGGCGTAGTCATGCTGGAGGTGCTCACTGGACGGCCACCTACAGGGAAAGAGGTGGAAGAAGGCGGTGGGAACCTTGTCGACTGGGTGCGGTGGATGATTGCACGCGGTCGGGAGGGTGAATTGTTTGATCCATGCCTGCCTGTTTCAGGTCTGTGGCGTGAACAGATGGTTTGCGTGCTTGCCATTGCTCAGGATTGCACTGCTGATGAGCCATCGAAGAGGCCGACCATGGTGGAGGTGGTGAAGGGACTCAAGATGGTCCAGCTGATGAAGTGTGAACCTTACAATCCCCAGCAACGTGCGGTGCAGCCATGATCTGGGTATGCACTGGTGCCTACTGGTATGCTATTTTTTATTTTATTTATTAAGTGCTTTGTATAAGCTATTACCAGTTCTGAACACTCTAAACTCATGCGACCTTTTGCTTGATTCAGTTGTGCTGTCCTGGGTTTTTACAATGCTAGCTAACATTAACGTATATAGAACAATTTAAAACATATTAAGTTGGATTTGTAAATGCAGTCTGCAGCAATGTTCAAAATAGCCAATTGCATAAGCTTAGATCTTTGGATTGTTCGAGTGTTAGAAACCTGTGTCTTCAAATTTTTATATAAGATTTGTGCTTATACTGTGACCTATACTACCTTGGACAGCAGTGTATACTTATTATGTGACTTCTGATTTGCAGCCTGTCTTTGTTGGAGATGAGCTTGGAGCACACTACACCCCTACGAGCTACAACTATTCTCAGCTTCACAGCAGTATCTGAAGCGATAAGGCGCCAAACAGAAACAAAACTTTGTGTTAGAAGCGCTTGGTGTTTGCGCTCATGTGTTAAGCTTATTCAGGCTATTAGTTAGCTAGCTGTGTCTGTGCATGACCGAGTCCCGGCACGGCTGTGGGCATGCAGAGCTCCGATGTGTGTGTCGTTCACATGGATCGTCCATGCGGCATGTCTCTTGGCGTCTGGGATGGCATTCGCCTTGAAGAGGGACTGCCGTGCATACATGCATGTTGTCCACCCAGGTGGGCATGGACATGATGTGGTAATCCTTTGCGTTATATAATACGTTAGACAAAGAGTCCAAAAAACCCTGATAAGTTGCAACACCAAAACTAGACCGCTTTGTGTGCGTGTGCGTGTGTGGAGGGGGGAGGCTGCCTCACGGCGCAAAGGAGCTGTGCCTGGGCAAAGCTGTCTGCCTAACATGCGACGGTGGCCGGCCTTAGCTCCGGGGAGAGCAACGCAAAGCCAAGGCCTCGGCTGTCCTCACCAGGTGTCAGTAAGGTTGGCTTGAGGATGGTGGCCACGGATTCTGCTGGTGCTAATGGCAGAACTCTCTGCGATTATGGCTTCCATGGCGGCGACGATCTGCTCCAAGCCACGGAGACGCACAGGACTAACAGGATAGAGTTTCCATCCTCCAAGTTATGGCGTGGCTGTTTGGATTGTAATTGGGCTTATCCAATTTCTTAATTGATGTACTTACTGTAGTGGTTATGCAGAGGATTTTTATGGATAAGTTTTCACACCTTCCTCAAGTTGTGGATTTGTGAACAGTAAAGTTACCTTGGTAAATTCTGACTTGAGTTGAGCTAGTTCTTTCTTTATATGGAATGCTTTGCCTATTGGATGGACCATTCCACTAACAGAGTGCTTCAGATACACAATGGAGCAAGAGGAAACTAAATTATTATCTGGGGAAACTAAGGTAATTGTGCTCGTGTGCACAAAGATTTTGTTTGATAAGGACCGGTTTTCAATACTTTTTATTCGTAGTTGCTGCAAATTAGCTTTTCGTGTTCCAATACATATATTAATGGCAATGTTTGTCTCACTTTTATCATGCCACATGAAACTCCATGCATCCATTTATTGTTATTAATTTATTATTCACTAAATTGTGGTAGTTGCTCTGATGATTGAGGAGTTGCTCTGAATATTTGCACAGAATTCTGCATATATTTTTTTCTTAATTAAAGTAGGTGTGATATTCCTTCTATTTTTTTTGGTTGGATAATCGGTACTCGGAATCCTGTGAATTTCATTCCCTTGCTGTTGATTGTACTCACTGACGATCCACATCCTTGTCAGTGTGTTGTATTCTGTAGTTTCTCTCCATGACCACTCCCTTGTCAATATGCTGCAACAACATTTTGTTTGGTATGCTTTTGTGGTCTGTGAACTCACAACCGTTTCTGGTGTTAGGAGTTTGGAACTCTGTTACTTTGGTCCGCCAGGCTTCTTGGAGCCCCAGGACGCGTGGATTCTCGGCACCTCACACCTCCCCCTAGAGTCTGTTGCCGACGTCGAGCGTTCTTGGATAAAGTTTACATCTTTGTTGAATTGTTTATTACTAAGTTGAGATAGATTTGTCATAGTGGATAGTGTAACTGAACCTGACGCATTTTGGGCACATTGCTAACTAATTTGTTTCCACGGCACATATATATTGTTCGTGAATGACTGGTTAGTATGAAAATTTGATTCTTCCATTGCAGGCAGTCGCAGCCTCAAATTTGATTCTTCCATTACAGGCAAACGTGGCCTCTGCCCATGGTTCTCTGGACCTGCTGAAAAATTATAGCATTGCCTGCACCCTGCTACATCCTGGAACCATTGCTGAACAATTTGTTATTCATTCTCAAACCCTGTTATAGGGAGCGCCAGCTGCACAAGGGACCTGGCTGCCTGACATTAGGAGAGCAGAGTGAAATGAACAATGAAGACCTTACGGCACTGCTTCTTTTGCAACAGCTTGTTGAACAATCAATTACCAGATTATAATTTTTTTATGTGATCAATCTTGATATAGCGGGATGTTAGGCTATGGGACAGAAGCTCTAGCTTTGTTGATAGCATCTTACAATTTTTTATGTGGTGCTTTTTCAAATTCTCTCTATCACCAACCTCCCTTGGGATAGGTCCTTCCAAGCAATTGTTGCCCATGTCCAACACCTTCAAGCTGTGGAGCTTATCAATGCTCCTAGGTATATGTCTAGTGAGCTTATTATTTTTGAGATTCATCTCCAAAATGGTTTCTGACTCCAACAGCTTGTTAGGCAACACGTAGGTAAAATTATTCTAGGACAGTTCTAATATTATGAGTGGTAGCTTAGCCAATTAGTCTGGTATCTCACCGTTGAAATGGTTGCCTTGCAAATTTAGTTGAGCAAGGTTCATACACGGATACACCTTATAAATGTCATCTTGATACTCCCCTTTCAGGTCATTAAAATGCAAGTCGAGTGATTGCAGGGAAGTGGCTTGACATATGGTAGGAAGTAGTAGAGAACCATTGATCCTGTTATCTCTCCCAATCTTATGGATACAACAGTTCCCTAGTTCTGAATCCAGTCAGTAATATGACCTGACAGTTCGTTACCTTCCACCACAAAATGGGCAATAGCTACGAAAACTGCAAGTTCATTGGGGATACAACCAGTGCAGGCATTGAAGGAGAGATGCAAGAGAGTAAGCTTTTTATAGTTACCAAGTCCTTCTGGTATGCTCCCTATTAGCTTTGCCCTCCTTGCAATCAGGACTTTCAAATTGCCTTAGCTCCTTGGGAGTTTTGAACTGAAGTTGTTGCCTGATATATCAAGTTCCTTTAGGCTTTTCAGACCACCAATTGACCAAGGGATGGTTCCTGATGAGTTGCATTCAGATAGCATGGGTTTTCTTAGCTTCATGTTACCAATTTTTGGAATGGTTGCAGTGAAATGGTTAGATAGGTGGGGACAAAACCAAACGCATGGTTGCAGTGAAATGGTTAGATCCAGATTTTCCAAATGAGTCTCCTTAGGTATTGACCCCCACACCAAATCATTTAAAGAGAAAATCAAGTGCTATCAGGTTCAACAATGTGCTTATTCCCAGAAATATTCATCCAATGAGTTTATTCTTCCTTGCATCAAGGTAGAAAAGCCGAGATAGGTTGCCAAAAGCTTCTTGGTACCAATCAACTAAATATATTCTTGTGAATGTCGAGGACCTCTAGATTCTTCAAACTACCAAGCTCTGGAGGAAGTTCTCCAGAAATGGAATTCTAGGATATGGTTAACGAGTTGCTGAAGCTAAGCAATGGCAGGTCTCAACTGCCTAGATAAGTTATTTTTGTCTAGCACTATTTTTTTCAACAACTTCAAATCATATAACGAGACAGGTATCGATCCAGTAATCTGGTTCATGGTCAAGTCTAGGTACTAGAGCTGCTGCAAATTTCCCATGGCTTCCGGAATCTCACACCAGATAAACTACATCTACTGAATTTCAGTCGAGCTAGTGACTGGAATGTTGTGATGCATAATAATGGAAAAGGGAGATGGAGTGGTACAGAAGACGAATCTATGGCCACAACATGGTGTCACTCATAAGTCATAGTGTCATACCTTGGCCATGGAGGAGTTTCTGAAGCAAACCAACTTTGAAGGAAGTCTTTTGATTCAGTGAATCCTTGCCTCAGAACATACATGTTCATTATATTAGAAGATCCAACAGAAGTAAATCCAGTGATGAAGCAAAAAAAAAAAAAAAAAAAAAAAAGGATGAAGAAGCGGATACCATCCTACAATAAGGAAATGCAAAGTTAAAATAAGAGATATAAATGTGCAGGTAATAGAGTTCTGAACAATTAACATAACAACACTTCTAACAAATGAAGAATACATTTAAAGTGCTAAACACAATAGGTAATTGTGTTTAAGTAAAAAGAATATTCACCTATTTAATAGACATGCTAAACAATAGGTAAACAACCAGATATATCTATGACGTTCTAACATTACTGAATGAGCTCACACAACGTCTTGCAACTTCATCCTAGAAAAATGTCTCTTGACAATAATGATCACTTAACTATAAAATTGGTCTTTTAATAACTGACAATATAATTTTTTCCTTAAGCGAAAAGAACTGACTATATAAACTAGAAATGTGTCGACTCGCCCGGAGCCCCAACACTACATATAATTGAATCCCCATCTTTGATGCAAAAAAATGACCTAGTCACTGCTCGGGTAAACATGATGTACGCATTGGACTTCACCGTTCATGTGGAGCTATTGCGCCGCCGGCGGGTAGAGTGGCGCGACGACGGCAATGGCGACTAAGGTTCCATGGTTCCTAGCTCATTAGAGCAGAAGATATAAATCTGACTCTTGTACTACTATGACATGATGAATAGTGCTAGTTATTACGTGTGTAAAAGGTGCAAGGAGAGCTCTCTCAAACGAGGTCTAAGCAACAATTGAAGCCAAAGAAAGAAAGAAAAAAGAAAAACACTAATGAATGGAGTATGCATACAAACTCAAACAACCAAGGATCTCAAACCTAGTACCTTTAGAATCATGATTATCTGTACCAAACAGTCTTCAATTATCAGGACCTCGGTAGTTTGTCAGGAATAGATCTTGTAAGTCCTGTGACATTAAATAAAGACAAAACACATGAGAGTTCGTGGAATGAGACAATAAAGATAATCAAAGTTCCACTGGAAAATAAATGATAAGCAATTAAACATCAACAATGAACTCAAATATGCTCAACAAAATAACAAGTTCTTTAGAAAAATGCAGTACAAATCAATGACCTCTTAGGGGGGGTGATGAGGCTCATGAACTTCATGTGTAATCATACTCGATGAATTGAACCACAACAGATCTAGGTTGCAAACTTCCCAAATAGGTAAAGCAAAGCTAGCACCTTGAATGTTAAGTAAGTCTACGATAAATTTAAAGTTTGATGCACCAAACTTAGCTCATGTTCCACATCACATTCCATTCCATTAGATCTCGATCTCAACTTCAATAGTTACAAGGAGATCCAAGTGGGTTGGTCCATAAGTCACATGTACTTATATTATGTATATATAAGGATGCAAGTGGTTTTGTCCATACCCACAATGGAAAAGGTACTACTCAAAGAGTCACAAGAAGTCGCGACCACGTGACTCCCTCCCTGCAAGCTTGCGTTTGCGGCCCACGTGACGCCCCCATGCGGCTCCTTCCTCCTGCCATGCTTGGTGGTGGCAGCAGTGGCGGTGAGGTAGGCCAGTTCCTTCTCCTCCTAGATCTGAGCTCACTGGGAGACGACAAAGATGACAAAGGCGATGGCTAGGGTTTTGGCGAGGAGGAGGTCGCTAGAGAGGGAGAAGGACATCTTCGACGGGCTATAGAATGGGCCAATCGGGGGAGGCAGGTTGCCCAGGCGGTGGGGAGTTAAGGAGGTCATGCGTTTTAGGGGGTTTGCCCATTGTAGCGACCGGTCCATCAAAGGGCAGGCACGCCATGGCTAGAGGTCGGAGCTCAGCGTGGGTCGACAAAACACGACCATGGTGGAGCTCGGCAAGAGGAGGGGAGGGGAAGAAGGCAACCTCTGCGCGAACGTTAGGGTTAGCGCCCGACGGGGCAAAAAGAAGACCTTGGCCATCCGAGGAGGAAGAAAGGGGTCATGACTCGCACATAGCGTCATGTTGTTTGTCTGGTCCATCGGGTAATTCAACACTAGGACAAACATTACGAACCATGCATCTATTTTAGTACGAAGTTTAGTGCACTTATTACATTATTCTTATTTTAAACAACCGACGCTCCATTGATTAATTTTACTAAGCTTGTATATTGAACTCAATCATTTTAGACTCTTGTTTTCGAATTCGATTGTCTTTTCTATTTAATCTAGTAATTTTATTCCATAAAAGTAAAATAACTTGATAATTGTATTAAGCTCACTAACTTAACTCCTCTTTTCAAGACCCCAATAAACTAAGCTCTTTGAATTTGCTGTTCCACCATTTCCCTTTTTTTTCTTTGGTAAAAGAGTCCTATACATATTAGTACTCAAAAAAGGAAGTTTCATTCATTTGCTCAACAGAAAGAGGCGCTTCGAGCTGGCCTTCAATGGTTAGCATTTTTTATTCTCTCCAATGAGTTGCGCGCCCAAACCAAATCCTCCAGCGGGTGAAAGACAAAAGGCCTCTCAAACAATTCAAAAAAAAAAAAAAAGGGGTCTCCCCAAAGTCCAAACCCAAACTGAACCTGCAGCGGGAAACCACGTGCTGTCCGCAACCCAAACGGTCCAAAAACCATCTGCCACTGACAACCTGGTCCCACCAAAACGGTCCAAAAACCACGGCCACTGACAGCTGGTCCCACCAAACCCAAGAAACCGGTCCCACCCAGAGAGCACGCGGACCGCGGGCGCGCAACACCCGCGCCGCACACACACTTCACGCCTTCACCCAACGAACACCCCGGTCACTGACGACCAGGCCCAAAGAGAGAATACGGTCCCCATAACCTGTCACTGCCAAGCGGGCCCCGCTGTGGGCCCCGCGGCACGGCTCTGGGACAAATCCGAGCAGAGGCTCTTCCATGCTCCCCGGCGTCCCCGCAGGCCGCAGCCATACCCTCCTCATTTCAAATCCCCGCCTCTTCCTCTCCTCTCTCCCCTGGTCGGCGGCACTCCCAAAAAAATTCGCAGATTCCACGGGCGCGCGCGCTTCCGAACTTCCGATTCGCGGCCCCCGTCTTTCCCTCCCTTCCCGCACCCGATCGATCGCTGATAGGAGCCTTGCTCAGCCACTCCCTCCGCGGCTAGGGCTGGGAGGGACTCGGGGCGGTCTAGGGTTTGGAGGGTGTGGTTGGAGGTTTCGGAGTACAGGATGGCGGGGGAGCGGGGGGAGAGCAGCGGGGAGCGGCAGGGGCCGGTGGAGCGGCGGATGCTGCGGTCGCGGTACCACGCCGTGAAGAACCTCATCAGCGGTAGGTGGTCGGCCGGCCGGCCTCTCGCGCTCTCTCTCGTCTTGTCTTGTCCGCCGCCCGGGTGGGGTTTGGTCCCCGTCTCGGGTCTGGGACTTGGGGTGTGATTTTGACCTTTGCGGGTCGTCTCGTTCTGCGCAGATGAGCGGGATGAGATGGCGAGGGTGGATTCGGATAGGTTCACGGCCATCATCCAGCAGGTGGATTGCCTGCACGAGCTCGGTAAGGATCGTCTCTCTGTTGCTTGTGAATGAATGACTGAATTTTTATCCATTTTCAGAAAAAAGTATGTTGAACTTTGAGGTGGCGTTGAGGCGATTTTTTCTTGAACTTGCTGCATGGTTTTCAATTTAGGAATGTTTTTTTGTGTCATTTGAATGGTGTGCTAAGACTACTGGTTACTGTAAAATTGCTTTCTGGGCTGGTTCTTGAAGCAGGTTTTAGGTACACAATGGCTCCAACTGAAAGTAGCTGCTTTCTTTGAACTTCTTTTTGTATAATTTAGAATAAGTTCAGTTACAGCTAGCTTGCAAGTTGTGTGCTTGTGTTTCTTGTTCAATAGTGTCCCACTCAATCTGAATGCTTTGATAAAGTAGCTTACTAGGGACCAAGCTTGATCAGATTACAGATAGTTTCACTCTATACCTTCAAAAGGCATGTTCCCCAATCATGAATTGCTATTGATATTCATATGAATTTGAATGGTTTCTATATTCTGAACTCATTTGAAAGTTTGTTATCTTGATGATGGTATTGCATTTTTTTCTATTCCTATTTCAATCCACGAGATTTTTTTTTCAAATTCTTATTTGAACATCAGGATATGGTAATAACAGAGAACTGTTGGCTAGAATCTATGTCTGTTTATACACTTCGATGCCTCTCTTAGATGTGTAATCTAGCATAAGTATATTTCGCACTTCGCATCAACTTATTGGACACACATATGTATAGTATGCGGACTGTGCAGTTTGTATTAGTTGTCTGTCCACGCTAATTGGTTCGTGTGGATGCATCTTCCTCCTCAGCACTTTGGTTTGTTCCTTGCATGGTTGCATTTTGTGGTAAAATGATGTATCATTTGATTGTACACAGTATTAGGGACCACTGTTATATGCCAACGTGGCTATTGTTTGTGGGAGCAAACACTGTATTTTGCCATGCTTTGCTTGTTGACTATGCAAAAACTAATCCATATTAGAACACAAAATAAGAGTGTCCTTCCACATTGCAGTTCAGAAGCCTAGGGAGCAAATTGCGGATGCAGAAGCTCTGCTTGGCATTGCAAGCACTTTGGTAACTTCAGTGAGGTCCCAGTCAAGTGAAGGAATCACCCCTTCTGATTTCATAACAGCTTTACTCAAGAAGTTTGGGCAGCAAGGGACCCCTGATGATGAGTCTGTCTCGTTGCGATGGGCTGATCTTGGGCTTTCTGTTTCACATATCTTCAGGCCTGTGCCTGGATGCTGTACCATGTACTGAAACCCTCTCTTTTAACCAACACTTCATTGCATGCATGCACACCCCTGCCCACCTACTCTACTACCAAATGAGTTAAATTGTACATGATGTTAATGTTTTCAGGCTTGGCCCTATGGACACTGAAGTAAAGCAACGGAAAGTTGCGGCCACTGGTAGAAAACGGACTGCACGCCCTACAGAGAATACTCGTCCTGAAGAGGTAGCCTCATGCTTATCATGATGTAAATCATACATTCATACAGTATAAGTTAAGTGAAATCATGATTTCCTTTAGGTCTTTCATTTGCCTTTGATTTTAATGCATTGTACTCATGTTTGGTGTTCTGCTTTGTAATTCTTATTGTTCACAGTATTTTTAAAATCAGAGATATTTTGAAGGTAGCGCCATTCATATTCTCAGTTCTTCATGGTTCATATGCATTAGAACTTCCTATAACATTGTTATTATCTTTAAGTCACTAGATTTACTGTTCACGGTTAACTTCTTCCAACCATATGACATTTATTCACAATGCAGCTTGCTGATTCTTCAGAGGAAGTAAAGTCAGACACTGACAGGAATGTCTTACTTATTTTTGATGTCCTGAGGCGAAAGAAGAGTACAAAGCTTGAAAACCTTGTTTTGAATAGGCTTTCATTTGCCCAAACAGTTGAAAATATTTTTGCACTGTCTTTCTTAGTGAAAGATGGTAGGGTGGAAATAAATATAGATGATAATGGGCATCATATAGTACGTAAGTACTTTATTCACAATTGCTTTTTAGCTTAAGTTATATATGCATTTATGCTGTGACTGTTTTTAACACAATATTATTGATCTTGAACAGGTCCAAGGAATGCACCTGCTGCTGGTGCCATAGCCTCAGGAGAAGTCTCCTACAGTCATTTTGTTTTTAGATTTGATTTCAAAGACTGGAAGGTATATTTCTGATTATTAAATTTGTATTGTATCTATCAGCAAAGCTTTATACAGTATATTTGATCTGGATATTCCTTGTTTGGCCTCATGCCTGGAGTTCATCTGTGAGTAAAGCTGTAGGGGATGCAACTGAAAACAGAGTTTAACATATTCTAACTGCTCTCCCGCTTACCATCTGTTAGCCCATGCAAGAGGAATCAAAGTTGCTACAAAAGCTAATAGCATTGCAATTCCTAGATGTGCATGATGCGGGAATATGTTATATTTAGTCTTATTTTATTTGTATGTATTAACTTCATATAATCTGATTTTTCCTCTTTTTGTCCAACCACAGCTTATGAAAGAAGCTGTCACGGAGGGGGAAGAGTTGTTGCCACACAGGACTTCCCAGAGCACACTTTGCAATGAAGAGAATGATCAACCAAATTTGGAGGCACATGCACAATTAACACCCATCAGAAAACTCACCCGGAACCGAGGCTTGGTCTTGCAGGATCATGTAGTTGAGGAATCTCCTGAGGAGAACCAAACGTCCAAGCGCAAGCGCCTTTTCAGAGATCAAAATTGACCTAGCAATTGCTTGGCATGAGTAGTGTAGGCAGGCAGGCCTGCCTTGTTTTGTATGTATAAAAAATTGCCTTAGCTTGAGTAGCTTATCTTTTTTTTTATGAACTTGAGTAGCTTATCTTAACACTAGGTCTGTAGGACAGTTGTGCATGCTGTCTTAGCATCGCTCGTGCATCTCTGTGTAGTAGGGAATGTAACTAAATTCCAACTATTTGAACTATTCACATCTTACATCTTACAACTGCATAATTGCTTGGTTTGGTTTGGGTGATTAAACTCGTTATCATAACAAGCAACAATCTGTGACTTGGGTCAGCCTGTTAAGAAATGAGTTATTAAAGTTGGTTTGGCTTGGCTCATTAATGCTCACGTTGAACTAGTTTGTTTATCTGGTGAGCTAGTGCAGCAACGCAAGAATAGAATTCTCTAACATAGAATTGTGACATTGTACATAGGCAGGCCAACAGCGATTCAATTGAGTTCCATGTACACAGCACGTCACTGTTTTGATCCTGGCCTTTCTAACACCATGTCAGCATAGTTAATCCAAGACCAGTTCCACGTCTATTCCTATATAGAAGCAAAATCTAGTCCAGAGAGGTTTTTGGATTCTTCGATACATACATTTCTATGGATATGGAGGCAACCTGAGGCTGATTTGTGAATCCTTGTCCACGGCCAAGCTTATCAGGTGGCAGCAGGCCAGCAGCTATGCGAATAGAAACGACAGGGTCCTCTTCAGTGGGAGGCGCAGAGTCTCTTCAGTTGCCGATCCTCGGCTGTGGGCTATGGCCAAGCTTACTAGGCGCCATCCGTGCTGGCCCTCTTCTCTCCTCGATTGGCGACTGTCATGAGGTGGTTCCTCTCGTCGGCTCCGATTCAAACTAGTCATTTTGATGTTCATGTCAGCTGATGAATGGGACCCAATTTTCGAAATATCCTTCAATGGTTCCAAATCAAGACCCACAAAAACATCGTCTGTAATCTGACTTAGTCGACAATTCACCAGGAGATGGCGTCCAAAGATGCCGGTCTTCCAAGCGGGCTTATGTTTAACAATTGGAACCGAACATAACAAAATAGTCACAGGCTCTGGCAGTGATACTATGCAAGTCAACAGCATCAACACTTCTCTGATTGAACGGGTCCTAGAAACATACGGCGTACTACCTAAGACCTGAAGTAGATCATAACAGAACATTAAAGAAGAAATGAGGAAAACAAATTTAGTTGGCCAACAGCGAAGGCCTAAAGAAGTCAGCAAATTCAGTAGTAGCCCTGAAGTCAGCAAATCAGTAACGCAGGCCTAAAGTCAGCAAATCCATCATCAGGGACCAAGTTTAGAGTTACATTGACTAATGACTATGAGGTATGAAACAGGGCATGGATCTCAAGCAGCAGCGGGCTTGCGCAGCTCATCGTCACCATGGGCAAAGTGACACTTGTCGCCAAACGAACATGATCCTTTTGCGAAGTTCTCACACATCTTGGTCTTGAAGTTGCTTCCTGTGCCAACACCACCACGGCGAGTTCCGCCAGCTGGGTTCTTGGCCTGTGGAGGGACATTGCCACTGATGCTGACAATCAGCTCACTGACCATAGCACTAGCATTCCTGATCTGATCAAAGGTGCCCTCAAGCTCAATGTTTTTCAAGCTGGTGTCTGATTCATGGTCCCGGATGGCCAGCTTTGCCCCGGTGACTCGAGATATCTGTTTTGTGTGAACTCCACCCCTCCCAATGATGCCACCTGTAAGGGATGCATCAACACTGATCTTGGCTGTGGCAGAAGCGCCGAAGCTAGCTGGAGTGGCCAAGCCAGGGTTGGCCATAGGTGGAGGTGCAAAATGACCGGTGGGTCTTGGTCCCATGGGGGGTGGCATATAGCTGTCCATCAACATAGGTTTGACAAGCTCCCTTTCACCATGTGCAAAGTGGCATTTGTCACCCCATTTGCATCCCTCTGCAGTGTTGTAATTCTTGCACAAGCGAGTCTTCACGGTGGGTGTAGGTGGCCCATCTGTCATCATTCTTCCAGGAGGTGTGCCACCCAGGTTGGTCATTTTTGAAACTGCCTGATAGCCACCAGGGAAGTGATGGAGAAAATGACAGCCCTCACCAAAGGGACAACCAGAAGTACTGCATGATAAGAATATTATCAGGATAAGCAACTGAAGATGAATAATCAATATATGATTACGAATGATGATAGCAAAATTAAGCAGCACACTTAAATGTGAATTGCTGAACATATGACGTACTAGTATGGATGGACATTAGAATAGTCTGCAGAAAATCTAACATGACTTAGAAAAAGCCATAAACAGCACAAACATTTGCCACGCTGCGAAAATAACATACAGGACTAACTATATTTCAGATGGTGGGCTTATGGGCTAATTGCTACCATGTGTTCTAGATCCCAAGGTTAAAATTTAGTATTGATGTAAGTAATGTCATAAATATAGGCAGTGAACATTTATCAGAACAGCTACTGATGCAAGTAATAATTTCAAACTACAAGGTAGTAAATTCATCCCTGCAGACACCAAATGTTAGGAAAATTTTGCAAGTGGGGAAGGATATAGGTGGCTCAATTTCAAGATGTGTATTCAATTGCAGTTCTCAAGCCATGTGCTCAAGCTTCTTTTTCTCAATTTGAGCAAACAATGCTGCATCGTGACAGCAACTCATTGTTCATCTGAAAAGGGTTAGATATCCTTATTGTCTTATATTGTTGTTGCATCTTTCAAAGGTTCATGTGCATTCCAATTTTACTCCCGTATTGTTCTTAAGCTGGATTAGAACCTGTAGCACAATATTTCTTAACTATTTTGTTAGCAATAAAATATATCTTTTACAACAAAGACAAGTAAATTTTAATTGAAATAAGCAGCAATGTAGAATGAATGAATGTTACCAGGTGAAGTTCATTTTAAGTTGGATTATAACCTGAAAAATTTGGTGCATGGCTTCGATTTGCTTCCTACACCACTTTGAAATGACTCTGATTCTGTTACATCAAATTAATTATGTGCACCAGGTTAATATGTTGCTAATTTTCTAATCCCGGTATATATATAATAATGAACATTAATGGAGCCTTGTCTACATCTGCATAGTGCATTGATTAAAATAACACAAAGTGGCCTTGTCTACTCGGCAGAAGGCATAACAAGCCAACAATAAAAAAGAGCTTATAAACCCTTGTCATCGAAAGAGAAGACCAGCACACTACATGAATGATTTCATCAGGCTACAATGCAACATATAAGCCCAATGCCTGCCTAACACGAAGTCCCGAACGATACAAGATTGCCAACGTACGTACGAAAAATTGTAGCGCACCGAGTTCACGGGACTTGGGGGAACCACACCAGACAGCTTCCTACGAAATCCAATCCCCAAACCCTGACATAGCAAACAGCTCAAACCCCAGCACTAACCCTCGAGGCCCCGAGGCGCGACGCAACGCAACGCCCTACTACGAAAAGTTGAGCCGCCAAACGACGGAACACGTCCCGAGACAGCACTAACAAGAGAGGGCGGGCGGGCTCATCTCCACTCACCTCGCGATCGCTTCCCGCCGGCGGTGGCCCCGTTGGCTCCGTTGGCCTCCCCTCTTGCGGCCGCCGTCCATGGTTGCTTCCACTCGCGCGCCCTCACGTTGGTTTCGTTAGGGTTTGCGTTGCGAAACCGCCGCGGCCAGGAGCGTGTGGCCTTGCGGTTGCGGGAGAAGCCCGGCAGCGGTGGACGACAAGCCAGAAGCGTGTGGTGTGGTGGGGTGGTGGAGAGGAAGCACTGAAGCGACCGATGGGCCGCGGATTAAGTGGGCTAGGCCCATCTGTCATCTCAGCCCGAAAGAACGAGCGGTCCGCGGTTCTTTTTTTTGTCCCCACGTTCACGGTTGAATCCGTTCCGTTCCGGTGAGCGGCCGTGAGCGATTTTATCAGATCAGATGACAACCACGAGGACGGCTTTCCCTTTTGCGATTTTATTTTTTTTTGATAAAGACAATATTTATTTTCATGTTATTAATAACAATGAATTAATAGTCAATGATCTTCCTAAAAAATTATCAAAGTCAAACGAAAAACAAACTGCTGATTCGTAACTGGTGCCTTGCTTTGCTAACAACAACAACAAAGAACCCTGAAATTTCGTTATTTTTATTAAGATAATAACGAACCGTACAACGACGTTCATTAGGCTTTCATTCTTTTTTTTTCCCCCATGAAAGTGGGATGCCGTCTCGCTTTCTAGGTGGCAAAGTGTGGTATAGCTACCAAATTCAAATCATTGACCTGTAGATTATTCAATCCACCTTTAAACAACGTACGAGGGTCATGTTTCACAACCTACCCCACGATCGAGAGCCAAAAACCGATGTTTCTTTCTCTCTCCGGGAGTCGATATGGAAGAGGCACGCGCTGCATCAGATTTTCTGTCATTGTATGTAGAATTGTAGTTGTGTTCCATACTCCATTCTTTATTTTACAATTACATATATCAGTATTTAATTTGTAACGTACTATAGCTTGATCCATCTCTATCACACGGTATCACCTTAAGCGCCTTTCCATCCATCTAGAAATCGTGTAGTATTAAAATGGACGATTGAAAGGGGTGGCTTTCTTTCATGCCTGGAACTTAAAAGCCAATGAGCCGTGTTCTTTTCTACCCCTTTCAAGCTTTCGTTCAGGTCGATGTTGATTCATTGTGAACGAAAAAACATTGTTGAATGATTGGATGATAAATAAATACAAATATAAATAAATAAGTGAACATGGATCAAGAACAACAAAATTATTAGGTATTATATTTATAAATTTGTGTATGCCACTTTGATTTCTTGTAACTCCCCAAAATGGCAAAAACTTGAGGTCAGTCGAAAAAGGGTCCATGTGTATGTGTCCGGCGGGCATCTGGAACGGTGGTGGCACCGGACTCTTCAAGCCGCCCCCGTATAAATTCGGCTGGCCTCTCACCTACCGAGGCCGACGACCAGCCAGCCAGCCCCCATTCCCCCCGTTGTCAGGACTCAGGAGGCTCCCCTCCTCCCTCGCCGCGGAACACGCGCCCCCGTCCTCGCCCCCGTGCTCATCTCTCCATTCATTCCTTGGTAAGCAAGTCTAGGCCTAATTCTTCGTTTTATTCGCTCTCGCTGGGATTGGGATCTCTTCTCCATCGAACCCAACCCCCCCATCTTCGTCTCCAATCTGCTGCCTGCCCCCACGCTCTGCTGCGGATTCGATTCGTTTGCTTGCTGCGTAGTAATTATCCGCTCGATCGCTTCCCCTAGTTTCCTCGGGGGTTTCGGTTGAGTTCGGCTGCGGTGGTGGGTGACCTGTTTGGTTTGGTTGCTGTCTGTGTCTGCGCAGGTGCGGTGCGGTCGTAGCCCAGCGCTCCGGCCATGGCGTTCTTCCGGGGCCTCACCAGCGGTCTCGAGGCTGCGATCCCGCATGGTGAGTGGTCCGTTTAGCGCTGCCGCTTTTGTTTGCATGTCGTTTCACCGATTGTGGGCTTGTGGTGCTGAGATTTTTGTTTGTTTCCCGTGTTTCTGTTGCTGTTGCTGTTGCTAGGCGCAGGAGGCCACTACGCTGGGTGGTGTGAGATGGCTGCAGATGCAGAGCGCGTCCGATCTCGTAAGACAGCTCGTCTCTTCCTGTTGTAGCTTGTGGAAGAATTTTCTGTACTCGTTTTCCTGTTGTAGCTTGTGGAATAGTTTTGTGTAACTCCGGATTGGATGCTGATTGTGTTTCTGCAAATATATGCAGGATCTCAAGTCCCAGTTGCAGGAATTGATCCCGGAACAACAGGTTTGCTGCTCGTATATTATATATGTAAAAAGTCTTGTAAAGTCGAAAAGTTCCTGGGGTATCTGATGCCTTATCTTCTGTTCTTTTAGCCAATATGTACTTAGCAAAATGTGTCAATCCCTTTTCTTTTAGCTCATGAATTTCTGTGTCCAATACAATTTTATCTCACACATTGGTGGAACATGAAAGCAATTGCTTGTCTGAAAGTAGCATTTACTATTACCTCTTCTGTCAGAGGCAATTAGTCTGCACGGCTTTAGTTTTGCAACTAGCTGTAGTTGGCTGATTTAGAATAGTATAAGCTCAAGGGAATATACTTTGCACCTGTTTATCTAACCACTTGTCTTCGTTAAATATGAACACCTGTTCATCTGGCCTTACTGTTCTCAGATGTTAGTCTCATTGTTATAGGATCGCTTAAAGAAGCTTAAGTCAGAGCATGGAAAGGTTCAGCTTGGAAACATAACTGTGGATATGGTATGATATACCGCTCGCTTATCAATTGTCTGGATAGTTGTGTTGCTTTTATAGAGCATGTATTAACTTATCATGTGAAATTCCTGAATAATGTTCCCACAGGTCCTTGGTGGAATGAGAGGGATGACTGGAATGCTCTGGGAAACATCCCTACTTGACCCAGAGGAGGTAATCTTGCATGCATCCTCTTCACGATGCTATGTTAGCATAGTGCACTTTTAGCTCGTGCCCATTCTATGTCAAAATATGTACACAGTTCCAAATTTAATTAGGTATTACACAAGATCTATAGAAGATTACATGGAAATTTTTCTAAGAAATTACTACACACGAATTTGCCATAGTTGAAGGTTAGTTTTAAGGCATTTTCTTTTAACATGATAGCTGCATTTCTTGTTTCTTTATTGGGGTGGATTTTGAGCTTGTCAAACCTGAATGGCTTGGATGCACATCACTCATCATCTTTGTTCTTGGATGTAATAATCTAGTTTCGACATTAACATATTTATGAACTTCAAAGCGAAGCAGTGAATCACATTTTTCATGCGCTAATGACCACTTATTTTCTATCCAGGGTATTCGTTTTAGGGGCCTCTCAATTCCAGAGTGCCAGCAAGTGCTGCCAACAGCAGTTAAGGGTGGTGAACCTTTGCCTGAGGGTCTCCTTTGGCTTCTTTTGACGGGGAAGGTATATGCTGCCTATATTCATTGAATTTTGATTTACAAATGTGACAAAATGTTCCGTAAAACTAGGAAAATATTTGTTGTTGATTAAGAATGATGACACGTTTCTTGCTTGTCTTAAGCCTGTGTTATTTTTTTTCTTCTTGCTTAAGGTCCCAACCAAAGAGCAAGTTGATGCTCTATCAAAGGAATTGCTTGAGCGCTCAACTGTCCCAGGTATTTTGAGCACACTGCTGGATACTTGTGTTATTGTTTTTTTGACCAATTGAATCTATAAACCATCTGAATGAATTGATGCTGACGTCCCCCTATTCTAAAATTCAAAGACAGTCATACATTAATAGACAGGTCTTTATGTTTGTGTTAGTATGATTGTGTTAATTTTATATGCTCTATCTTGCCACTTTGCCCTCTAGTATCTGATAATTAATATGGTTGCAGCTCATGTCTATAAGGCAATAGATGCTCTCCCAGTAACTGCACATCCTATGACACAGTTTACCACGGGAGTAATGGCTCTTCAGGTAAGTCCTTCCACTCCTGGTATGCTGTCTTGTCTAAGTATAATATCATATTTGTGAAATTAAATCACATTGCCTTGCGATTTATTTGCATTTTTTGGAACTAGTTGCAAGTGGTATTTAAATCAATCTCTCATTGTGTCTTGGATGTTTTTAAATTCTAAAGCCTCAAAAGTGACTTAGTTTTCCATTTTTAAACCCCATTTCAGGTTGAGAGCGAGTTTCAAAAAGCTTACGACAATGGATTGCCAAAATCAAAGTAAACTTGGGATTTATACTGCCACCCATTTTTCTTATGTGTTCAGTGGTTGCTTTCCATGGTGTTCACAATTATTGTTTGTATAGGTTTTGGGAGCCTACTTATGAAGACTGTTTAAATTTGATTGCTCGGCTTTCTCCAGTGGCTTCTTATGTTTACCGGAGGTAGTTGTTCAGAAATGCTTCATATTTTTAATACACTTACTGGAGATGACATGAGTCAAATTTTAATTAAAGTTGTGTACAAATTTTGTAAATAGTGAATAATAATTTTTTATTTGTTCTTTGAAGAATTTTCAAGGGTGGGAAATCAATAGAAGCTGATAATTCTCTGGATTATGCTGCAAATTTCTCACACATGCTTGGTTTTGACGACCCCAAAATGCTGGAGCTGATGCGGCTCTATATTACAATTCACACGTAATTCTGCATCCATCCTTGTTTGTATTTTTGCCATGTTTCGGAAGTACTTGTTTTCATACTTATGACTTGTGTTCTTCTAGTGATCATGAAGGCGGGAATGTCAGTGCTCATACTGGTCATCTGGTAATATTTGTTCTTTTGTTGTGGTCTTGGTTTTTTCACTAGTGTTTCTTAGTGTGCTTAAATAATGAAAGCTGTCAGTATGATACTTATATCTTGTACCATCTGGCACTTTGCTTTTGGTTTGGTGCAATGTGATTATTAAGCATCCGACAATAGTTTAGTATGTACTGTTAAAACGAACTGAATTGATCTGGAAATACCTCTTTAAACAGTGCATGATACTTTGCTCCGTATTTGTGGTATTCCATAGTAGTGAGTATACAATTTTGGTTCTAATAGTAATCAGATCTGTTGTTACAGTCTGTATCAGTTTTCCCCTGTGTGGGCTATTGTAGATCAGGAAGGCTTCATGTGATGGAGGGTCATAATGTGTCACCTTGGAAAAGGGTCGGGGATCATTGTAGTTGTAGAAGTATATTTTTATTGTACTCTTAGTTCACAGTGGAGCAATTTGTCTAGGTTAGAGTAGAGCTGTTCGACACTGGCCATTTTATAATCCTATATAATTGCTTGCAACCTGCTAGCTACTGTGTTTTTTTGTGCCATGTCCTAGGCTTTAACTTTATCTTCTGCTCATGGCGGTCATGCGTATGCAGGTTGGGAGTGCTCTGTCAGATCCTTATCTTTCTTTTTCGCAGCGGCTCTGAATGGGTTAGCTGGGCCGCTGCATGGCCTCGCAAATCAGGTATGCTCAGTTTGACATACTAGATCTGATCTGGTACTTAATCTCCGGCTTGTGCTTCCTTTCACTTTGTGGATTTTGAAAAAAAAAGATTTCCTTGAAAAAAAAAAAATCCCACCCCTGGCCCCACTTGCACCCATTTGATTCCTTTTGCCCTTAAAAAGAATACACGTCTTGTTTTTTTGAGGAGTCAAACATATCTAAAAAAAGCAATTGTATTCGCAATGTGTATTTAAGTGTCATTAGATTAATCATAGAATATATTTTCATAAACTTATTTGGAGAAGCAAGATTGTGCATTGTTTTTGGGATGGAGGGATTCCTATTTTTACTAGGTCACCCACTTGATATGTGATGCACCTCATCTCTGAATGAAGAATTGCATTTTCCTGCCACTTGTATTTTGTATACTTGCTGTTGTTGTGTGTATAGACTTACCATATATTTTTGCAGGAAGTGCTTCTGTGGATTAAATCTGTAATTGAGGAAACTGGGAGTGATGTTACAACAGATCAACTCAAAGACTATGTCTGGAAGACACTAAAGAGTGGAAAGGTATATCAGTTCACTGAGGTCTAGTGTTTGTGATCATGTTTGAACACAGTTCTGTTTCCCATAGGAAACTATATCAATTCATTGAGATTTGAATTATGTGCAGTAGGTCTGATAGAGCTGACAGTTTATTAAAGTGACATCTCTCTGATGGTCTGTGCACTGTTGCTTACATTCAATCACAGGTTGTTCCAGGGTTTGGTCATGGAGTTCTGCGTAAGACGGACCCACGGTATTCATGTCAAAGGGAGTTTGCCCTGAAGCATTTGCCCGAGGATCCACTTTTCCAATTGGTCTGTCTAAAACCTTTTATCTAATTGCATCCTCTTTCTTGAGGAACGATTTTAAGTGTAATGCTCGGTTACAGGTGTCCAAGTTGTATGAAGTTGTACCTCCGATCCTCACTGAGCTGGGCAAGGTAATGTTGTACCAGATTGTAATCCCACTCCTTTGGTTTCAGCTTACTGGTTATGAACACCATTCTTTGCCCATGTTTTCTCAGGTCAAGAACCCTGGCCGAATGTTGATGCTCACAGTGGAGTTTTTGCTGAACCACTTTGGACTCTCTGAAGCACGGTATGTTTATGCTTGTTATTTAGATACCAATTTAGTCTCTCTTTTCGTTTACTTAGCAAACCTAGTTCTGAATGAGCACTCATGTCTGGAACACTATCTGTGCAGGTATTACACTGTCTTGTTTGGTGTCTCAAGAAGCATGGGCATAGGATCTCAGGTCTGCCCTCTACCTTCTCTTTATATTTTTTTCTAGAGTAATTCTGCCGGCTAATTTTGTTTGATTAACTATGATGCAGCTCATCTGGGACCGTGCCCTTGGCCTGCCACTTGAGAGGCCGAAGAGTGTTACAATGGAGTGGCTGGAAAACTACTGCAAGAACAAAGCTGCTTGAAGCTTGTCACAAATGCTGCCTTTCCCAACCTTACGCTGTTAATAATTAAACATGAGTTATAGAAGTAGTCATTTCCGGATTTCCCCTTTGTCCGTTGAATAACGCAAGAGCAAGATGCTCTCAGGCGGTAGAATTTTGTAATCTTCCGTCTCTTGTGGACATCCAGATAGTTGATATGAGGCAACACTGGCAAAAGAGATTAGGACATGCTAATTAATCTTTATAGTATGCCGACACTTGAGTTTTTTCAACGTTATGTGTGGCACAGTAAATTTATTTACATAGCGGTACCGCTTACTGCCGTACACTGTAGCCTCCAGATGCAGGGGCTTAATGGCATGTTTAGTAGATCTATAGGGAAATTATTCTCTAGAATAAACTTTGTAAAGGAGGAAGTGTACCAAGATTCAAGAGGAGTGAATCAGGTGAGGATACCCTAAAATTGCCGTTTGCAAGAGGTGTCCTTGAAATCCACTAGCTCTACCAAGCTACCTGAATCCCTTCACGCTTGAACTCTCATACATCTGATCACTAAACAAACCTGCCGTGAACATATTGAACCAAAAAGAAAGATCGAAGTAGCATGAAAACTTGAAATCCGATCACTAAAAAACCTGCCGTGAACATATTGAACCAAAACTGAAAGATCGAAGTAGCATGTATGATCATGATCGTAGAAAACAAGTAAGAGGACACACGAAGCGGTTCATCTTTATCCTTATCCCAAAAGGTCATGGTTACATTCACCTCCAACAGAAAAAAAAAAGGTACTTAAGCGTCGATATCTACAGCTAATAGTAGTTTTGTAGCATCTCCACGGTAACCTAAGATACATCAGCAAGCAAGAAGTACCACATGTCCCATGTCTATTCTGCACAGCAGCCTCTCAGAAATGATGTTTGTAGCCCGACCAATAGGATCAAAGATCAGCCACTGATGTTGCCGAGCCAGAACAGCATAGGGAATTGTACAACTGCCAAGAAGAGCAGAAAGTAGTGGTTTGCGGCTCGGGTGTCTCTCATAGCTCCTTGGCCCGCCCAGAAGTACCCTCTTCATGGTCTTCACAAGGAAGACACCCGTGCAGATGCAGAACCATGGCATGATGAAGTAATACAGATAGCTCCAGAAGATGCGGGCCAGCATTGCAAGGGAAGTGCCAGCGAAACCATATCCAGCATATGCCACGATGTCCAGCAATGGAGCTTCACCGCTGCCCAGTGAGTACAACAGACCTTTGATGAGGATGACTTGCAGAAACCAGCCAAGTACCCCTTTAGAAAACTGTAGGGTCAGTGTCTCAGGGGTAAACCTGCATCACAAAGCATACACTTCAAGATGAATCACTAATCATGTAAGACACATTGGTTCATAAATTATTGTGTGCTGCTAGCACAATGTTCTTCCCTAATTCCAGATGAAACAAAAGAAGTCATTCAGAGTATTCACCTTCCAAGAACACCCAAGGCATACCCAGCAACGACAATGTAGGTGCCAAATGCCATCAAAGGGATGTACAAGTCTGGTGCATTGATATCCTGGACTGGAGGTTTGTAGGACAGCCTTCCTCCTACTGGTTCAGTTATTCTTGTCCAGTGACCCTTAAGGAAGACAATAAAGGTCAGACATAGAAAACAAGCAACTGAAGCAACAAGCTTGGAAGCCACCCCAGGATGATTTATATAAAATAAACATTGATGCTGCTTTCAATACAGAAACTAAAAAGGGGGTTGGGGCTTCATTATCAGGAATAGTCATTAGTCAAGGTGAGTTCTTAGACGGAGGCGCCAGGAATATTGTTCGAGCAGCTTGTCCTCTACATGCTGAAGCTTTGGCTACACTATAGAGCTTGCAAAGAGCTGCCAAAATGGGCATGACGAAGGTTATGCATCTGTTCTTGGGCGTGCACTTAAATCGAAAGGAGTTAGATAGGAGCCCATATGGCCTTTTGTTTATGCAGATGTTCTAGAATCTGAACAGGGGAATTTACCCATCCAATTCAGTAATGTAAAAATCTCTGTATGTTCTAGAATCTGTAACAGGGAGTGCATGATTGCCATCCTAGTTATGGTGCATGCCCCAACACCGCCCATAACATGTTTTATCTCCTGGCTCCCATGTTTTCAAGAGCCAGGCACCAGACTTTTGTATCTGTACTTAGTATCCGATGAGAAACCAGATCCTGGTTGATGTATTTCTAAGATAAAAAAAAGAACACAATACGCAAGAATCCTGGATAGATAAATTAAAGGTCACCAGCTCTTACCCTGTGCAAGAAAGGGAACAGGATGACCTTCAGTTTGTTCCTCACATACTGGCTGTTGACTTGAAAGTAGTACTGAGGGTCGGACAAATATTGTGTTATCTGACAAAAATAGAGTGAGGTTTAGCCTTTCTAGTTCCAAGATAGATACACTGATCTCTAAACATGAAAAATGTGTACAGATTTACATTGCTCTGCATAAACTCAGAACTGGAATCTAAGAACCTCCCCCATATGCTTCTAGCCCATGACGGATCAGTCCTGGTCCAGCACCATGCAAGGCAGTTCCAAAAGGATTTGCTTGTGGATTTGTCGGGTCTGCCACCTAAGCCTCCCATATCAGTATTCATCGCTGCCATGGTAACTGAATAAAAAGGAGTCAGACAACAAGTCATTCAAGGATACAGGCACAATAAATGGTTGCTTGATTTCAAGATTAGAAACCAGTTCTTAGAGAACGTTTTCTATTAGGAAATCTAGAAAATAAGTCTTAAGTAGCTATTATATTGTTGTTGGTTTATACATTTATGTTTTTGGATTGCAAGTTTGCAACATGTTTTATGTTAGACTAATGACACACTGTTAGTGACCATGCAAACTATCCTCGCCATCAAAGCTGAGTTAGTCATGTGGATGGCTGAACAAACCACATAAACAGACACAGCAGATTTTGCTAAAACATGGACTTTTGAGTTTACTAGAAAGCAGGTTTTCTGACCTTCATATTAATACAAAATGGTTTTTCTAAATAATAAACTAACACTGACTTGTAAGAAATCTAGTTATCATAAAACTTGAGATTGAAACAAGGCCTAAAGTATGTTCCACATCATTACATCTCATATTGAATAGTGTAACCTATGTCTACAGTAACACAACCATATTGTGGCAGAAGTACTACTGACATAGCACTAGTTGTGATTCTATGCCAATCATACTTTTGTTGGACAAAAAGGATAATTTGGACCCACATCAAACTACAGGAGTCTTGATTTGCGACTGTAATCTGGAACATGAATGATAAATTAAGGATACTAGCAATGCAATTGCAAAACATTATTGGAATGTTATGAGAATTGCTGAGGAACCCACGGCAATTAGAGATGCAATTGGAGCATTGGCCGTACAGAATCTAATCATATTCAAGAAATTGCAAACTGTTATTGTAACCAGCAGCCAGTAGATCACTTCACAACCTTTTGGGGACAATACGTAGTTGAAGATTCAACGACCAAAGAACCAAAACTAGAACCCTGAATTGTTTTTCTCAGTCCTAGTGAAATCTGTTAAATAAACAATAACCATGAATATCTGCCTTCCTAACTTCCTCCTTTCTTAGACACACCATGAATCAAGTACTACTCACACTTTCTTTTTCCTTTGGTACTTTAGTCATAACCAAAAAAAAACATGAAATGTCCATATGTATTCATTAACATTTTCCATGTATACCTTTTTAAACCGAAACTGTGGGGAAAAGATCCCTGGCTGCATTTTATATTAATTAAAAAGGAGAGCAAACAGTTAAGAGGCTGAACAAAATTACAAGAGAGAGAGAGAGAGAGCAGCCAGAGGTTGCACAAACCATTCAGAAAACCCTAACAGAAAAAAGACAGGAGACAAAACAAACTACAAAAGCTACCTTAGTGACGTAAAGATAGTGGCACTAAGCAGATTATACTTAATATTTCTAGCCACAGCCGTTGGTTATTTATGGCCACCCATCCACAAACATCACCAAGCCCCCAGCACTCCCAGTATACCTACTAATAGATTAAAAAAATCAGCGCCCATCACAGTCTTCCTAGTCGCTTTCCTTGGACCTTTTTCCCAATCACTCTATGCAATACAAGCTTCTTGGCATTGCCACAGGCCCACAGCAATCCCAGCTCATGCCATGCAATATTCTAGGGTTCATTGGTGATCCTACAGAGAATCACACCATGATGAACCCCGGATCACTCACAGGCCACGAGAACGGACTCACCGTTGCGATCTCAACTCTGAATTCATTGCCAAACCCAATTCGGGAAACAAAATGAAATGCACCACCCGCGTTTTGCGCCCCAACTCCAATGGCGTGTCAACTCACAACGACCCCACGTCACTGGGAAACAAGAGCCGAATCTAACCGCTCGCCTCAGAACCAGAGGGTCGATGGATCAGATCAGTGCGACATGTATATGCTTGAAATTAGGTTAGATCCGAATGGAAATAGCTCACATTAGGTCAATGGGGCGCTCTGTTCCGCACAGAAAAAAGCAGGAAGCAGAGAGAGGTGGCGGCGGCGTACCAGGTCGGCGTGCTCGTCGCCAGCGAAGGGCCCGTCGCCGCCGCTCGTCCAGCAGAGGTGCAAGTTGGGACGCACAGCGGTGCCTTATGCCTACCACTCGTCAGTCGTCACTCCTCTGTAACAGAAAAAAAAAAAGTAATACATGGGCCGAGAAGTATTTGCTTATTCTTCAGACACGGTCCGGCCCAGACCACAGAGCAGCTTCCAGCCCCCATCCATCGGGTTCTCCCGTTCAGCGCTGTCCCTCTCGTCCTGCACGCTCACGCACTCGCCGCCGCCCGCACGAGCGCCGCCGCCGGCAAAGAGGAAGTGAGGAGTGGCAACGCATAAGCCCCGCCCCGACAAGGCGCTCACAAGGACGAGCGCGGACACCCGACACGCAGCGCACACGAGCGCCGCGTCGCCTCTATCGACCTGCTTGCCTGCCCGCCCGCCCGCCGCCACAAGCGCAATCTCCGGTGAGTTTGCCGTTCTCTTCTGGGTTGTTTTCTTTCTTTCTATTTTGGTCGAGCTTGTAGTGAATTTGTTTTCATCGTTTCTCTTTTCTTCTGAACCGTAGAATTTAAGTAGACTACTATCTGCACTATTATTTATTTATTAAACAAATACTAAGACACTGCTTATTGGGTTTTTTTTCTGGGAACAATGTCATATGGGTGTATCTGTATCGTCCCAATACCCGTATCTGTATCGTATCCGTGCTGCTCAGGCACAAATTTTCACTGACTATTGTCTCCTTGCATTGGGAACATGGCATAACAACAGTACAAGAGTGAACAAAGAAGCATCGAAAGGAAGGCAATATGCCAAAGAAGGGGACTAAATCTAAGAAGGAGGTGGACAATGTGCCCGATCAACAAGAATATAAGCTTCCAGAGCACCTGGAGCTCCAGCGCACACGTGTTGTCTGCAATGCTGATGCCCCCATTCATGTACACACATTTATATGCTACCCTTCTTTCATGTCTTTGCATTTGTTGCTCATGATCACCTTCATGACTAGCTTTGGATATGTTTAAATGATTTCCACATGCATTTAGTGTCCTCATAAGTTTATTTTGTATAGTAACTTGATTTCACATACATGCATAGATATTTTGACATTATGCGTCTAATTGACTAATTCACCAAACACGGGAAGTTAATTTATATTTCACCATTAAGTTTGTGTGTTATTTTTCTTCTGATAAAGGATTGAACCTATTACTTATTACCTGTTTTTTCTCTATCTTGTTAAGTGCACTGTTGACTTTTGCTGCTACACACACAAATTCTCTGAAAATAATCTCATTCTTACCGATTTTTTTAAGTTTGATTTGTTTTTGTGTGTGTTGTTGAAATTTGTTGCTTGAATACACGTTGGACATTATTTATATTTGTCGCTTTATTATTTTTTTGCGAAAGAATTTTCTCTTTATTGATATTGAACTTCATTCAGTTATATTATTGGGCTCATATTTATGTTCCTCTTGTATGTTTAAAAGACTCAAGGTTTCCAACACTTTCGGGTACATTTGCTGCTGTGGGAGTTGATAATAGTGTGTCAGTGGAGAAGTTTTGCAAGAACTTCAAAATCGAAATAAATCGCCTCACTGAAGATGATATGGAGTTTGATATGATTGGTATTGATGCATCAATAGCTAATGCTTTCCGGAGAATCCTCATCGCAGAGGTATTTGCATGTTTTCATGTGTGTGTTAAGATAAACAAGAACTGTCTTCTTTGTTTAGCAGTTCATATGTAGTGGAGTTCTGGATCGATAATTGCTTAGCTTAATACTTCCTCTTAACTGGTAGGTTCCTACTATGGCAATTGAGAAAATCTTCATGGTTGACAACACCTCAGTTATCGCAGATGAGGTTCTTTCACATAGACTAGGACTTATTCCACTTCAGGCAGATCCAAGGCTTTTTGATTATATCTCAGGTAAGTAACTTAAATGCTCTAGCTTCACCTTAACACAAGAGCCATCTTATTGTTCCCTTTTCTCTTTTCACAGAAAATGATGTCCCAAATGAAAGGAACACTATTGTTTATAAACTGCATGTTTCATGCCCAAAGCGTTCTCAACGAATTACAGGTATGCCTTATCTTCCTGCAATGTCTGCTGAGTGCAGATTCCTGTCATTTTTCAAAATGAAACCCATGACACATGTTGCCTTATTGGAAGAATATCTCATTGTTCAAATTGGAAACCACAGTTAAGCTCGTCTGCACTTATGACTGATGTGACATCTAATAAACGATTTACTGAGTGTACTGTAGTGAAAAGTTAAACTTCCCATTTGTAGTTTCCTTTTGTTAATGGGTGTTACATACCTCAAGTTGGTATCTTATGCATTTTTCATTAAAAATCGATGCTAAAGTTTTTAAAATATATATATATCTGTGGTAGTTGAAATATGACCCTTTGCCTCCTTATATTTCTCCTTTATTGTCAGCATAAACCAGATTTCTGGAGAAGGATGGTTGAGAATTTCTAGTAGTGTAACTTTTTTTAAGTGTTGACTGCTTGGTTGTTCAGACAGTGAAATCTAGTGAACTAGAGTGGTTACCAGAAGGTAGCCAATTAAGCATGGCGGCCCCTGCACAGTCTGGGGACAAGAAGAAGACTTTCACTTCCTTCAGTCAAAGCCAAAAGGAAATCTTAGAAAAGCCTCTTGGTGTGAAGTTTAAAGATATTACTATTGCCAGGCTTGGGCCAGGACAGGTAGCGGCATGACTTGTTTATTTTGGCACTGTTATGATATGATTAGGTGTACATACATCTTTTGCACTTTTTTATTAAGATATTTTGTTGTGTGAATGAGTCCACATGGTTAAGATGGAGTTCACTGGAAATGCAGAGTTTAATGTATGCAACCAATAGCTTTTTCACGGACAGCTTTTCCTTATATCATTGTGTGGTTTTGTGTTTTAATGTATGCAACCAATAGCTTTTTAATGTTGGTGATTTGAATTCATTGTGTGATTTTGTGTGCTTGCCTGATTTAAAATTTGTAAAGATAATTTGTCCATTATAGTTTTTTTTTTTTTTTCTCAGTAACAAATCATTTCCATTGGGTAATTATTATATAATATGTTCTTTTATAGGCTATTGAGCTCGAGGCACATGCTGTTAAGGGAGTTGGGAAAGTTCATGCCAAGTGGTCTCCAGTTGCTACAGCCTGGTACAGAATGCTCCCTGAGGTAAAATTGTTTTCGCTAGCGCATTCACATTAAGATGGTGAATAACTGTATCCATTGCTTGTGTCCTGATTCTATATTGCTATATTATCATGTAGGTTGTTATTCTCAAAGACATTGAAGGTGATGATGCGGAGGAGCTAGTGAAGAAATGCCCAGTTAATGTTTTTGACATTGAAGACCTGGGTAATGGTAATCCCTCTTTCCCTTTCTTTTTAAGAGGTTGAACATGAGGTAGCAAGGGAGTCTCAGTATTTAGCTTTGGTAGCAGTCGGCAAGATGTTATAGTGTATTAGCTTTGGTAGCAGTCGGCAACATATTATATTCCCTCGTTTCCAAATTGTAGTTTACTTTGGCTTTTCTAGATCCATTTTTTTACTATGTATCTAGACATAGTGTATAACTAGGTGCATAGCAAAAGCAATGTATCTAAAAAAAGCCAAAGTGAACTACAATTTTGAACTAAGGGAGTATGTTGATTGTTGGAGCAAGTTGATTGTTTGAAGCATTTGAACTTCTTAACTGGTATCAACAACTGTTTTAGTTGACATTTCTGATAGTTATTAATTGGAAGTTTGAACAACAAAACCAAGGAGAATTAGAACAAATGTATGATCCCAGTTTTTTTAGCTCTCATCTGGAAACTGTATTCGAACATGGTTGATGCTAAGGACTAGGATCAAAAGCAACTTTACGTAACACGGACCTGGATGTCCATTGCACAAACTACTGTAGTATTCTATAAGTCAGACTCCAAGCTTTTTTATGATCGATGCCATTCACATTAACTCTTCCAAATTGTATACACAGGTGGAAAGAAGGCAGTTGTTGCAAAACCAAGGGCATGCACACTCTGTAGAGAATGTGTGATGGGACCAAATGGGGATAAAGTTCAACTACGGCGTGTCAGGGACCACTTCATATGTAAGTAGTAAAGAACTCGATTATCTTTCCTTACGCAAAATGTCTTCACTATTGCGCCTTCATAGCTGGACAACCGTATCACATAAGGGAATTTTTTCTGATACGATAGCACTATACTTCCACTGCAACATTCTAATTCTCCGTGTTGGCCATTGTGTTTTCCTTGCTAGTCACCATCGAGTCCACTGGAGCTTTGCCCCCAGAGGTGCTGTTCACAGAAGCCGTGAAGATTTTGGAAGAAAAGTGCGAGAGGGTCATATCTGAGCTATCCTGAGAGGATGACGCTGTCCAACAATGGAGTAAACCGGCTTAATTAGTCTTGCCACATCTAGTGCTAGTATTTTGCTGGAGAGTAGTGCGTCATCAAATATTTTTGTGCGGATGTTTGGGTCAAGAAATGGGAGCTGAACTAGAATTAGTACTTCTGTGCTATGGATTGTCCTGTAACAGTGTAATGTTAGATTTAACTGTGGCAGGTGAATCAACTGGCAACAGAGACTGGATTTTAATGGATCGAAATACTCGGTTGTGCCACATACAGATATCAATGTTTTAGCGCACAAGCAGCGTAGTATTGTGTTAACTCGGGATTCTGGAAGGGTGTGCGAATTCAGTTCTCGCATGCAACATTCAGTTATTCATTGAAGCATCGGTTGATGATGGCTTGTGCCTGCTTCATGTGGATGAGGGTGGCACCGGCCACGTCCACGCCTGCAGGCTGCAGCCATGAGCGGCGGAGGGGCAGAGCAGGCACGGTGCCCCTCCGCAGAAATCAAGAAAGCTCCTTTTACTATAGGAGTGTACATACAAATGGAAGACGCTGGAAGTTGCTACTTTCGGTTTCTTCTTTAATAAACTGTCTGCACTAACCGGTAGTCGGTCATCATACATACATACACTTGAGCTCGCACTCCAGACCTCTGTGGGAGTCACTTGAGCTCGCACTCCAGACCTCTGTGGGAGTTAGAGTCCGATGTGCAAAAACGGAAAGGGATGCCAAATTTAACAGAAACACAGAACTAGACCTATATGTAGCATATAAATTAGTTCCAATCCTACCAACGGCAGTTGCGGATGAACGCAGCTCCAATGTTACATAAGAATCATGCTATGCTGAGGATCTACTCGAATCAACTCATGTTAGCCACGGGCTTTGGCTTCTCATCAACTTTGCACTCTGTGACTACACCTTGAGTCCTTTGGTGATGTTGCATGACCGCCAATTGATCTGTGAAAAGTAGATCCCTTTAGACAATTCAACTGCTGTCGCTCTTTCTCCATCAGCATCTCCTTCTGTTCAAACCGGCATATTTTATCTTGGATTTCCTTCATCTGGAAAGGTCACACATGACACAGTGGATAATATGGACAAGCAGTCAGTAATACATCAATTTGTAAGTACTTATGTCATAATTGAGTGTTGGTACCTGGAGATCTACTATGTTTGATAAAGATTGCTCTATGCTGTTTCGTTTCCTTCTCAAGTTGTGCTCGTGCATTAGCAGCCACCTCTTTCAGCAAATCGTTGGCTGAGAACCCATTTGTGTGAGATGATTCTGAAGAGGCATTAAAGTTAGCAGCTAAGAAGTATAGTATGTGTGAGGTGAGCAGGAAGCATTTTATAAGTGGATGCTGTTCATATGCACACGTAATTCAGGTACAGGTTCATATACTATTGTTTGCACATAACACAATGCTATAATACTGTATGTATGCTTGAGAGTATTCCCTGTAGGATGTTATTTGCATCCATACGACATTCAAACTTCTATTAAGTATTAACAATCACTGTCGATATTGCTTGCATTTTGCACATTGATGTGCAAAGGAGTATGTTTATGAATAATTCAACAGCAGAAGTTGCAAAAGAACAAGTCAAATATGTAAAGAGCAGAGCTAATACCTTCTTCCTTGGTGCTATTTATTGAAGGTTCATTCTCGCCATCATTTAGGTCAACACGGGATTGTGCAGAAATAGCTGCTTGCGCTGCAGCTGAGGCAACATCGGAACCCACAATGGCTGATAAAAATGCAACCTGGGAAAACACTTCCAATTACTCAGATTTCTCCCTTAGTTATTCAACACAACAACAATGCAGTACGAGGAAGCTGATGAAACATGCCTGCCACCGGTAGGCTTAATATAAGACATTTTTGTGCACAGTGCACACCTAAATCAGGGATCGGTTCTGAGAATGTTATGCTACAGGTTGTTTAAATATTATCCCAATGTTTCATTTTTGTTCTGAGGTAAAGAATGTAGGTTATACATGCAAGGAACCAAGGCTACTCGAGGAAGTGACCTATAAATCTACTAACAAGGACATTGTAGAAAGGACAGTTGACAGGTTACATTCTTATATGCATGCCCTCAAAAGTTTTAATCACAAAAAGGATTTGTATTGGCGCTGCCATCTTTGCTCCTAGGCCCAAACAAACAGCATACTGCTTAGAAGTGCTCTAGCAGCTACCAACATCAGGGTAAAAAGCAATGATACAGACCTGAGCCATAATCGGATTGCTTGCATCTGCTAGTGGAGTGAGATGTAGCCGTTTTGAGACATCTGCTCCAGGCTCATCAGAATTGTCATCATTGTTCTCAAACCCCATTCTATCCTCCTTGGGCCCCATGAACTGTTCTCCAAAAGGTAACCGTATAAATCTCGCAATACAGTCTTTTTCTGACCGACTACCAACATGTTCAGACACTTTTTTCCAGTCTTCACCATAATGCAAGACAGCCTCAAGCAAGTGAAGAGTTTCTTTGTCTGTCCAGTCTGGTTTTGCATCTTCAGTAATTTCAACTCTCTTGAAGTTAGCAGGAGACAGACCCGCCGGTAGTTATTTTTGCATAGCATCTAGCACAAAGACTTATATCTGCCTGTTCACATGCAAAAGGTTAATAACAACTTAGTAACTCTTCAAATTAAAATTTTAAATAGTTAATGAAAAATTTCAGCCAACATGGTAAGAATGGCAAGCGGCGACAATAGTTGAACAGATCTTTGTTTCTCACTTCAATTGGGATGAACTTGATCTGAATTGTTTATATGTCCATGTTACCTTCATGGTGAAAAATAACTGTAAGAGCATCTAACTTCAAACTTCATTCTGAAGTGTTGATAATGTTCTGACTAGTGACTACAATCATGCCCCCTAAAAAGCAATGAACAAATATGGCTAGTACAAAAGCTGAATCAACGTGCTGATGACTGAATGACTTGGTATGTTCATAAATAAGGAGCATCAGGCCTATTGGGCAATGTGAAACAGTTCCAATTTATATCCAGAAGAAAACAAAATCTAGCCCTTTTATCAACAACAAAGTTATTTGGTCACCAGTCTTAATGCCCTTTCTTGACAACAATAAGGACAAATACTTCAATATTTGCAGGTAATTTTGTGCATAGAAGTTGCACTGTGACCTCAGATTAAAATTCAGAAGTAAATATGATAATTGTCAAAGCAAAATATGATTAGCTTACATTGGATCTTTTTTTATGCTCAAAAGGTTGTCCGCTCACCTGTCCTAATACCCTTACCAGTCCCAGGAGACAAGTCAATGGAGATAAAATGGACCATAGGACCAACCAGGGAGGGAGGAAGACATCCAAACCCGCTAAATGAATTTCTTGATACATGGTTGAACTTATAATCACGGAACTATTGCTCCTTCTGTTACATACCATAAGAAACCAAAGATGCAGATTTTGGCAACTCAATTTATCTTAATGTTGCCAGCAAAGACAAAATACTTTTGCACTGCAACTGCGCTAATTGGTGTAGCCCATCCCAAATAGTCACATTAATGAGTTAATATAGTTCTATTCGGACCTAAATATTTGATTCGTGTTACCAAATCTATATCTGCATCGGAAAATTGATGTAGTGGTACTAAGGCGCCGTTTGTTTCAGCGCAGGCAACAACAACGTAAATCGGAACTGAAACCAGCGCCAACCGTTACAAGGCAAGGGTTTACATGATTTATTTGGTTGGATGTGCACACCGGGGTGACAACGGGGCAGTGGAGCTGACTGGACCGCAGTGAAGGAGGGGCAACAATGATATACTACGCTGTATCTATTCATGCTGCTTCTATTTACGGGCAGGTCCATCCAAACGGCAATCAACATAATCCATTCACACTGTGAAACGGTGATGGGTTCAAATTGTCGAACCAAACAGCCTATTATCACTATGGAAAATTTATGCAGTGGTACATATATATAACAAATCCACAATTCAAAAACACTCACCTTGTCGCAGGCATAATAAGCAAGCCCGCACACGGCGCGGCACCCGGTACAGAGTTTCCTGGGTGCAGTTGCCCCAGAAGGCAACGAGGACTGTTGGGCGGCCTCTTCCCTCCTCTCTTTCGCTTGCTTTGACCCCGATGGCAAAGCACCATAGTTGATGAGCCCCCATTCCTCAAGGAAATCAAAGACGCGGCGGACTGAGCCCACGTCGCCAACAAGGCCCCTCCGGGCCTCCGTGAGCGTGAGCCGTCGACCCGGCCGCGCCCGGAACCTCCGTATCAGGGAATCGCGGTAGTACTTGTACGCGTGCGGGCCCCGGGACCCGGACGCCGCCGCGGCCTCTCCCTCGAAGAACTCCGGCAGGAGGCGGCGCTCCGTGTCGTGGATGGAGTCGAAGGAGAACCACGCTGCGAGGGGAATCCCGGTTAGGGTTCCAGGTTTTAGCCTCCACAGGAGGTTGAAGCGCGGTGCTAAGGCACGGGTTTGTTTACCTGAATAACTAGGGACGGTGATGATGTAGGATGGATCCTCCGCTACGGCGGCGGCGGTGGCGGTAGAGGACGACGGGTTGGAAGGAGCCTCCGACTTGACGGGGCCCAAGATGGAAGGCGCTCGGAGAGGAGGCGGCGCAGCGGGGCGTGAATGCGGAGGAGTTGGTGTAGGTACGAAGTTGGCTGTGGCCGCCGGCGGCGTCATCGTCGCCGTCGTTGTCGCCGTTGTGGCCATCGGAGACGGAAGGGAAGAAGGAGAGGCGGAAACCCAGTCGTTGGGCTGGGTTCGATAAAAGAAGAGAGAGACTTGTGCGTGTGTCACTGGGCCGTAAAAAAAAAAAGAACACTGGGGTGGGGCCCAATACATAACACGGTAAGCCCAATACACACGCGTGACTTGTGAGCCGTCCTCCGAGCTGACGTGGCACTTTCTTGCCTCTCCATTGGGAGAACCACGTCCATCAGCCATCAGCAGGGCCCACTGGATCGTCTCCTTCCTCACAAAGTGATTGCCGGAGGAGAATGCGCGTGCGCCGTAGCCATGGCAGCGGCGGGGATTGGGGGAGGAGGAGGGGACCACGACCTTCCCCTGGAGGAGGTCGACACCGTCCTCGCCTCCTTCTCCGTCGACCCTGCCGCCGTCTTCGCCCCTGCTGCCCCTGGCACCGGAGGTGGCGGCGGCGGGGGCGTCGCGGAGCTGGTGGTTGCTGGTGAGAGCCTTCGGGAGGGGCTGGGGACGTCGAGAAGTTCCTTATGCGGGACTACGAGGACGTGGCACGGTTGGACGGGGTTGATGAGTTCTTGGACGGCATCCTCGTTGCGGACAGCGAGGGCGAGGGGAGCCCCAAGCCCTCTCGAGAGAAGAGCGCGGATAGGGGCGTGCGTGGGGGAGGATGAGGTGGTGGTGGGTGTGGATTGTGGCGACGATCCCAGTAGCAAGAAGAAGTGGAGGTATTGGTCTTTTTTTTTAAAAAAAAAAATGCCTGGGGAATAATTTGGTGTAAGCATATGGAAATTTAAACTAGATGTATATTTGAGAATCAATTTGTGTGGGAGGGGGAGCTGTCAAACTATGGTTACTTCGTTCAATTTTATGAGTTGAGTGATGCTGAGTCGCTGCTTGATTAGTCGTTGTTATGAGGGAAAAAAAATGAAGAGAAGGTACCTGATAAGAGGCGATAAGCCGATAACTGACTGGATTGTGTGCACAAGGGAAATGAAGTATTTCATCATAGATTTCTATCACGGGATACTCTTCGCTGGCCTTTGATTATTGTTTCAGGACTCAGGAGGACTGGATTTGTTGTGTGAAATTTGAAAAGCCGCATTCGTTTTAGATTATAAGATGTTATGAGATCCTTGTCAGCTTGTTTCCTGCTTATGAGTTATGAGGATGTAACAACTTCCCCCTGAATGACCAGATTCCCCTTGTAGTAAAAATTATATCTTTAAGCAATACTAGGAAAAGGAGGAAGTTTGTTTTATATGTATCTTTTTTTGTTGGTTTGGTATCTGAAAGGTTGAGAGTTTATCATAATTATCATGTTGACAGATGGCTCACTAGGGAAGAATATAGATGGTACATTTGTTTGCTGTTTCATGTTTGGTAACCTTGCTTACACAAAATCTAATATCTGCATTCTTTGTGCTGTACTGTTGTGTTTCAACAGACAAATGAGGAATAGGGATTCTGCCATGAAATCTAGGAGAAGAAGAAATTGTATGTAAAAGATCTGGAGATGAAGAGCAAGTATCTGAGGCAGAGTGCTGCCGCCTAAGCTATGCCCTCCAGTGTTGCACTGTTGAGAACATGGCGCTTCGCCAGAGTTTGCTGAAGGATAGGCATACAGGTGCTCCCACAGCCATGCAGGAGTCTGCCGTACTCACGGGTAAATGATCCTCTTATCTGCACATAATTCCTTTTTTGTATGGGGGGTTGAGCTGTGAGCATTTTTCTTTGGTGTTCTCAGGATATGAACATTGCAAATCTGTATGCTAGTTAATTTTTTAGTCATCAAACTAAATCATCTTATTTTAGGCATCATTTTACCTTGTATAAGGCGGTGAATTCTTATTCAAATAACACCATGATTGCTAATCAGCTATTCCAAGCCTCACGGTTACACCCATGTACTAAATTTTTGCCAAGTCAGACACCCTGCACCTGTGTCGGATTCCAAGTAGTAATCCCCAGAAAACTTGCCTAGTTCTATACCCAAACCTGAATCAGATGCTGCAATCCGCACCTGTGTCCATGTAACACTGGTTCCATGTGTTAAATTGGAGGTGCAGACGCAGTATGGTTTGGCTTTCTTCCTTTCTTTTCCCTGAGAAGACAGTTTGCTTTTTATGCACTATGGTTTTTTTTTTTTGTTACTGTTCGGCTGGTTTTGGCTGATTGAATAGTATTGTGTGTGAGAGAATAAGCTGAAATAAGATAAGCCAAACAAGCGAACACAGCGTAAGAAGTGTATTTAAGACTAGTTTCTTGGTAATCATGTGAAATATGAAATGTAATTGTTTTCTCAAAAAGAAATGGAATGTAATTTTCAAAAAGGAAAAGATGAAATGTTGCGGTCATCCTTTTTGTGCGGAATAAACCATTTTTGACAGTAGCTACAGATTTTGTCATAATGTTGCATCTAATGCATCGTTTACTGTGTGCAGAAACCCCTGCCGTTGGTTTCCCTGCTTTGGCTAGTGAGCATCTTGTGCCTAATCCTGGTGGAAGAAATGCCCAACAGAAGCCTGGTGGCTCCAAGAAGCCTCGAAAGAGATCTTGTAAAGCTGGCCAGAGCATCAATAAACGGTGTAAAGATGACCAGAATGACAAGCAGCGGTGACAATCCTGGGGCTTTGAGACTTGTCTGTCTTGGAAGACGCTGCAGAGGCACAAGGGCGAGGATCAAGTCACCTTGGGTTCCTTGGCATGCAGCAGCTGCTTGCTAAAGCCGCCAGCCATCGTGCGAACCTTCTCTGTGGTGTTGTTAAACATATTGGCACATGGGACACCTGTATGCAACATCGCTGTGAATCTTTGTTCCGCTCTTTTCTTGACACCTTGATGTGGTTCAAGGAAAAGTAGTTGCAGTAAATCTTTGTTCCGCTCTTTTCTTTACACCTTAGTGTTCGCTTGAACGTATCAGTCCAGTTTATCAGCTGTAGTATAATATTTTTCTTTCACAACAAATCAACATTAGCCGGTTTACAACATAAATGATTCAGTGAACAGGCCTAGCTGTAATTTATTTGACTTTCCAATTAGACAGGGGCAGCAATATAAGGTCATCGATATCAGAAAAGATAACCAAAAACAAAAACCAAAACTCCATGACCCGTCGTGAGATTACTAAAATCAATTTGGTACATAATCAGATCACGATGGCAGTAATATTGGTCATTTAACTTGCAGCTCGATAAAGCACTGCGAAAACTGTGGGAGCTTAACAATGCCAGCTAAATAATTTGGTCAATAAGTTTACTAAAAACAATGCATATACACAACAGGTGCAGACCCTGTAACTAGGCACGGCATGCCCCATCAGCAATCATAAAATCAGTCGACCACCTAGGGACCCTGCAACTACAAGGCACTACATGCCCCATCAGCAATCATGCAATCAGTCGAAGAAACCACCTACGACGCGAGACATGTACACCACTTAGCAGGCAAAACTGATTGCGCAGCCCAAAGAAGGCCACCTCATTAGTCACGGCCACGTGACTAATGGACTTCGGTTGTCACGACAGCATTACAAGGTTTTGCCACCGCCACTTGACATGAGTGAGGCAGCAGCAGCGCTTGCAGTTGCAACAATTCCAGTCGAGTGTCCTGGTTTTGACAGATGCAGCAGCCTGCAGCAGATTTGCAAGGATTATTAAAAGAAGACAGGTGTTTGGTTCATTCTTACATGTTTTCTGATTGTTGTCTTGGGATTCAAGCTAAGGGGTACTTACGGGGCAAGATATTCACAGAACGCAGAGACAGCTGAAACAACATCATTGTAATTATCAGCAGCAGCAGGAGCTGTGATTTCCACTAACTGTATGCCAGGAGTGACTGGCACAGCTTCATCGGTTGCATGGAGCCTTGGCATCTTGTTAGTAGATGTAACAGTGACAGTGATCTGGGCACCTCGGTGGAAACGAAATGCAAAACCGATCTTCAAGAGTTCATGGTCTAGCTTGTACCCTAGAGTGTAGAAGTAGTGCAAGACGTTCTTGCTAGCTTTGCTCTCCACAATTGAACGAACCAGAACTGAGATTTGCTCCGCACCAGCACCTCTCATGGCACCACCAATATGTCTAATGGTCCTACAGTCTTGCCACAGTTAATGACCTAACATTACAAAACGTAAACTTTCAGCAGCTTATCACGGTTACCAGGATGGTGTCGGCTGAGCTAAGTCACACAACAAACGAACCTCCGATGGGACAACACCTGTATGATTGGAAGAGATCAGTTAATATGCCACATGTAGGAATGGAAGAGTAGACTAATAACAAACTAACCTAAATTGGGTCCACTTTTAAGGCAGAGCTCATGCACCCTAACACGCTCTTTTGGGACACCAGAGAGACCCTGAAGAAGAACCTCAAGAGCTTCAACATGCTGCAAAATGGGAAGATCAACCAAAGGTTAAGCTAATAGAAGAGCAGTACAACAAAGGGCACATGACATTCTGTGCAAAACATATCAACTAGAGAACATGCAAACAAATTAAGTTCTTGTCTATTGTAAAAGCACAATAATAGACCACTTCCCCCAATTGTATATTAAATGTTATTATTCTGTTAACATGCTGAGCAGGAAAGCAAATGAAACAGGTTCAGAAGTAGTGCCTTAGGGTGCGGAACAAATTATTGACATTTAGTGGTTGACATGATCTATCAATCACTCCGTTGAAATAAAGTTTTATCATTATTTATCTGTGTTGGAGTAAACAGAAAAGTGACCACCAACTGGCAATAATGGATAGTGGCCATACTGGCGAGAGGATTAAAATGAAGTTAGTGGTATGGTGCACACTAAGCTCAATGTTGGTGGCTCAACACTCTACACTCTACATTTACATCAATGTGAGATTGTTTTATCCACCGCAACGGGAATTCAATTAGTTAGTAATGAAATGCTCAACAACAAATTCAATACTAAGTAGATACTTACTAATAGATATTAACATTCTAAACACCAATGAAAATACTTAACAAACCTAGATGCAATTAGTGGGGGCAAAAGTTAATGTCAGATCTGGACAACAAAATAGGCTGCACTAACGATGATGAAGGAGCTCCTATCTTTCAAAAAGTTACTAGAATGCGTAAAGGTCTGATTCTACATAAACCATCAGGGCCAACTTGCATTATGGCACTATACCTGGGTCTCGATGATTCCCTGCACAACGCACTCCATTGGTCTGCTGTCCTATGATGATCTTGCATTCAAAAAAAAAAAAAAGGAATCAAAGTTAGTGGATTTGATATATGTGTATCAGGGGCAGACCAGTGAAGGGACCTGGGCGTACACATGTACATTGGATGATTTTCGCAAGAGAGAGAGAGAGAGAGTTTCGCACAAATAGCCAAAATACCCTGAGGTTTCGTTTTTGCACAGCGGATAGGGAAGAAAGGGGGTGGGAATACCTGGTAGGCGCTCTTCGCCGACGAATAGATCGCCGAAGGGCTTGGTGCCTCGCATAGGAGGGGCAGCTGCGGTAGCCCGCCTAGTCGTCGCAGAGAGGGAGGGATGGAGATAGAGAGCGCACGCGATGTGAAGGTGGCGGATGCGCTGCAGCGAGCCCAACGTGATCTGGGATTGGGGACTCGCGACTGTCGGTGGTGTGCGCTGGGGCGGCGGCGGCAGACCGTGGACATAGGTCTGCCACTGGGGCAAACCTACCCCACTCCCGCCCCTGCCCATTGGCAGAGCAGATCGTGACCCACCCCGCCCCTGCCCAAATACTTCTTCACCCGCCCGCCCCTGCCCAAAGGATTACTGATTACACCCGCCCCAACCCGACCCGTGGCTATGTTAATGACTAAAACCCGCCCCAAACTCAGTGTTGGCCTTCTTGCATTTTGATTTTGATAAGCAGAGCAGAGAATGAACAGCAAGCTCCATTTATGCTACAGGTACTGCTCCATATTGGAACCCAAAACTCTTTGCATGTCGTTGCAATCGATCACTCAATCACTGAAACTAAAGCAGCATAAAGTTTACATCATTCGACACAATAGCAAAGTACATTTGTTTCCCAAAAAGACACTATTGGACTGCCATAGCAGAGAGGCGGAACATGTCGTTCTCTACTAGTTATTATTATGCCCGACTGACAACCGCATTTAGAAATGGATGGTCTCCCTTCCCCTGACTGACAAGAATCTCAGAGTGAGCCCACTATTAATCTTTGCAATAAACTCAAACCATTTGCATCTGAACAAACTGGTGCATAAAAAAATGACGGAATTCAGGTGTCCTTATAAGACAAGAAGCCAGAACTAATTCCATTAGTTGCTGTTTTTTCTTCCCAAAGTCTGCCCCCATCTTATTTCAGTGATGAAAAAACGTTGTAATTCCGGCACTTGTACTAGGAAGAAGAACACAATGACGAAGCAGAGGGGAACCAAAGCACCAATCAATCAATCAGTGCATGAGCGCCGGAGAGAACGAAGAACATCTGATGGCCGGCCGGAGAGAAAGAAGAGAGGGCGAGATCGAAGAGCAGGGAGAGGAGATGGAGGAGGAGGGAGCTCACCAGTTGACGGAGACGAGATCGAAGAAGTAGACGACGGCAGGGGCGTCGGGGTGGATGAGCGCGAGGACGGGGATCTTGGCCTCGTGCTCCAGCGCCCACGCCGTGGAGTCCGCCGCCGCCGCCTACTGCTAGGGTTTGGGGCAAATCAAGAAGCAGAAAAAGAAGGAGAACGAGAAGGAGAAGATGGGAGAGCAGATCTGGAGGAGCACCTGGATTTGCGTGGAGAAAACGCTGTAGCGGAGGCGTGGCAACGACGACGGCGGCGGCAGCGACGGTGCTTCCCTTCGCGTCGCCCCGACGCTAGCAGGCCTACGTGGACGCGACAGGAACGAGGAAGCCCTGTTGTGGACGGATGGGCTTTACCGGGATTGTTCGGCCCAGTCGCCCGGCGGGGTTGTTCAGCCCACTCGTCAATCTTGGATTTTTTTACTAGCAAAAACATGCTCGTAGGTTGACCGGGAGTACATGTCGGACACCCGTGCTAATGGTATATGTGTCTCGATGCTCGTGCTAATAGTAAATGTATCTCGATACCGGGGAGTATGCAATAGGGCATATTATTGTATACAATCACTTGAGTGTGTGTAGTAGATATAGACTCTTGCACCGACAGGGGTGGCCAAACCAAAATTTTGTTGGATAGTGTCAGCTATGTCAGATAGGATATGATTGGATATTGATAGGATTTGTCTTTTTTGTTATTAGATTAGAGATGTAGATTAGTACTGCATTTGTTTCCATGTTTCTATTTGAATTCGGATTTGAATATAGACAGTGTCAGCTATGTTGGATAGTATATACGAATTGAGTATTCAGACAATGGATAGGGTATCGGATGCTGAATAGTCTGCCTCGGATACGGACAAAACTACAGATTCAGTCAAAAAAATATCCATACCATTTGGATATAACATGATTTATTTACAAGAAATATAATCATTTGCATCGAATATTAAGAATTATGTATGTAGACGTAGGACTTGAGCTGTTTGGGCCTTTTTCCTACCCGCCATGTCTCATGTAGTGCTGGTTTGGACACGGTTAAAGCTTGGGATTAGAATTTAGAATTCATCAGCCCCGGTACGTCCGTATCGCAGAGCACCAAAGCCGTGTCCATGCACGCACGCGCACACGATGCCAGAGTGCTAGCTATGTTCATCACAGTAGCAAGTACAACTCCTGTTGGAACCGGACACGGCCACCATGGAGTCCTTTGCGGTTACCAGACTCGTATTTGCACCGACTCGAATTTGCACCGACTCGTATTTACACCGGATTCATAGGCAGGCAAAAAAAAAAAAAAGTAAACGGAAATTTTCTATCTTTATTTAGTAGGTATAGATATATATTTTTGTTTGCATTTCTAAAAAAAAAAAAACATATTTTTGTTCGCAATTTATTCTTCTTCTTTTTTGCTTATTTTGTCTCTCGTTTTTTTATTTCGTAATTATCCATTCCATAAAACATACGAGTAGCTAATGGAACATTGTTTCGAAATTTTAAATAAGGTCAGAAACAGTTATATTTATTAGTAATTGTAAATAAGAAAACATGGCAATATAAAACATTGTTTAGTACACTATTTTGTGGCAGCTTATTATGGGAGCACCCTACAAAGTGTTTGCCACCACAATGTAGGAGGTCACAAAACTTGATAACAAGTTTATTCTACTAGAATAGCGCACATAACCTCTGCTGTTGTTGTCGTTCCCCCATGCACGCGTGCCGTTCCCTCCACCGTAGCTTGATGTAGAGACAAGGAGGGGCAGACTCACTAGAAACAGAGACAAGGCGATTTCGCCAATACGGGAGCGTGTAGGCCAACATTGTGTGAGTGAGCCGCATTAATTGGAATACCATTTGACATTGGACTCAATGTTCAGGTAGCAATACCCAAGTCATCCAAACGACGGATTTCGGTGCTCCAATGCTAATTTTGAATTACGTGCTCTAATGTCATATCCAAACGGTACGTAATACTCAATGCTTTGACCCCTTCTATGCACACACATATTGGATAACCCTACCAACATTATTCGGATAACATATCTCATCCTCCATTCATGTCCAATTCATTGAATGCTCCATCAAAACATAATAACGCTATAGTCAAACACCGCAAAAAAAAAATTCACTTTCGAAAAATGCAAGTCAAACACGGCAATATGAAATTTGCGATTCCACCATCTTCATGAAAAGTCAAAATTCCAGTCCTACCCCTCCCTCCTCCACCCTCTTCCTCCCTCCTTCAATTCCTCTCCCCACGAACCCGTCACCTCCCTCCATTCCAATTTCTTCCACCTCCCCTCTCTCAGATCTCCCCGCCTCCTCCAATGACGTGACGGTCATCACGACGGCGACATCCACCGCATAGGACCCGTCACCATGGCGAGCCCCACGGCGCCACTTGGCGGCGCGTCTCCGTCGGGCCGCGTCCTGGGCCCGGCGCTGGACCGGATCATCAAAAACGCCGCGTGGCGGAAGCACTCGGCGCTCGTGGCCGCGGCGAAGGCGGCACTCGACCTCCTCTCCTCATCGCCGGCGTACCCGTCGCCGGACCCTACCTCGCCGCAATCCTCGCCGCTGCTCGGCCTGCCTTCCGCCGCCGCCGACGCGGCCCTCCACGCGCTGCTGCTCGCTCTCGAGTCCGCTTCGCCCAAGGTCGCCGACCCCGCTCTCGATTGCGTCACCAAGCTCCTTTACCACCGCCTCCTCCTCGGCGACCTCGGCTGCGCCGGCGCCGGCGATGATCCCTCCGCCCCCACCTCCAGGCTCCTCAACGCCGTCCTCACCTGTGGCGCGCTCTCTGATGACGCAATGGAACTTGCCACCCTCCGTGTCATTGTCGCCGCCGCGCGGTGCCCCACTGTCGCCATCCGCGGGGAGGGCCTCGGCCAGGTGCTCAAGACCTGCTACAACATATACCTCAGCAGCAGCAGTGGCGCCAATCAGCTATGCGCCAAGCTTGCGCTGGCACAGGTGATGATGATTGTGTTTGCACGCGTGGAGGTGGATTCGATGGAAGTGCGCGTTCGGACGGTGTCGATCACGGACATGTTGGACGTGTCTGACCGCAACCTGAATGACGCCAGCATCGTGCAGGTGGCTCAGGGGTTTATAAACGAGGCTATGGAGGGGAGTGATGCCCCAGAGCCAGGGTCACATTTGGAGCCAACTGAGGTGGATGGAAAGGAGGATGTTGGGATGAGCAAGATCAGAGAGGATGGGCTTGCGCTCTTCAAGAACCTGTGCAAGCTATCAATGAAGTTCTCGACGCCAGAGAACCCTGAGGATCAGATGTTGTTGCGGGGCAAGGTGTTGTCTCTTGAATTGCTGAAAATGGTTGTCGACAATGCGGCCCTTTCTGGAGAACAAATGAGAAGTATGACCTCATACCTGTAGTTGTTTACAGCTTTGTGGATTTCAATTATTTAAGTAAATTTTATAGAACTACAACTATTTTGGCACTTGGTACCAGAGAACCACAACTTTCTTATAGGTACTCAGTGCCAAACTAGTTGAAGTTTTGTGAGGAAGTTGTAGTTGTGTAGACCAATTGTCAAAACAGGTGTAGTTCGTGATACTTATCAAAATGCTTATAGTTCTGTGGCTGTTTGATAAAACAATAAATTAGATTTCTGGAAGTTACTAAAAAAATTTATGAGTGAAATGGACTGTAGGTCCCTAACTATTCCCATATTCTCATATGGGTTCATGATCTCAAAGTGATCATCTAGGTCCTTCAACTTTTCAAGAGGTTCAATCAAGTTCACTCTAGGTCCAATCATGGACCTGGATTTACACGCCGAATGATCCGCTTTAAAAGCTGAGCGACCTAGATGATCACTCTGGAGATCATGTACCCATATGAGGATGCGGAAATAGTTTAGGGACCTACAGTCCATTTCACCATTGAGGTGAAGTGTAATAAAATGTCTAATGGGAGGATGGCATAGAGTGTACAGTTTTGAATCTATGTGGAGCATTCTTGTTTGCTTGTTCCATTAAGCATACACCATATTAGTTCTGAAATTATTTTTTACCTTTTTTAATGCTATTATGCACTAATCTGCCTGCTCAGTTATGTCAACATATTTCTCTAATTTTATTTTTGGAATTCATCCAAAAATATTTATTCTATATCATGAACAAAAGGTTTGAAAATGAAAACGATTTAAAAAAAAAAAAGCTATAGCTATAGCAATTGGTACTTAGGTACTGTAAGTTTACCACAAGCACTTTAAAAAGCTCTAGATTCTAGGTGTGGCTGGTCGGTAGATGATTTACTTATTTGTCAAAAAAACCCCACATCTTTATTCTGAATTTGTGTTCCCATCAATCAGGTCCTGACTCCTGCTCTCGAATGGTCTGAATTTGTTTTCATTTGGGTTTTGTTAAGTTTGTTGTACGGTCCTTTCACTGAAAGACCAAATAAATAAGTCGTAGAGTCAGCAGCACACAGAAAAGGAAGAAAATGGGATGGTATTACTGCATGGCTGCTGTGTACTACATTAGCCACTTAGTTAAAAAAGGAGTATTGAAATTACTTTGATCTTGACAGAATGAAGCTTGGTAATTTTGAAATATTCTATTTTTCAACAAATCTGTTACAAGTGTGTTCTTACAGCTTTTAGCCTTTGTGAAGTTTCTTTTAGGTTATTTTATGTAGTGATCTTGACAGCAAATAGAACTCCTGGACTGAAAGTTCTTCTCTGAATCAGGTACCTTGGAGCAATCAAGCAGTATCTTTGTTTGTCCTTATTAAAGAACAGTGCTTTGCCAGCAATGAGTATTTTCCAGCTGTTGTGCTCCATATTTGTGGGCTTACTGTCAAGGTTTAGATCTGGGCTGAAAGAGGAAATTGGAATATTCTTTCCAATGCTTGTCCTGAGGGTTCTTGAGAATGTCCATCAACCTAGCTTTCTACAAAAAAATGACAGTTCTAAACTTGTTGAGAAGATCTCTAAAGAATCTCAGGTTCTTATTGATCTCTTTGTGAACTATGATTGCGATGTGGATGCGCCAAATATGTTTGAAAGGTGTGTAACTTCTAATTTGGTACTTGATGAATATTCACCTTCTGTTTTTGTTATTAAATGAACAAGCAATAGTTCCTGATTTCTAGTCCTGCATGGCACTTTGAGTTGAGTATGTTGTGAGGATTGATGCATTGAACTCAGCTCTGCTCTTAAAACCTCATTTTCATTATTTATTAAGGTATCTCTAATTTCAGTAGATGTTTGCAGGGTTGTCAATGGACTTCTAAAAACTGCTTTTAGGTGTTCCTCCAGGATCTACAACAACATTAACTACTGCCCAAGACCAAACATTTCGATTGAGTCAGTGAAGTGCCTTGCAACCATAATCAAGTCAATGGGTTCATGGATGGACCAACAGCTGAGAATTGGTGATTTTTCACCAAAAGTTTCTGAAGCTTCTTTAAGTTCTTTAAGTTCAATAGACATTCCTAACATCATTATTGGAGGAGAAGATGGTAGTGGAGTTGATTATGAACTGCAATCTGACTCTGGTAGCCCGGATGTATCTGGTGCTCCCTCCCTTGAGCAACGCCCGTGCTTTTAAAATAGAACTTCAGGTATATGTTATTTTCATGCTTTTGGAAGTTATGATTCTCAGTTTAAAGGAGGGTTTCACATTTTTGGACTAATGAAGAATAATTTTCCTTCTCCAGAAAGGAATATCCTTGTTTAATCGAAAACCTTCCAAGGGAATTGATTTTTCTCGTTAACAGCAAGAAGATAGGGCATACGCCAGAAGATGTTGCTTGTTTCTTGAGAAATACTGCTGGTTTAAATGCAACAATGATTGGAGACTATTTGGGTGAAAGGATGAATTCCCTATCAAAGTTATGCATGCATATGTTGATGCACTGAACTTCGAAGGTATGGACTTCGTGAAGCTATTAGATATTATTTATGCAGGCTTCAGGCTGCCTGGCGAAGCACAGAAAATTGATCGGATCATGGAAAAGTTTGCTGAACGATACTGCAAATGCAATCCAAACTCCTTCACCAGTGCAGATACTGCATATGTTCTTGCTTATTCTGTAATCATGCTCAACACTGATGCTCACAATACTATGGTCAAGGACAAGGTAAGCAAAATGATAATAAACATCTTTGATTCAAGGTTAGTTCATTTATTATGAGATTTTTCAACGTGCAGATGTCTAAATCTGACTTCATTCTTAATAACCGAGGAATAGATGATGGCAAGGACTTGCCAGAAGTTTATCTGGGTGCACTGTATGACCAAATTGTCAAAAATGAGATCAAAATGAGTGCTGATTCATCAGTTCCACAAAACAAGCAACCTAGTAGTGTGATGAAGCTATTAGGTTTGGACAATATTATCAGCTTTGTCAACTGGAAACCGCTGATGACAGGGTAGTTGGAGCAAAAATGACCTGCTCAAAAAAAAACATACAAGAGAAATTTAAACTAAAGAGTGGAAAGTCAGAGTAAGACTAACACAAACCATTGTTATAAGATAGATTTGTATACGGTGATGCTTTGGATGTAACTCGAGCTCTTGATTTATGCAGGTCTGTGTTTTCTATTATCACTGATACAACAATTTTAAGATTCATGATGGAGGTTTGTTGGGCCCCTATGATGGCTGCATTCAGTGTGACACTTGATCAGAGTGACGATAAGGCTGCCACATCGCAGTGTTTGCAGGGATTCAGGTCTGCTGTGCATGTTACCTCTGTTATGTGCATGCAGACACAGAGAGATGCCTTTGTGACATCTGTAGCAAAATTCACATATCTGCATTGTGCTGCTGACATGAAACAAAAGAATGTGGATGCTGTGAAGGTGGGAATGCCAAACAGAGATACCTTTTTATTTATCAAAGTTGTAGTCAATGAATCTCACAATTAAAGGCCTTATCATGCCATGCATATTGGATCATTTGATACCATAGGAACCAACAATCCAACATCCATGTTTTATACAAATCCTGCAGTATTTTAGAATATATGTTCTATTCGATGCTTATATTTTTAATGTAGTCCTTTTTCTCTGTAGTGTACTAATTTTTCCCTATCGTGCACTATTTATAGCACTTTTTTTGAACAAATCCTTGGCCAAAGTATTTACTGGATTATATTGTTTTTTCTTTTTTTCTTGAATACGTGGGAGAGCTGCGTATCATTTCACTAAAGCGGAAAAAATGAACCAGGTACAACAACTCCACCCCCACAATAGTTTAGAAGATCGTGCCACTGTCAAAATGACAAACGACCTGAACTAAACAACCGCTGAACCTAGACAACCCTAGAGAGTAAAACTAGCAGCTACTTTGTGCCAGAAGCACATCAGAAATCACTTTATTTCTACAACAGCCTTCACAGCCCAATTTACATAAGGAAAGATAAGAGTTGACGCAATTGTTATGTTCTTCCAAAGCTTCAAGCAACAAGGATGGTCAATGAATTAAGGCCTTTCATAAGTTGCTTTTCGACTTGTTAGAGTGAGCGACTCACCATCCTGAGAAGCTGCCAACATCAGGAGGTGGGCACTCAATCCATGTCCGATTAGCTGAAGGACTCCATGAATATTGCTTACCTTACCATTTATCATTGGCACATGAATCAGCATCTAAATAAATAAATGAATCTCACAGTTAGACTATATCTATTTGTCCATTTTGATGTGAGTCTCGTTCTTTTTCTCACTCTATTTCCTGACAGGCTATAATATCCATTGCAATCGAAGATGGTGATTATTTGCAGGAAGCTTGGGAGCATGTACTAACATGCCTTTCACGGTTTGAGCATTTACATCTTCTTGGAGAAGGGGCACCTACTGATGCTTCATTTCTCACAGTACCACTGGTTAACTCAGAAGATAAAACACAGAAGTCTACCTCTATGTCATCAAAGAGAACTAATGCACTTCAGAATCCAGCTGTAATGGCTGCTGTTAGAGGAGGTTCTTATGACAGCACAACAGCAAAAAATAAAGCGTCACCATTGGTTACTCCTGAACAGATTAATAATTTTATATCAAACATAAACCTGCTAGATCAGATTGGCATTTTCGAGTTAAATCACATATTTGCTCATAGCCCAAGACTAAATAGTGATGCTATTGTTGCTTTTGTGAAAGCTCTTTGCAAAGTTTCAATGACAGAGTTGCATTCTCCTACAGATCCTCGTATCTTCTGCCTAACAAAGATTGTTGAGATTGCGTAGCTTATAATCTCTGACCTATGCCAAATATATGAAATTATGAATATATTATTCGAGACAATAATTTCCAAATGAACTAATTTGAATTTTGTTGCACAGGCATTACAATATGAACCGTGACACGCTTGGTTTGGTCCCGTATTTGAAAAAGTTCTGTCAGATTTTTTTGTTTCTGTTGGGTTGTCAGAGAATCTTTCAGTTGCAATATTTTGTTATGGACTCTTTGAGGCAGCTAGCTATGAAGTTTCTGGAAAGAGAAGAACTGGCAAATTATAATTTCCAAAATGAATTCCTCGCAACCTTTTGCGGTTGTTATGCAGAAGAGCAATGCTTCAGAAGTACGTGAACTTATAGTTCGTTGTGTCTCCCAAATGGTTCTGAGTCGTGTCAACAATGTAAAATCTGATGGAAAAGTGTTTTACGGTACGTGATGTCCTATGTCTAGTTTTATTTTATCATGGCATAAGTTCATGGGATCTACAATTAGCTGTTCTCAGGAACTAAGCTAGAGTGCCTTATTACAATTGATTCGATATTAACACCATCTTATCTACTTACAGGTTTTTGCAGCAGCTGCTGATGATCGGAAAAATATTGTTCTGTTGGCATTTGAAACCATGGAAAAATTGTTAAGGACTATTTCCTTACATAACCCGAAACTGAAACCACAAACGTTTACTGATTGTGTTAAATGCCTTATCACATTCACAAGTAGTAAATTTAGCAGTGATGCCAGTCTTAATGCTATTGCATTTTCTTCGGTTTTGTGCCGTCAAACTAGCTGAGGAAGGATTTATTAGTCATGAGAAGGATACTGACCAGCAACCAAGTAACTTAGGATTCATCAGATGGGAACAGCACGCGGTGCATAAGAGGATGATCACATTTACTTCTGGGTTCCTTTTGCTTGCTGGTATAACTTTTTTTTCACAAAATTACATGGATCTTACTGGCAAATTTAGAAATGCTTCATTTGTAACATATTTTATTTGAATCTTTCTTTTCCAGGTCTTGCTAGATTGACAACTGACTCAAGGCCAACTATCGAAAAGGTTCTGTGGAAGTGCTCTTTGACATCTTGGAAGATCATGGGCACCTCTTTTCTCAGTCCTTCTGGGCTAACATCTTTGAATCAGTTATTTATCCTCTATTCAGCAGTGAAAGCTTTGCAACCAAATGGCCAGATCTCAAGTGTAAACAGTACTGGGGATGATTCTTGGAATTTTGAAACTAAAATGGTGGCTAAAAATGTTTAGCAGATTTGTATGTTACGTTTTTGAAGTGATGCGCCCAGAACTGTCTAGAGTTACTTCTGTTATTACTTAATTTCATCAGAAGCCCTTATAAACAATCAGCTAGCACAAGTATGTCAGTTTTCAGCCGTTTAACAGAAGGACTCATGAGCAAACTCTCCAATGATGAGTGGGGACAATCTTGTTGTGTTTCAAAGAATCAGCAGCACATACATTTGTCGTGTTTGACAAAATAGTTAGGATGATGAAAGACATTGAAATTCAGATAGAAATGAATCTTACTCTGAAGCTGAGCAATATTCAGATCATGACATATAATGATGATTTAGAGGAAGCTAATATGAAACAGCATCTTATGCTATTGTCAGAATGAAGAATCATATGGCTTTGCAACTCTTAATTTGTTGAGGTACTTAAACTAAAATATAGAAATCATGTTGCTTCTTGTTAGTTTAATTAGTTTTTAGTAATCCCTGTGTTGTAAGCTTTACTGCGACATTGATTTTGATACCATGAAAGAACAGATACCATATGCATATCCAATTAAAATAGAAACCAAATTTAAAAGAAAAAGAAATGCATTTTTAATGTGCCAGCAGTTGTCAATCAAAACTTTTTTCCTGGCTTTTGCAGGGCATCATTACATTGTATGAGGTCCACAGAAGCTTTCTTTGTGCTGAGCATATAGGCATAATGTTGAGATGCTATCTGCCATTGCATCACATGCAAGTGAAGTGAACTCTGAATCTAATTTGCACATTGAACTAAATAAAGCATGTTCCATTTTGGAGGTATCTGAGCCAGCGGTCATCCATTTTGAGGGCGAGTCCTACCAGAGCTACCTCAAACTTCTCCAAGCTCTTCTTCATGATAACCCATCTTTGTCAGAAAATATGAATGTGGAGTCACAAAATTATGCTCGTCATGGCGAAAATACTGCGAATGTATCTGACCTGTGCAGGGCATGAACCACCTAATGATGTTTCTGGTAGAGATCCAAGTTTACCGGCTGCCTCTTGGTACTGCTAAAAAGGAGGAACTGGATGCTAGAACTCAGTTGGTCCTTCATGTGATGCGATTATTGAGCAGTTTAGAGAATAATTGCTTTTAGGAGAAACGTGCACCTCTTTTTCCCCTTATTAGCTGATCTTATCCGCTGCGAGCATAGCTCAGGAGAAGTTCAAGTTGCACTGTATAATATATTCCAATCATCAATAGGCCCCATAATATCAGCATAGCGTATATTATTTCTTCATCGGTTGTACAATTTTGTCGGTCCATTTGGTGACGACGTAATTGTGGTTACATCAGAATATGGTATTGAGGTACAGCTTTACAGTACTGTAAATGATTCATGGTTGAGGCATTTGGTGTTGAAGGTGAATTTTTTTCTTATCCTCCACAGCTTTAATATATTAATCCTTCTATAAAAGCAGGGGATTAATTTGTTTGTGCTTATACGTTTTGCAGCTATAAATGTAACATCGACCCAGATGCCTATAGAAGTTTTTTGTGGCGCACATTTGCATTCTTTTCTAACATTCATTTTAATCTGCTGGGGCAATCATGGACATGTCAAAGCAGCTGAACATTGAATAAGACTTCTAATTTCTGTTGTTCACCAACAACTTCGAAATTTGCAAGGGCGTTTGCTCACCACAGAAATTTTGAGCTGTAATACAGTTTTGGTGTAATTTTTTCTTTCATTTTGTCTCTGTATAGTGTCCTCTCCTGAACATAGATGAGGCTTCTGTCATATGTCACACTGTTCATCCTAATCTGTCGAATCTATTGGAATTATTACCATTTAACAGTATCTACACTGTAGTCTGTAGTATATACTTTCATTCTAACAGCAATGGTATCCCAAAGTTGCCTATTAAGGAAAGAGGAGCAATATAGTTAAATAACTTTTCTCATTTCTATTACCATCAGGAGAATCTTGAATTATCTTAGCTCTTTCTGTTAGTTAGACTTGAATTTATGGGGCTTCCAAGTTCCCAACAACCATAACAAAGGCAGATGGATTGTCACTTCAGAAATGTTGAGGTGTCTGTCCTAGTAAGTCAGTATCACACAGGAAGCCCTCCGCCCTCGTCCTCAATTTGTTCTGTACCATGCAGTGGCCAGGTCAACTGCTCTGATTGAAAAACTAAGCTTTGAATCCTTCCTTTCGTCACCGTCCATAACTCAAGTTCACCTAATCCCCTACTGAAAAAACCACCGCCCAGGAAAGCTACACCACACGTTTTATTGGCAAGAAATTGACATTTCATCTTTTGAGTAGCCATATATATATAAGGCAACAAGTAAGTTCTTTTGTTTTATTCAAGAAAGATTCCTAATAACACAGATTTGGTCATTCTTGATGCACACAACAAACATACCGTAGATAACTAGCAAAACTGCTATGTATGTACAAACTACAAGAGCCAGAAACACTTGGGGCTTATTTTTGGAACCAACAAGGAATTTCACGAGAACTGGGAAATTCTTGGAGGTCCCAAACCAGGCCAAGAAGGGGTGGACAGCTATAGAATCTAGCAGCGATTCCGGTTGTGATCACCACAAGCAGCAGCAGCAGGCAGGTAGGATCTCTTGATAAACCCAAGCAGTCTGCAATGGCCTGTGCCTGAGGGAGTTCTCCTCTCTGCTGGTCCAGGACGATGGTGACACCTGTCGCCATGGCTGGGCATCATCTTATTCTGCGGCTCGACGACGACCTCCTCCTGGGGCAGCAGTTGAGCTCCTCCAGGCACCGGACAAAGAAGCCGGCGAGGCCGAACAGCCGCACACGCAGCCGGAGAAGTGAGCCCAGCCGGACATGGCGCACCCGGTGGCCTCGGCGACTCGCCTGGCGATTCATCGCCGTCCGCCGTCGCCTCCGGGAGAGGAAAAGAGAGAGAGGAGAGGAGAGGAATCTGCACTGCAGCCTCGCTTGCCTGAAAACCTGAATGGAGCAGGCGCACAGAGAGCATGCTATGCGTGTGACCTCTTATATAGCAGTGTCGATCAGTGTGTGTGTCACTACCACTATTGCTGGTTCTGACCAACCGGCCATGTCGCATAGCAAAGCCCAATGATGTAATGCAGTGTACAATGGCTGGGGCTAGGGCAGCTAACCACAGTTTTAATACGTTATCATCTGAAGGGACTGCTTGTCATCGTGCTAAAAAACACACTAAAGAAAATGTAATTGTCATTTTCATGATGTGTAGAGAATGTCTCCTTTCTTTGTCTGCACCTGCTCGCATTGCTCTGGCCTAGTTGATGTCCTTAGCTGTGTGTGTACTGCACTAGTAGCTACTTCCATATAGTATGAGCTACATTGGAACATTCAGTTTACAGATGAGGTTGCCGATCGAACTCTGATTCGAATCAGTGTGCCTCCACGGTTTCGCAAGATAGTTAATTCGACAAATACAGTATCAATATTAGGATCTCAACAGCAAAAACACCTGAAAGTCTGTATTTGGTTCTGTGTAAGACCCCAGGAATGCAGAATCAGTTCTGTGTTTTGTTATATGCAAGGGACACCTGAAATTTCTCAACATCTGGGCACTCCGTCTTTATGCGCCAAGGTCCTTCTGGAACCCGACAGTGAAATGGCTGGAGCTGTTGTTTGTGGTGGCCATGAGAGTTTTGTGTTTATGTTGATTGGATGAATGTGTCTACCAAAAAATTTTTGCAAGTTGTAGTCCTGACAAAAGTACCTGGCCCAACGATGCCATGCATCCACTTGCATGTCAGGTTTCAATCACGTTTTGTCCGTAGCTTTAATGCAAATTATTTGGAGAAACAAGTGCTTCACTAGTTTTTTTATTTTGAGAAAAATAATCAGAAAATATATAAAATGACAAATAAACACCGCTTAGTCCAGAGGCATTCATTAAAAAACAAGCAGAAAGACCAGCCACAATTTGTAGAAGCAGATTATTTTTGTAGCTATTAGATCTCACATACCTGCGAGATCTGCAGGTCTATCAATCAATAATAAGAAGGCCTCTGCCAACATGATGCAGAAGATTACAACACTTCCATAAGCCTGCGAGATCTGCATGTTATTTTGTCTAAGCTTTAGAGGCTAAAGCTTATTGGGCATAAAGGCAACCCTGCAAAACAATCATACAACCAAATCATAACAGAAATGTTTCTCAGAACCAGCAAATTGCTGATTATCTAAGGCTGCTCAGGGGAAGTTGCGCAGACGGATTCTCCTTGAGCAATTCAGTTTCCTTGTTTCAAAGGGGGAAAAAAGCACAGGTTAGAGAACTGCTGAAAAATAGTTTCCCAAATAACTGAAACTGCAAGAGCTTATAGGTATACTTTTTACTTCTTAAGCGCTTTTGCTTGTTGCTTTTGCCTGAGCTTCAGAGCAGAAGGATTTTGGGGTCTTAGGCACCGGCCGAGCAGGTTCCCTATAGCAATAGAAAGCAAACAAAAAGTATTGTAGAAATATACGTTTTTGTAGTAACTTTGAACAATCCTACCCTGTAACACTAGGATGTTACATACTGTGCACAGTCTTCTTTCCACGAAGACTTCAAATGGAACTGGTTCGGGTTGACTGAGCTCCTCTTGCTCCAAACTTTTGTGGAATCTGTACAGCAGTGCAATGTCACCACAAGTTCATTACTCAAGTTGTCCTCGATACAAGCCTCACTTGGGTCAGTTCAAAGAATCCTAGTGGGTAGTGGCCTGGCAAAAGTACCTCGTGAGACGTCCATTTAGCAGGCGTCATCATGTTATTCTCCTTGTTCCGACTCGCTTTGTGTTCAGGGTGCGCCAGCTTGTAATATTTTCTTTGTTCTTCACTCGGCCAAGGCCCTGATTTGGTAATGGCCTCTCATCTTTGTAAACTGAAAAGTGGCCTGTTTTGCATCGATTCTGCAAGGAGTGCAAAGGCATAATCAGTGACATATGAGAAAACTCCAGGTGCAGATGAATACTTTACATCTGTTGCATTATAGTGCTACTGACCTCTGCAGTGCCTTTGGTCTCCAGGTGGGGAGTTGCCTGCCTGCTGATTTCCTGTCATGTTTGCATATGTATTAGGTTGCTGATTTCCCGTCGTGCTAAATCACAGTAGAATTGAACAAGCTTACTGTTTTCTATCTCGTTTCAGGTGCAGTCCCGAAACCGCGCGTTGGCAGATCCTCATCCGCTGTATCATCCTGCTATAGAAAAAGAAAGGATTCATTAAACGGAGATATTGGTTCCAAAGATAAACACCGCTATCATTTAAATAGCAAAACCTCTTTGTTCCCTCTTTTTGGTCGCATCTTCAGCTAAACATCCTGTATACAGCCTTCCAACTTCTCGCAGAGGCTTCGCTTTCCCATTGCAAGGACTGAATATATAAGAAACTCTCGGCTTCATTCACATGAAATCAATCAAGTATTAAAATCAATGCACAACTAACCATAACCAAATAGGAGTAAGAAGAAACTAGTCAAGAAGATATTGACAAACTAGTCAAAAAGTCATATCCTTAAAAGAATAGGACTCTAAAGAATATGATCTAGGTAAGACTGCAAGTATAATAGCATTCTAGTTTGTTAACTAAAAACTAAAAAGGAATCATGGAGAACTAACAATTACCCCGCCAGATATCTTGCATGAGTACAATAAAAACAACAAAGAAGAAGACAAACTGATTCAGTATAACATCAGCCTCATTTTTGTACTACCCCTTACTCTTGTTTTGTACGAAAATCAAACACAGGAAAAATATATGCTTTTCCCAAGCATATGTAATACACACCTACATGCCATTATAGGGCAAAATATTTAGATGGAATAAGATGGTACAACAGCATGAGGCAATTTCAAATTCAATAGCTTCTATGAACAAACAAGTGTTGGCCTCGTGGAAATCTCACCT
>JADLZK010004756.1:0-73408 GCA_015847255.1 Hyparrhenia diplandra
AAGATCGGATGATACACTTAAGAAATCAACAAGGTAAGTAGTCTTGTTCGGGGAGACTTAAAACAAGCGAACCCTCGCCGAAGGTAAGATCGGTGTTATCCATATTTAATGCATACCATATTTACTTCCTTGCATTGCATAATCATTTTCCTTTAGCATATTCCAATTTCGCATTAGCATTGCATTGAAAATTTCTAAAGCCCCATTGGAATAATCTTGTGGTGTGTAACAACCCATAAGGATATTCAGTGGTGGCATAAAAATAATTATGCATTCTTCTAGTTGCATTTGCATCATAGTTCTTTGCATGCATATAAATTTATAAAACTCAAAAATATTTTCCTGCTGAAGTTCTGCTTAAACTAATTGTGATCCATATCTAGGCACATGAAGCCTATGTGGCCAACCACTAACGCCTAATCTATTCCACTAGCTTTGTTGTCTATTTGAGTTTAGCCGAGGATTCAAAGGGAGAGAGAGAACATGATAAGGATGACACCCTCATCGCTGTCTACCTCAACTTCCACATTATCAACCTTGGAGCATTTCAATCTAGCTTGGGAGAGCACCCAGATTATCTCGATAAGTATCTCTTTCCTATGTTTTAATATTAGCTAGATATGTTTGCTTTATTAAAAAGAAATAAAAAGATGTATAACCATAGAAAACCAAATGAAAAGTATAGGATATATATATATTTATAACATTAGTGTGACCTTTTAGGTTTGAGAATAAATAAATAGAAGGAGTGTACCAAAGGTTACTTTACGCCAAAATAAAATGAACTCGAAGCTAATTCTCATGCATGGAAATGATGAATAGTTGCTCCGTTGTAATTCCTTTTTCAAAGTACCTAGCTTTCAAGCTTACTTTCTCTTGAGCCTTTAATGCAAAACTATTTTTGACTTGAGATTTGCTCTGAACCTGAAAACCTGTAGCAAATGCTTGCTCTAAAGTCTAGGTGATTGGCCGGATATGATATATGAAAGTTTTAGCTGCTATTTATCCTACTCCTAGTGACACTAGATTTCTAGAGATTTACCTTTTTGAAAATTATAAAATGCACATGATAAGTTCTTGTATGACATAGTGTTGAACCTCCTACCACAGCCATATATACATGCTCTTTAGATAGGAAAACCCTTTTTCGATATATATAGGAGACGCTTGCTTTGCATTGAGTTTGGTCAATCTTTGTCGATCCTTAGGAACTTGTCATTCTGCTTATCACGTACACTCCACCTCATACTACCTCATCCCACTCTATTCCACTTGCATATATGCTACTTCTACCGGGAAGTAAGCATCCATCACACACACCCACCATACGCATCCATCATATACCCCCAAAAAATGTTCCACTCCCAATCCCTAGGGAGAGAACAACCAAAAAATATTCCTTACACCCATCAATTCAGCCAACAATCTTATAAAGCTCCATTACTCTTGTCTATCTCTCAAAGTTATTGCAAAAGAGATTTGGGTTGTATTCAAAAAGAAAGGGAGATGAAAAATGGACAAGTGTCCTACGGTAGCAGTAGAGCCTACCTCCCTAAAAAGAAAAAAAAAAAGAATAAAGGAGAGTAAAAAAATGGACAAGTGTAAAAGCTATGAAAACAATGGGTACTAGAGGCCTGCCTCTCCATAAAAAAAAAAAAAGAAGAAGAAAGAAAGAAAGAATATGCAACCCAGGTTCTCTCAAGTGTTTCCAAGTTTCAAGAGATGATTCTTCAAGGAGCTAAAGTAGAATTAGGCTCTTTCCCTCATTGCATTCATTAAATTCACCTTATACACCCACCATCATATTCATTTCACTACACCATACACATGCACATGCAGTATGACTCGTGACTTTGGATCCATTGCTTGAACTTACAATATATGCTTAGTAAGTAGATTTTAGTTTTCTCCCACCTATGAACTCCACATATAAGCTTTAGATATAGGGTGGAGAGAGAAAGAAGGCATAGTGTCCCTCTTTTTTTAGTCCAAAAAATACCTACAAATTATGAGAGAAAGGCAAAACAACCTTATTGCCTTAGTGAGGATCCACAAAAAACCACAAATGAGGACTTGAGAAAGGGTCATACTAAAGGAACTTTGAGTTTTGCAAGCCCTACAACATAAAGACGTATCCGTGAAGCAATCCAACTTGAAACCACGCAGAACATTCCGGAAGACACGGAAGGCACCGACCCACAAGCTGGGGCCCACCTGGCGTGGGGCCCTGGCGGCCGCTGCCACCTTCTAGGGCGGCCGCCCCCAGTCCCTGTCGGTGAGCATCTTGTTAGGTCGGTTCATAACCGCCATTAGAAAAGAGATCTACACCGTTGCTCAAAGGGTCCGTTTGATCCAAGGGTTGCCGTGCACGCTTTAGGCTATATAAGGAGATCCCCCGCCTCCTCAGAAACCCTAATTCATTATCATTCATTATCAATAGGCTGAGGTCCGAGTCTCCCAGGTCTAGACTAGAACTAGAACTAGATGAGCTAGTATTCAAGAGGGATTAGATCTCATTAGATCTAGTCTTTAGAATAAGAGAGATAGAGAGAGGGAAGGAACACGAGGAGGTGCCTTGGACTTTGTCGGTGCTACCTCTACAACTTGTACCTCGATTGGAAGTTAACCTACACTTGGAGTTACTCGGTAATCTACTTCTTCTTTTAGTAAGCATCATTTTTATATTGTTCTTCCGATCTGCGGGTCTCTTTTGAGTACTTTAATCTAAGGCATTAGGTTAAGGTAAATATTCGTAGTGTAAGCGTGGTGCTTAGGCTCGGGTATCTCGTTAGATTCATCCTATATTCGGATTGGTGGTAGATCGCGATGGCAGATAGCCCGCTAGTTGGATATGACCAACTAGTTAGGGTGTCGTTGATCCTTTGTATTCCCCATCCGTCTGTAGGACTCGTGGGATTTATCTCTAGATGAATCATCTTTTGTTGGTGTTTCTCCTATGTGATGTGCCCGGATAGAGCGGTAGGAAGGCAAGTTTACTACACAGTAAGGATTAGATATCTTAGTAATCATCTCTATACTTTTAAGCTTCTTAGGTCTTGTGCTACTCGGGTTAAGATTAGATCTTAGTCTCCCTCACGTTTCCCTGTGGATACGATATTTAAAACCCCTCAGGGTGAAGGCTACAGCGGTATCTCGGCTGCTGGATGGATTATTCATCTTCAATATTTTCGTGGGCATAACAAATACCAACATTTATTTAGTTGACTCTAACGCCCGGCTTAAAGTCGTGCGTAAACATTTGAAAACTCAATAAAACGGTGAGTGTTTCCTAACCTACAACCGACCCATGCATTTTTTTCTTAATTATGTCACTAAAAATAAAAAGAATGTGACATTTTACATTTTACTCATGTGTAGGCTTACTTCGAGCGTGTTTTCAATCCTTACGGCTAAGAAGGTGACAAGGGCCTTAAAAGTTTTTGGTTCACCCCAAATATACGAAAAGTAAGTAGTGTTTCACTTGAAGTTGTGCTTTAGCGTTTCCATTCGAAGTTGAATAACCACTGTGTTGTTGAGATATTAGGCAATTTCTAGATTAATTTCATAAAAATAAATCATGACGAACTGAGAAGCTAGATTAATGCCCTATTTGGTTCCCATGGGACTAGGGACTAGGGACTTAGTCCCATTTAGTCCCTTAAATTACCAAACATAAGGACTAGGGACTAATTTTTTTTAGGCCCATTAAGTCCCTATTCTATTAGATTCTTGGGAGGGGCTAGGGACTAATTTTTGTAGTCCCTATTAGTCTCTAGTCTCTAGTCCCTAGTCCATGAACCAAACAGGGCCCTAAGCATGTGAAGCATACTAGCATAACACAAAAGCATATCAAGATCATAGCATGGTTCAACATCATATAGCATAACATGATCATAACAACTAGTGTAAACATGTGTATCATACTAGCATGACATACCATCATATAACAAAAAGCATAGCTGTATCCAAAGCAAAGTAAGTTACGCGCCTCTATGGTTGATTTAGTCAAAATAGTCTGTTTACAAGACCTACATGACATTGTGCCACCCCCAAGAGTAAAAACATACCCACTAGTGGCGTAAGATTTGATCAATATCGAATCCGGTTCGCATCACTATATCCCTCTAAAGCAATTTTGGGTGCGGGAATAGTGAATCCCATAACTCATTGTACCTTTAAGATAACACAAGACCCTTTCTAGTCTAGTTGCACTAGCTAGATACATGAGTGACAATTTGAGAGTACTTCAATTGATCCTCTGGTACACCTCTTATTGTTTCACGATTGTCATGCTAGGATAAAATCAGATAGCTCCCAAGTTCTATTAGAAAGAATCGAGTCCATCTCACTACTGAATAGCTTCTTTCCAATCATCGCGCCCCGGAGATGCATATGCCTCTGCAATAGAGGTGGGAGTATCATCCACACAAGGTACATAGTGAAATCATCATCAAAGATTTTGCAATCCTTTGTCTCTTGTTCCTCATAGACTTCATAAGAAGAAAATAAAAGAGATGGCACACACACGGGAATATTAGCTTTTTGTATCAACCCACCAACTTGGTGACTGAAACACTGATAGTACGGTAGGAAAATTACTGTACTCATCATCAGCATTGCTAATAGTCATGAGGTTGAAGTTCTTATTTTTTCCATCGAAAAAAGGGACCAAGCTCTCCACTAGTGAAGCAAGGCACATCATCATTGTTTTCTTCTTCTCGTGAGGTAGTTGTTAATTTGGCATTGGAAGATTTATTCCTACCTTTGGTCTTGCCATGTGGGTTTTCCTACTCCAAATTCGTGCCAGAATGGCTCTCGTTCCCCAGGTTTTCTCTTGATATTTTTACGTCTCTTGTTGCCGAAGCTCTTCTATGAAGAAGACAAGTTAGCATTAATGCAAACGGCTACAAACTTCGTCGGGTATGACACACTTAAGGAGTTCAAGTTCTTTTGCCATGTGCCGAGCTTTGAATGGTTTGAACCTCATGAGCTTGCTTGACTATAGATCGGTTAGCAACCATCTTATAGTCATGAAAGCTCTCCATAATGTACAACTTAGAATATGTATTTGATGGTTGCATTCGGTTGATAGTGTTGCCCCCGGATTCTTCTCGATCTTCTCTAGAGATATTTCCCTCGGGCAAGCCAACAATAATCTAAAACATTTTAGCTGTAGCCAAAGCATGGCCTTAACTCACTACCTCTTAAAATATGCACTAGAAAAATATTCTAGCCTCAAAGACGTCGGAAAAAACAACCATAGTTAAATCAAGAAAAGGCTATAATAAGGTTTTGGATAGTTGAGTATTAGGCAATTTCAGATTAATTTCATTTAAACATGTGAAGCATACTAGCATAACACAAAAGCATATCAAGATCATAGCATGATTCAACATCATATAGCATAACATGATCATAACAACTAGTGTAAACATGTGTATCATACTAGCATGACTTAGCATCATATAACAAAGCATATCATGATCTAAAGCATATAGCAAAGCATGACATGATCCAATAGTATATAAGAAAGCATGATCCGGCAGGCGATGTAAACATAGCGGTTCATACACGGGGCCAGATTGAACATGATGAACAATAAGATTAGAACATAGATGTTGTTGGGGGCAATATTAACAATGCCCCTAATCCGCGAAATCAAAACAAACCCTAAGCGCCTTCCAAACTCGACTAGTATGCGGTCTATGAACCCCGAGCTTCGAGCTCAAGACGGGTCTCCAGCTCGAGCTCGAAGCCTGCGATCTCGTCGGGACGCAGACATTACAACTTACCCGAACTCCGTTCTCGGGAGCTCACGGCCCCACGGACCTCGAGCTCGGCGACTCGCGGTTCCACGGAATGCCGCGACCGCGAGTTACGAGCTCCGATTTTAAACTTTCGTGATTCCGTCAAGACAACCTCCCGTTAAACTCCAACTTCGTACAACCTCCCGGGGTATGCGGTCTCGCTATCGCATGACCCTCGCGCCATGAGATCCTCCGGCTCACGAGCTTACCCACGCGCGACCTCCGACCCGCGAGTCCGTCTCCCGCACAACCTACGGCCACGGAGCCGCACCGCTCACACGGCGCGACACATCCCGACCGCACAACCTTGGAGCTTGGGAGTACACGGAACTTGCGAGCTCGGAGCTCGTCTCCTATCAGGATAATCTCGTGACCCCGGAGGCCGCATGGCTTATCTCCGACTCACGACCTAGAGCTCGGAGCGACGGCGGGTTACGAGCTCGCAACTCTCAGGGACCACATACGCGATGTGCATCAAGACATCTCAACGAGGATTGAGGAAGTCCAATCTACCACCGTCGCGACGCCACCCGTAGTTGCGGCATGCTGTTGCGGCCTACCGCGGACGCGACGTATCAACCCGATGCCGAATCCGCCCTCGACAACCGCCACGGACAACCACTATGGACAAGCCGACCTTTCGCGAGCTCCGGCCACACATCTTCACGCAACGCGATACCGGACCCCACATCTACCGGCGCAGCCGCGCAATCCTCGGCGGAGGCAAAGGGCGTGCCCGACGGACGGTCGCGCCTGGGCGAGGTCCCCAGCGCGCATCCCATGCAATAAACGACGGCTATAGGCACACGTGCCCGACAACCGGCGTGCCCGGGCGTCCCGTGCGACTTTTGCACTTTACCCCCTCTATTTTGTGTTCTTCACACCTTTAGTCCTTCTTCCGGTGGCACCCATGTATCCTCCCTTAAGACTATAAAAGGAGAGCCTTGGCCACCGGGAGAGGGATGGATCTTCCTCCTCAACGCACTCCTCATTCGAACACACACAACAACACCACTCAGGAGACTGGAGCCGGCCTCCTCTCGACATGCTTGTATTTGCCCCGATACAAGCGTTTGAGCTCGGCCACATAGTGACTCGACCGGAGACTGGACTAGGGGCCCGATTGCCCCGAACTAGTATAAATCTTTGCGTCTTGTGTCCCTTGAGCTAGGCCATCAAGTCCCACACGAGCCATTCGACCAATTTTCTCGTGTCCGTGGTATATCCGCCATATCCGACGACGCTAGCGCCCAGTAGGGGAAGCGCCGTGTGACGATAGTCACCGCTTTGATGGCTTCATCCGCTTTCTCGCCCGCGTCCGTAGCACCCGCGGCGCTTCGGGACGCCATCTTCACGCTTCGGCCGCTCGTCGAGGCTGCCTTTCGACCGGTACATCTCGCACGCCGCCGACTCGAGTTGGGACGCCCATCCGCGCCGCTACGGATCACTTCTTTCGTCGCCATTCTCGAGCGTGCCGAGCTCAATGAGGAAGGGGCACGGCCCTGGTCGCCCTAGCGGCCCCCTATGAGGAGGCACGGACCTCCCCGTCGTCCCGCACCTCGTGGTCCGCCACGCCGGCCGGGCGCAGCAGACCGTCGCGCTCCTCCGCCCGCACTGCGGGAGGATGGAAGACCGCCCCATCCCTCCGCATTACTCACTGACAGGCGGGCCGCGATCCGCGACCTCTCGCCGCGGGCCTCGAGGTTCGGGCGTAAGCAGCAGCTCGGTCGACCTCCGTCCAGCGCCCGAGGCACGCCAGCCCGTCATGCGCGGGTGCTCACGACCGCGCGTCGCCGTGCCACGCACGGTCTCGCACGGGTCCTACGGCGGGGGGGGCGCGCCGCCTCGCCCGAGCTCGCACGACCGCGGAAGATGCAAGGTCGTGCGAGGGCCGATCCGTCTCCGTTACGCTCGGCCGGCAAAGAGGGAAGCACGAGCTCCACCGCCGCTCGCTACGCTTGATCGTCCGAAGGTCGGTGGGTCTGGCCTTGTCAGCGCCGACCTCCGCATGATCCCCATCAAGGTGCGGCCCCAGCGGACCTCCGGGCCGCGAGTGACTTGCGTCCCGAGACACGCGGTCTCCGACCCACCCACCGCACCCCACTCCGCCAGTCGCGAGTCCAACCCGCGCGGCACGGGCTCGCTCGTAACCGTGCCGCACGACCTGACGTCCCGAGACGCGCGGTGTCCTGTCACCTCGCGACGACCAAAGACGCCGCGAAGTCCCGTCTCGCGCGACCTCGGCGCCTGGCCTCGACCTCCATGCCGCACGACTTCGCCTCCCGAGACGCACGGCCGCCCGTGCACCGCTCCGTGCCGCGCGACCGCCGCTCCACCGAGCCCGCGGAGTCTGGGTCCGCGACACGCCGCGACGACGGCCACGCTCGCACCCCGCCACACCACGAACTTCCGCCGACCCGAGGTCGGCGGGCAAGAGATTCAAACGGCCTTTGTTGCCCGCGCGCGGCCTCCACTCCGCGCCCGAGCACCCCACTCGCTCCTACCGGGAAGCGGGCTGCCACGCACGAGTCTCGGCGAGCGCCGGGCCAAGATCTCATCCGCCCAGCCTTCATTGCCAAGCCGCGCCGAGCTCCTCTATGAGGTCCGCCATGAGCCTCGGGCCCAGAGCCCCCCCGAACCTGTCGGCTTTAACAAGTGACGCCGAGCCCAAGGGCCGGCCACCTCAACGAGCTCATGAACTCCTTTCGCCGACAATGTTCTCCACGAGCTCTCCGCCACCGAGCCTTCGAACTCTTTTAGGCGGGCTCCCGAGCTCATCCCGAGCATCCACGCCCGCACCACGGCTCGCCCACACGCGAGCCGCTATGACGCCGAGCTCCAGCTCATCTTGAGCTCTTTCCGTCCGTCTCATACGAGCTCTTCCGAGCGAGCTCTTCCGCTCGAACGCAGCTCTGGGTCGCGAGCTCTTCCGTCTCGCCCAGCACCTAAGTGCAAGCTCTTTCCGTCACCCCGACGAGCTCTTCGCCTTGAGCTCTTTTCCGTCTCATACGAGCTCTTCCGTGCGAGCCTCTTCCGTCGCCACCAACAAGCTCTTCCAGTCTCGTCACGAGCTCTTCGGTGCAAGCTCTTTTCCGTCTCAACGAGCGAGCTCTTCCGCGGGCTTCCGTCCAGGGGCTCCTCCCGAGCTCGCCGACGCAACCATCTTGCGCTGCGCGTGTCGAGGGCCCGACCCTCCCCTCGACGACCAAGAGTCCGTGGGGTCCCGCCGCCCCATCTCTCGTGGTCGCACGCCGGAACTTCTCGCCCCATCTCACGTCATCGCAACGACCAAGGACCTCCCGCCCGGTCCGGCCACACGCGACCGAGGAGCCGCAAGGCACCGATCCGTGATCGGGGCTCGCCGCAGTCGGGCGTGAAGTCCCCGCCACCGCTTGGTTTAACTCTCACGAACTCCGCCTAAGAGCTCAACCGCGGAGAGCCCGGCCACGAGCCTCACGCCGCTAAGCTTCTACTCGACTCTTCACCAACGAGCCTCGCCGAGTCACAAACTTCTCCGAAGCTCTTCACCAACGAGCTTTGACGAGCTCTACCACCGCGAGGCTCGTGCAACTACGCTCACCCGACACGTTCAAGAGGTCCGACAATCGAAGCTTCAACCCAACGCCATCGAAACATTGAACGACTAAGTCTCTTCTCGCCTCAGCGTATTGACAAATTATCGCTATAGGCTTACCCCCGCTCGATGCAAAAAATTGTGCGACCATTGAACTCTTTCCATTTCGGCTGTTGAGCAACGGCCGCCCTCTACCTCCGGCGAGGTCACCCCTTGCTTTCGGGGCTAGCGGAGGAGGGGCGAGGCGCACACCCCGCGCTCTTACCAATTTTTTTTCACAAAGTTTGAGGTCCCTCCCGACTGTTCGTGTTCGTTTTGCTCCCTCTCCGTTCACTTGCACGTATTGTCGTCCAACTAAGTTCGACATCAAAGTCGTGAAGGCATGGCGCGGCGCCTATCGACCTCCTATGCCTCGCGGCTACAGAGAATGGCCCGCCACTTTCGCTCCTTAAATAACTTTCGACCTCGAGACTTGGAAGGTCGATAAACATGTCTTGAGATAAAGAAAAACAAAATGCTCACGCGACTCAAGCGACTCAAAAGTTGGTTCTGGTTTGCCTCGACTACGGAATTCACACCACACAAACAAAGAGGCACGCTTTCGATCTACATCCGCTTCTATGATTGTGCAGGGTCCGTCATGATCCTCGGTGTGCGCCATCAGTGACATCAGGGCCCGATCGACTTCTTCCCGCCTCGTCACGAGTTCCTTCGCCACGGAACTCCGATTTCCCGAGTCCCAACTCATCTACGACCGTCACGACCTCGGGCCCGCAACACGAGGAGCTCGACCTTGTGCGTCCAGGCTCGCAAACTACCTCCGACCCTCCGAGGTCCACGAGCTCCACGAGCCCGTCGCTTTTGCCGAGCTCCACGAGTTCGCCCACAAGCTCGGCTTCGAGCACCACCACGAGCCGCGAGCTCCACCGGCTCGCCGAGCGCCACGAGCCCGTCACGCCCGCGCGAGCTGGCCGCTTGCTCAAGGCCGCCTTCGCCTGGAGGCCGCGGCGTCGCGCCGGTGGCGGCGACGTGACAAGCCGAGGTTGCCATCACACACATGGCTGTGCGCTCGCTGCCAGCACGCCCACGGTGTCCCCTCATTACCCGAGCCCCCGGTGCCTCGCCAAGTCGGGAGCTGCACCCCGGCGCGAGGGGGCCGCCAGATGCCCTCGCTGCACGACGCTCCTCCGGGCCAAGATCCACCCGAAGAGCCGCCCGAGGGCCGCCCCACCTGCCCTCCCGAGGTCCGCTACGTGCCGCTCCCTTTGCCGAGATTGGGCTCACCTCGCCGAGGGCCGCCCACCGGGATGCGCCCGCGTCCGCCCAAAGAGCGTTCGCGCACGGGAAGAACACGGCCCCCTAGGTCACGCATCCGTTTACGCCCGACACGCACGCCCGTACCAGCGCGCCCGCGCGACGCGACGGCCAAGAGCCGGGCGCCCGCGCACACGACCTGAGCCCGCGGCCCCGCCGCTGTGACTCTGGGCCCCGCGTGATTCAAGCAGCGGTCTCGAGCCCGTGACTCCGCCCCGGCGACACGAGCCGCGGGTCTTCCGAGTCTCGATCCCCCAAGACGCGCCTCGAGCCGCCCCGTCTCGAGACGATTTGAGGGACCAGCGAGGCTCGAACCCGACCTCATCGTAGCACGAGCGACCGACTCTTCACGACTCAGATTCAGCCGGCAGACCCCGCTCCCACGACGACGACCCGCACCGACCCACGCGGCACAAAGATCCGTTCCGCGTGACTTCAAGTCGAGGACCACGACGACCTGCATCCGTCCTCCGCGCGACTTCAAGTCGCGGGACCAGATCGCTCTCTCGCCCGCTCGCACGACTTACAATCGGGGCCGCAATGCACTCACGTGACTTCCGGAAGGTCGGAGACCGCTCCCTCGCGTCTCTCGGTCGAAGTCGCCCGGCCCCGGCCCACGAGCCCCGGCCCCGACTCGCGCGAGTTCGGTCGAGGGGCCACACGGCCCGCGCGCGCTCCCGGCCCACGACGACACGAGGGCTGCGTTGTCCACCGCCTTGCACGACCGAGGTCGTGAGCCTCGCACGACCCGGAGGTCGCAGGAGCCCGTGATTGCTCCGCCCCCACGCGCCTCGCCGACGACCTCACACTCACACGCGTCCCCCGCGGCTTTCGCCCCTCGGCTAGAGGTCGATTGGAAAGCCGTCCCCACGACGCGCCCGCATGACCTCGACTTTGACTTGGTTCAGCCTCGACTCGACTCGTGTCCGCCGCGACCTATCTGGTCGTCCCCGCCCTCACGACCCTAAGGGGGACGGCTGGCTCGCCTAACGCTGCTCACGCAGCCCAACAATGGCGAGGCTCACTCCTCACCTCGTCCGTCCCGCACGACTGGAACCCACGACAAGACGACCATGCGGACGCGGGGGCCGCCATCACCAACGCCCCGCACGACCTACGATCCACAGGCCGCCCCATCAATGTGACGGAGATGGGCGTGACTTTTAACGAGGTAAATAAACAAAAGGTACAATCTTCTTCCCTCCTCCGATTTTGACTAACACATCGTGCCCATCCGCGCGACTAAGTGGTCGACTTGGTTCGACCTCGCGATGTCTCCGCTTCGCCGCGCATCCACGGCGCAATGGCGGGATCAACAACGGCTGCCAACGCGGTGACTCTAACGAGACGGCGCACAGATGAGCCTGCCTTCCGTCGTGACTCGGGGCTTCGGGGTTGAAGGCCGGCCCACCGAGGGCTCGGACGGCCGCCCCGGGTCGGACCGGAGTGAGGGGGTGAAGGAGAAGTCCAAGCGACTCGCTCGTGTGAGCTAACGCCGCAAGTCTCCTCAAACTTTGCGGTCGAGTCGCCAGGAGTGACGCGACCTCCTCCCTCTTCCTCGAGAAGAAAAGGTGTCGTAAACTCGAGACACGATCTTGGGGGAAATGCGAGGTCAAGCTCCCGGGGAACAGGTCGATCCACCGCTGTCGTGACGATGCGGCCGACGAGCTCGGGCCTCACTCGAGCTACCCGCTAGTAACTCATCGAGTACCCCGTCTTGTACCAAGGCAAGATTAGGCACGAGCTCACCTCACCTCTCCGCGAGAGCGTAATGGGGAACGAAAACGAAAATACGGCTCAAAACGAGAGTCGGACAAACTCCACCAAATCGGCCGAAAAAAATGCAAGCCTCTACGGGAGTCCTCCACTCCCACAGAGCCTCGGGGGCTACACACCCGGTGCACTCAGCGCACCCATCGGGACGAACACCACTACCTCGATCCGGCACTCTTAGCGCTGAAGAGAACCTTTCTCTCCCAAACGCTTCGAGAATACTTGTTGTTGGGGCAATATTAACGATGCCCCTAATCCACGCGAAACAAAAAACAAACCCCAACCGCTTCCAAACTACAACAACTAGCACGGTCTATGAACCTCGAGCTCCGAGCTCAAGGCGGGTCTCGAGCTCGAGCTTCGGAAGCCCACAATCTCGTCGGGACCAAAAAAAAAAAAAAAAAAAAAAAAAAAAAAAAAAAAAAAAAAAAAGACGTACAACTTTACCCGAACTCCGTTCTCGGGAGCTCACGGCCCTCACGGACCTCGAGGAGCCGGCGACTTGCGGTTCCACGGAATGCACGACTGCGAGTTCTCGAGCTCGGCTTCGGCGAACTCGTGATTCCGTCAAGACAACCTCCGTTAAACTCCAACTTCGTACAACCTCCTCGGGTGTGCGGTCTCGCGCTCGCATGACCTCGCCCACGCGCATCCTCCGCCGACTCCACGAGCTCGCCACGCGCTCCCTCCCGACCAGCGAGTCCGTCCCACGACGACCACGGGCACGCAGAGCCGCACCGCCACACCCGCGCGGCACATCCCGACTCGCACAACGGAGCTCGAGTGCGAACACGCGGAGCTCGGGAGGAGCTCGTGCTTCTATCCGGACTAAACTTTTGACCCGGAGGCCGCCGCGGCTTATCTCCCGACCGTGCGACCTGGAGCTCGGAGTGACGCGAAGGTTACTGGCTCGCAACTCTCCGGGACCACATACGCGGATGCATCGCACATCTCAACGAGGGATTGGAGGAAGTCCACCCACCGAAGGCGACGCCGCCAGTAGTTGCGGCATCTTTGCGCCTGAACCGCGGACGCCGACGATCAACCCGGATGCGAATCCGCCTCGACAACCGCTCACGGACAACCACTCACGGACAAGCCGACTTTTTCGCCGAGCTCTCCGGCCACACATCTTCACGCGAACGTGGGACCCCCACATCTACCCGCGGCCGGGCCGGTCCCCGGCTCGGAGGCAAAGGAGCGTGCCCGACGGGCCGGGCCGCGGTCGACGAGTCCCCGCGCGCACCCCTACGCAATAAACGACGGCTACAGCACGCGTGCCCGACAACCGGCGTGCGGCGTCAGGCGACTTTTTGCACTTTACCCCCTCTATTTTGTATTCTTCACACCTTTAGTCCTTCTCACGGTGGCACCCATGTATCCTCCCCCCCTTACGACTATAAAAGGAGAGCCTTGGCCACCGGGAGGGGATGGATCTTCTTCCCTTCGCACTCCTTATTCGAACACACACAACTCACAGAGACTTGGGAGCCGGCCTCCCTCTCGACATGCTTGTATTCACCGAATCATTTAGCGTTTGAGCTCGACCACATAGTGACTCCGACCGAGACGGACTAGGGGCCCGATTGCCCCGAACCAGTATAAATCTTGCGTCTTGTGTCCCTTGAGCTAGGCCATCGAAGTCCCACACGAGCCATTCGACCGATTTTATCGTGTTAGTGGTATATCCACCATATCCGACCACGGCCGGATGTAATACTTTGCCCGATGTAGAAGTACTTGGTGGTGTTGATGCGGGCGGCGATCGCGCAAGCTTAGTCGATGAGTGTTCCTTGTTGATGATCCCTTTCGCGAGCCTTACGGCGACGGGATGACGATACTAATGAAGAGAATGCTGGCGTGGAAGATTTGGGAGCAGCCAAGCCAAGAGCGCTTCCCAAAAACCTTATTCGACGGACGGGATGGAAGACTATGCGGTGTAGTAGGGAGAAAAGAAATATATTACTTTTACTACTTTAGGATTTTCTAATTGGAAGGGCGGGCCTGGTGCAAGTGGTCTACCGCAGAAGAAAGGTCCGGGTAGCTCCGGCCTCCGCATATTGCGGGGTGCGGGTAAGGCTTGGCGCTAAAATATCCTTCCCCAGACCCCACACAGTGTGAGAGCCTACGGCACTGGGTACGCCCTTTAGGATTTCTAATTGAAACTCCCAATTATAGTTGTGGTGTTGTGTCTATTCCCAGCAGGCTTGGTACAAATATATAGGGAGGAAAACTCCCTACCTCCACATCAACCAACAATATGATACTAATTGATATCACATCTCATACCTCGCACCTTTACTCATGGGCTGAAACAATAAAGCCCATTAGGGAACACGAATATTGGGCCTTTGAGATTTATCAGAATTTCTTCATATGATTTTTAGGGGAACTATTTATATATAAATTCTAACATGTATTTCATATGTTTGCAGTGCATATTGCAAACTGACACTTGATGGCTACGATGAAACAAGTTCATTTGGATCGTCATGAGGTAACTCGAAGTGTAGCTCCATCTTGTGCATACCTTTGTTTGGCAATAAAGACCATGTGTAGAACAAACACTTATGCCTACCTTTCTTTGTATTAGGATTTTGACTTAAAGGGAGATTTGATCAATGTGGAGGATATTAGAGAGAAGATCGCCAAGTTTCTTATCATGTCATCAGCCACGAAGGCGAGCATTTCATTTCAGAACCGTGAGTTGGTTTCATTTCCCTTGCCGCATGACGATCGATGGATACATGCATATGTGAACTGTGTTATTTGTGTTGTGAACAATGCGTGGCATGCCCCGAACAACTGGATATGTCTACGGTGGTGGAAAATGAAGCCTCGGGGTTTCAAGTCAATGACCGGTGTTAAAGCTTAAGAGGGACAACCGAGGGCGTCACAAGCTAACCCCTCCATGGGAAGGACCTTACTTCATCGCTGAAGTATTGAGGCCCGGCACCTACAAGCTAAAGAACGAAAGAGGCGAAGTCTACTCCAACGCTTGGAACATAGAGCAGCTACGTCGCTTCTACCCTTAGAACCCTAGCGTTCAATCTTGTACACTTCAACTTTGTACAATTAATAAAAGATATCTTTTTCTCCAACTAATGAGCTAAAAGATCTTAAGGTTGGTTTAGTCTTAATTCTCTAAGACTAAACCTCTCTCTGAGGCTCCCATAGGGGAACCCCTCCCTTATGGTTTCTCGCAAAATTTTTTGAAAAATCCGAACACCACGAAAAATTTGCCCAAGTCGCGAGTGTGCCACATGCTATTCTCGAAACGAAATAACCAAGCACTTGGATCGCCCCTAGTGCTACCCATGCTCGTATTCTCTAGAAGGAAATATGCAAAAAAACTCAAACATGCGCTTGTCAGCATGACAAAAGGGATATCGGATTCATAAAAAAAAACAAACATCACATTCAAGTTCTTCTAGAGAAACTCAAGCTCACGGGCCTAGAGCATCAGGCTTAGGGGCGTCGGTCGATCCCGTGTCTAGCTTAGAAGGCGTGGGGCGAGGGGCTGCGGAGTCACCGAGTCTCTTCACCATCACCAGCCCTAGGCGTCACGGTATGAGTGAAGGTGTCTTCACAAGAGATCTCGATGGGCTCCAAGGTCGCCTCGTAGCCGGACTCCACCGGAGAGTATGGAGGAAAGACTTCATCCTCGAAGTGCGCGGCCAACACGCCTGACGGCCCCTCAACTTGGGCATACAACTTGACGGTCTTCTTGTCGACCCTAGCATCATCGTCGTCAGAAACAAAGAAGAAGTCGCCCGAGAGGTTCTCAAGGGTCTCCGTACTCTTGGGGAAGTGTGAGCAGATCACTACCATGCAGCACTTCACGCCATTGCGGAAGGCGTTCCGAAGCTCCCTCGGATATAGCCGCCCAAGGCACTCAACGCTCGGGCCGAGGCCGGACTTCGAAGTTCTCTGTCCGAAACCGACGGGTGAAGTCAGCCACGGCGTCCTTCAGCTCCTCATGCAACTTCTCCTCGGCATGAAGGCAATCAGACAGACGACCATGTTATCCACGGCCTCGGGATCGACCCTCTCGGCCTCTGCCGAACAGTAATAAAAAGACAAAGATTTATGACATGGAAAAACAAGCACAATCATGAAGAAGGGAGAGACAAAAAAGACATACCTTCGCACTTCTGGTTCCATTCTAGCATCTCATTATGCTCGGTCAATGCCATGTCACAAAGTGGCTCTTGTCCTTCTTCTTCGTGCTTGAGCTTAGCCACCGGCTCTCCCACACGGACGTTGAGGGCGTCGGCCATCTCGGTGCTTCTTGGCTTCTCCCGAGCTTGATCCGCTCGGCCACGAGCCTCCTCGAGAAGCTTGAGGGACGGGGTTCGGGGCCTCCTCAAAGTCTTGACTTCGCTTGAGCTGCCTCGGACCGCGCCTTAACGGCCTTGGCCTTGGCTGTAGCAAGCTCATCCACCAGGGCCTGGCGCTAGGATTCACGCTCCTCGGCGCGAAATTTGTTAGGCGAGCCACCTCACTCCGAGCTTGGATCAGCTCGACTCGGGTCGCCCGAGGGCGTCCCAGCTTGAGTGCATTCCTTCATAGCAACTCGGACTTTTCTTGAGCGAAGCTCTTTAAGCTCTTCAAATCAAGAATCGAATCGGTGGCTGTTTAAGAAAAAATAAAAAAGCAACATGAAGGCGGAAGCCAATAATTGAACCTTGCAATGTTTGAGCCGGCCGAGACGAGCGTTGCCAATTTTATGCGGCCCCATCTGGGCCGCCCACCTTGGATTTGTTCATGCTCCGCCCAAGCGAACACCTTGGGACGGTCGTGGACAACCACTGAAGGGGATCACCGGCTGCTTCCAAGCTCAATGGGAGGGCCACCCCAGGCTGTTGGGTCATCGGAAGTTGAGCGCTCCGGAGGCCTCCTCCATACCGGGAAGCTGGACCGATGGAGATAAGTCTAGAGGACCCTCGCAACTAATCCCGACAGAGGCACTTTCCCCTCGGATGGTGAGGCCCCACTATGTAAAAAAAGGCCTCTGATCGCGCGTTGAGGGCTTCTACAACAAAGGCAGCGCATTGTTGACGGTAACCAACTACATATCAAACACCGTCAACATACACCAAAACCACCTAGAGATAGGGGTTTTAAACTAACAAATTCCATAGTTTTGGTGTATATTTGGTTCTTGCAGGTACAAGACAAGACATGTGCACTTTGGGCCAAAATACAAGGAAAAAGAATAAAAATACAATAAATAGAAAAAGCCCACAAGTGACAAATGGCAAGACCAACCCAACTTACCTCGGCCGGGCCACCAACTCGGGCTCTCCACGCGAGAACCGGGCCCAAGACAAGAAAAAGCGATGACACGACAAAGCGGGCGAGGCGGGGCCAAGCTGTGGTGCGCCGCACCACAGGGGTGCGCGCCCGCACCCATATTCCCGGCAGTGGGGCCGGGCCAGCGCGTGGCGGTTCATTCAATCCGGAAGAGAACGTCGGTGGCGAGGCTTGACTAGGTATGATGAACCTCCAAACCGCCTATTCTCGGTCGGTTTGGACATTATGGTGGTGGTGGCTATTTTCCAAGGACCCCCTCTACTCAAGCTATAAAGGAAGGCTCCTACACCTCTCTCAACAACCATTCCAAGGAGAATTCAGCACATTTGAGCAAGAGGAGTAGCTTAGCCTTCTTCCTACTTTGTAAATTCTAGAGAATGAGAGAGGAAAAGCTAGAAGGAAACTTGGCTCCTTCTACTCGGAGTTGTCTGAGTAGCTTCGGTGATCCTTGGTTCCTAGGAGGTGAGTGCGGACTTGTCGGCACCACGACGCTTGTACCTCTACGGGCTTCTTACAATTTGGTGAGCAAGCTTGTGTTCATCTCGGCTTATTGTCTTTTTCGATTACATTGTCTTAACTTGTTATAGTCTTACGGGATCGGTAGATTGTCTCGTATGAGCGTTAGTTCTTGGTGAAGGAACTCTTTGACCGGGAACCTTGGCCAACATCAAGAAGCTGTGACCAATAGTGCAAACGTGGTGTTTGGGCTAGCGTTCACCTACCTTTTGCGAAGCATCCCACGGTCATGAGGGTAGGCGGGGTTGTGACAGCCTTGTCCGTCCCCTTGTAATCCCTCCACATTCGGGTGTGACGTAAGAGCTAATTGCCGGACTACGCCGGTGTTGGTACTTCTTAACATCACTACAACCAATAGGTGGAGTTAATCTCACCTAAGGCCATATGAGCCAGAGGCACTTAGTGTTTCTCCATCTCATAGCTTTACCATAGGCTAGGTTGTCATCCCCAGCAGTAATGCTAGAAATGTTATATGTGCTAAGGTAATTGTGCTTTGGTTTGCAATCTTCTCTAAAAACAAAATAGTATATCTATTAAATTATCCGCAAAGCTTACGAGATAAAATAACACTTGTCACATTTCACCGGGAGGGATCCAGGTTTATCATTTATAATTCTACCACAGAGAGGAATATGAGGATGGCTGATACAAGTATGGGCTAGTATACTTATGAGAGATTCGATCACTAGGACTACTTTAGCAGGGGTTAAGCCAATAATGATATGATAAGTGATAAACAAAGGCAAAGCTAACACACGAGAGATTTAGGCATAGACTACTCACTACTCAAACTAACGTGGACTTACGTTAAGAGACGAATTCTTATGTAGCATTAAATCTACTAAGTCAAACACCTACCCTAGGTCATATATCATCATATACAAACATAACAACCATGAATCTATGCATCCACGAAGATTTATGAGGAGAACCAAGAACAAAACAAGATAATCCTCTAAACCATGTTCAACTAGTCTTATAACCGAGGGATGGACTAAAAAAGGACTCAACAGAATATCACACCCGCGATCTACCACCACCCCAGATTATAAGATGCATCCCGCAGATAGATCATATCTAAGCACCATGCTTACATAATTATTTCTATCACCTAACCCTCTCGAGATATGAATTAGCGCTCTACGAATAGATACATGAACTCACAATTAATCATGACCATATCAAATATAATACTAGAATAAACTAAGAACATAGCAAACCAATACTTAATATTGAAATAGAATAAAGTCATGGATACAAGATAATACCGTAGTGACTTGACGATCGAGAATCCCGGGTTGGCAACACCACGGCTCTAATTGAATCGACTTGCTAATCTAAATAGAGAAACTAGAACTAGAAGAACTAGAACTAGACAAGTAGCTATCCTAATCTACGGTGGAGAGGCTCTCTTCTACGCGCAGGCTTATAATGAATTACAAGCGAATTAGGGTTTCACCGGGGTCGGGGGTCTTGTTATATAGCCCTAGGCGATGCACGACGGCCCTTGGATCAAACCGACCTTGATTGGCCGGACTAGATTGCTCCTCATAGGCGGTTTGGAACCGGCGTAGTGGGTGAGGGTGACATGTGGGCTCCTGGGCGGCGCGCCGGGCCGCCCTCCGCGCCCGGCTCCCCGCGGTGGGTCCCGCCTCTTCTGCGTTGTCTCGGTATCTTCCCGGAATGTTCTTACGTGGGTTTCAAGTTGATATACGTCACGGATATCGTCTTTGTGTTGTAGGGCTTCAAATCTCTGGGCTTTTCCTGTTTAATCCACGAAATATATATAATTCACCAAAACTCGTGGAAATTGTTAGTATAAGCCCTATGTCTATGTGGATATTCATTTTATGCCCTTATTTCATGTTTAGTTGACATATAAAAGTATTCAATAAGAGATGTCAACAAGCTCCCCAAGCTTAACCTTTGCTAGTCCCTAGCAAAGCCAAACTTGACAATGGATCGGGAGTTGCTACAATGTTTTATTTCCTCACAAATTCACATGATCATTGATAAAAAGTTCTCCTCCAAGAAAGGGTGAAACCATTCTAACCTTCCAACTCACCTATATTACTTGAAAAATATGGGGCTTTTATTTGCACTAAAATCTTTGGGTGTTTGAAAGATAGAACAAGTTAGTCAAGCATTATGTCTCAAGCTCTTGGATTCACCTACGTTCGGAGTTTTCAATATTTTCGAAATAAAACTCAGAGTTTCCATTGTATGACCCTTTCAAGCCTCTCGTATGTGGTATTTTTGGATCCCTCTCAAGGCAAAGATGTGATGCCTTCTCTCATTCTACTTCTAAGGTCTTATATGTGGAGCTCATAGGTGGGAAACAGCCTATTCATACTTGCAAAGCATATATTGTAAAGTCAAACAATGGATCCAAAAGATCAAGTCATACAATGTAGGTGTATGGGATATGAGGTGGTAAAGATGGAATGAAATCTTCCTAATTCTACTATGCTCCTTTGAAGAATTTGATCTCTCTTTTTTGGAATTCTTTCAAGACACAAAAAAAAAACTTGGGCTAGCATTTTTTTTAGAGAGGCGGGCATCTAAGTACCCATTGTTTTCACCTCGGACACTTGTCCATTATTTTCAACTCTCTTTCTTCTTTTCTCTTTTTTAGGGAGGTAGGCTCTACTGCCTCGTAGGACACTTGTCCGTTTTTCATCTCCCATTCTTTCATTTTTTTTTTTTTTAGCATTGCCCCAAGTTTCTTTTTTGTCAACAATATTTGAGAGATAATGAATGGAATACATGGAGCATGAATGGGTTTCGGAATCATAATAAGAGAATATTTTTTGGTGTTCACTCCCAAGGTAGGAGTAAAACATTTTCATGAAGGCTAGCAAAATGGCGATTGTCTACTCCCGGATTAGAAGTAGTATTTATGTGGAGTGTGGATTTTGTATGACAAGTTCCTAAGGATCACAGAGGTTGCCAAAACTCAATGCAAAGCGAGTAATCAAAATATTGGTGTTTTCCTAACTAAGATCATGAATGTGGTTGTGGTAGGAATTTGGAGCTCACGTCATGTAGGAAACTCATCATGTAAGACTTTTAGAATTTTCACAATCAAATCTCGAATTTAGTGTCTCTAGGAACAAGATAAATAGCAGCTCGGACTTCCTCATATCATATCCGTCAATAACTTAGACTAGTTTAGATGTTTGCTCCCACAAAATTTCAAGTTCAAGGCAAACCTTGATTTAAACAGTTGTGTTCATAAACCGGGAAGACTCTAAACCAATGCTAGGTACTTGTAAGAAAGTAAAACAGAGCAACTATTCATCACTTCCAAAAAAAAGATAGTTCTTTGTCTAGCTCTTCTTATTAAAGCAATATTAAAAGCAAACTTTTGTACACACTCTTTTTATTTTGTTTTCATTTTTCGTTTTTTTTTTAGCATAGCAAACCAAAGCAAACTAAAATAGAAAATAAGTAAATAAATACCAGGTAGTTGAGACTTACCGGTCGAGTGGGGGTAGCCTTCCCCCAAGCTTGATCTTGATGTGGGTGTTCTAACGGCGACGTCCCGCGCTGTTTCTCGTGTGGGTGTGCGGCACCCGTGTGGTACCCTAGTGTCTCCCCGGATGTTGGAGATGCTCCGATCAGTCCTATTGTTCCATGTTCTCTGTTCTGGATGTGGGTGGTCCGGTCGGTCTGCCTAATTCCTTGGACGGTGGTGTAGATCCCTTGGAGAAGTTGTGCCGTTTTTGTCCGAAACCCCGCATAAGAACTCTGTGGTTCAGTAATCACGAGGGTAGTCCTCGCGGCGTGATGTACTGCGGTGGTCGTGGAAGTATCCACTTCCACGGTAGTTCTCGCGACGGTCGCGCGCGTCTCGCATTGGTCACTTGGGCTTTCTTGTGGAAACTGGCCGTAGTGGGCATGGGAAGGTCCTGGTTGGTGCCAGTCATAATATCTGTATAATTTGGTCCTTGCGGGGTTGGATCTGCGCCCATCCATACTGGTTCATGTGCAGTTGCTTAGCGTTGTGGCATGGTTCTCTGCATGTTCACTGGTCGTGCCTGTTCATTCAGCAAGAAGGATTGTGTCTCATAGAGGGCAAGATCCAGGTTAGGTAACTGGATGTCCTCAATGTCGTGGTGTTTCATATAGTAAATACTTCCTTCCCTTCTCATTATATGTGCTTGCTTGAAATAAGGGTAGCCTATCAATGCCTGTTCTTTTTCTATAAAAGGGACAGAGGCATCTTCCAAGATTCTAAGATGATTTGCAATTCTAGTGATAAGTGAGGTGCACTCTATTGTTCCTACCAACTTGGGTATGCTGAGCCAATGAGCATAACAGGGGAAACTTTCCTTTGTTTGATAGCAGCGTACATTAATTGCAAGTCTCCCAATCTAACACTTCTAGTGTCCTTCTTCGGAAACAAAGTAAAGCACATCCATTTGTGGAGAAAACGGAGGGTAGGAATGTGCAAGTGATTGGCCTTGGCATCTTGGAAGGAATCTTTACCCGAGAGTTCCTTCCAAACTGTAATGTGATTAAAATCGGGCAAAGCCTCTTCTAGTGTAATGACGCAAACGGGTTCAAAACCAAGAGCATCGTTCAGACCCCTCCAGCTAAGAGTATGTTGTTCTTTAAAGAGTCTAAAGTGTATCCCGTCATTTGTAAGGCGCAAGGTGCAAAGAAATTCGAGAGTCAAAAGCCTAGAACCCTGCTCAGTGATTTCCCAAAAATTCCGCCACCCCATGGATCTGAAAATTGCGTCAAATTCAGAAGCCATACCTATCTCAGTCATGAAATCCGGCTCTAGCACCGGTGTGTGCGTGAAGGTTCGATTCTTCATGTCCCTCGTACCTTGCCCGCTCTTCTCGCGGTATGGAGCCCGAGATCATTGTCGGTCATCGGGATCTTTGGTGGTGGAGCTTCTCCAAAACTCATTTTCGAAGTTGGGTCTTGATGGGGAGCCATCCTTCTCTAAGCGCTTGGACCTTCGGCCAAATCCAAAGAAGCTCATCCTGCAAAAACAATCACGAAGCAAAGCAAAACAAGACAAGACAGGTACTAGCAAAAGGGATTAGAGGATAGGGGGGTTAGTATAGAACAATCACAATAAAAAAAAATAATCACAAGACAATAGAAATAATAGTGGAAACACAAGACAAAAACAAATAACGATAATAGAGAGGTTAGAAGAGTAATCAGGGGTTAGCTGTCCAAAGTTAGTAGTCCAGGAAGAAAGTGCTTGATTGATTTTATTTTGATAGAACTTCCCCTAACAAGGTTTTAATCTAGCTTGGTTACTAGGACAGCATTTCCTCTATTTCTTCTTGCTCTCTTTCTAAAAACTCTTTCTCTCAAGAACTACTTCTTCTTTCCTCCTTCTCTCTTTCTCTCTTCTCTCTACTAAACCAAAGCTCTCTGGAATGAAGAACTATGGATCTCGAAGTGGAACTGGAAGCTCTGGAATGTGGAGGTGAAGAGAAACCGAGGGATGTGTGGCTTTTTTATAGGGTGAGAGAGTGGCCTCTACGCATACGATTGGTGGAGGCGGCCGCCCTGGTGGTGGGGCCCTTTGTCCTCTCCTCCATGCTTTGCATGTTACTTACTCCGAGGTGCATCGATTTTTGGTGGATCGTGCGGTGGAAAAGCATGCGGTATGGTGAATGGAGGTAGGTGGAGGTTTGAGTGAGATGTGCCTTGTACAAGTTAGGTGAAATAGGAATTTGAGTGTATGACAAGTGGGGGTCCTCCACTAGATGGAAAATATTTTTGGTATTTTGGTATATAATGCGGGGAATAAATATAGAAATGCAAGAATAAATATTTTTGGGCCACCACAATAAATATTTTCATGGGATTTAATACTCCACAAAATTATTTATATGGGGCATTTAATTTTTCGATGTATAAAAGATAATTAAGGATAATTACCGACATACCTTCGACGAGGGTTCGTAGTTTAAAGTCCACGAACTAGACTCTCCAATTCTTTTTAGTTATCGGGTGCATTCTCGTATTCGGAGATGGTGATGATGAATCTTCTTTTTCAATCACATCTTGAAGAGCGAGGCTCAGTCTCGGTTTGAAAGCAAATTTCTCTTCCTTTCCATGTAAGTTGAATGTGATTTCCCATTTGTGACATCAATGTGTGCATTAGCCGTGCTTTAAAAGGTCTTCCGAGAATGATCGATACTGCGTGAATCTGGTTGCATATCCAAGACTACAAAGTCCACAGTGCGAAGTATCCTCTAATCTTGACTCGGGTATGTTCTCGGCAACTCCCGATGGATATCGATGGTGATACGCTAATTGCGAGAGAAATTGAAGTTGGAACTAGATCGGTGTGCATGAGTTTGTCAAAGACGGATTTTGGCATCACTGCGACACTTGCTCCAAGATCACAAAGTGCATTGTCAAAATATTGGTCTCCTATAGAGCAATCAATGGTGGGGCATCCTGAATCTTTCTTCTTATTTGGTAGCTCATTTAGGATGGCCTCACTTGCATTCTTCGTTAACTTGATCACCTCCATAGTGGGTAAGGGTCTCTTCTTGTTCAAAATATCCCTAAGATACCTTGCATAGGTAGGGACTTGTATAGCATCGAGTAGAGGGATATTGATGTATAGCTTTTGAATTACCTCCACAAATTTTCCAAACTGATCATCCACTTGGGGTTTACGTTGTCTTCTAGGATATGGTATAAAGGTTGTATCATGAAAGTCTTTCATCATATGTGGATTATGAGGCAAAATCTCTACTTCATCATCCTTTTCTTCTTCTATTGATCTTTGGGGGTACCATTGGTGTTCTTTGGTGGAGCTCTTCTTGGCTTCTCTCTGTTCTTCCCGGGTACGGTGGATCACGTGTGGACTTACCACGTCTAGTCGTGACATTTGTGTACTGCTCATGGTTAGCGATAGTAGCAAACAATTTTGCTATTTGTGATTCTATCCTTTTATTGTAAGCATATTGTTCTTTCAAAGTGGCGAAAAATTATCCATCTTAAGATTTATATCTTCTAAAACCTTATCATTAGCAACAAGCTTCTTGGAAAAATCATCATTAATTCTAGCTTGCTCGTTAATTAACTCTCTTAAAGATGGTTGTTTGGGAATATTACCTTGGTACTTACCTTGGATATTAGATCGAGGTTGTGAATTCCATCCTTGCTTTGATTGTGTTGTCTTTGGAATTGTGAGCGGCGAGGCTTGAGTCCGATCTTTGAATCAATATAGTCTTGTAAAGCGACGATCCTTCTTGTAATTGGCTCTCTCTTCAAGCCAATTCGGTAACACATCCATCTTGGTTGATCTTGCATTTACCTCTTACGGTATTTCTTCAATTTGATGAGAGTGTTGATTGATTTCTTGGGACCCGACCTTGGTTTTTCGATATCTTTTCCATAAGTGCTTGGCTTTCCCAAGAGTGAGTGACAAAAATGATCCTTCAAAGAAATTTGCATCCAAATGCTCTTGAGCTTTTCTTGATAATCCATGATAAAATCCTTGCGGGAGTAACCAATCTTCCATTCCATGATGGGGGCAATCGATATGTATTCTTCTAAATGTTCCCATGCTTACGGAATTGATTCTCCCTTACTAGCAACTTGAAAGTTTGTGATTTTTCCTCGTAAGGCATTGGTTTTGCCTATAGGGAAGAATTTTGATAGGAAGGCTTTTGAACATTTATCCCATGTCTTGATCTCTTCTTTATTTGCATAGAACCATAACTTCGCTTTTCTGTCAATGAGAATGGGAATAGGCGAGTAATATGATATCTCGGGAAACGTCCTTGATTGTGAAGGTGTTGGCAATCTCGAAAAAATTCGAAGATGAGGCGTGCATCTTCATGTTTCCTTCCACTGAATTGAGTAGCTTGAACCATGTTGATGAAGTTGGGCTCGAGCTCAAACTCAAGATTGTTAGTTTGAAGTACTAGGTCAGTCGCGAATGTTCTCATTGCTTGGAGCGAGAGAACTCTAAAAGTCCTTTCACCCATAGCTTCAAAAAGTTGATTGTATGCTTCCTCTTGGTCGACTTTATTCGATGAACGAAGTGAAGTGAATCTCAATCAATCCTTTATGATAAACCCTGTATAAAATATAAACAAAAGAAAAACAAGGGTAATCCTACTAAAGTAAAGTGTCTAGTTTAGATCTCATCATAAGTTTCTTTCTCATAATATCTCTAGTTAGCCATCATATCCTCCCGAACAGCGGTGCGCGAAATGCTTGTTGGTACTTCTTAACATCACTACAACCAATAGGTGGAGTTAATCTCACCTAAGGCCATATGAGCGAGGCACTTTCAGTGTTTCTCCATCTCATAGCTTTACCATAGGCTAGGTTGTCATCCCAGCCCAGTAATGCTAGAAATGTTATATGTGCTAAGGTAATTGTCTTTGGTTTGCAATCTTCTCTAAAAACAAAATAGTATATCTATTAAATTATCATAAGCGCACGAGATAAAAATAACACTATCACATTTCAGGGAGGGATCGGGTTTATCATTTATAATTCTACCACGAGAGAGGAATATGAGGATGGGCGATACAAGTATGGGCTAGTATACTTATGAGAGATTCGATCACTAGGACTACTTTAGCAGGGGTTAAGCCAATAATGATATGATAAGTGATAAACAAAGGCAAAGCTAACACCGCGAGATTTAGGCATAGACTACTCACTACTCAAACTAACGTGGACTTACGTTAAGAGGCGGAATTCTTATGTAGCATTAAATCTACTAAGTCAAACACCTACCCTAGGTCATATATCATCATATACGACATAACAACCATGAATCTATGCATCCCGAAGATTTATGAGGAGAACCAAGAACAAAACAAGATAATCCTCTAAACCATGTTCAACTAGTCTTATAACTTAGAGGGATGGACTCGAAGGACTCAACGAGGAATATCACACCCGCGATCTACCACACGTCCCAGTTATAAGATGCATCCATGAGATAGATCATATCTAAGCACCATGCTTACATAATTATTTCTATCACCTAACCCTCTCGAGATATGAATTAAGCGCTCTACGAATAGATACATGAACTCACAATTAATCATGACCATATCAAATATAATACTAGAATAAACTAAGAACATAGCAAACCAATACTTAATATTGAAATAGAATAAAGTCATGGATACAAGATAATACCGTAATGACTTGGCGATCGAGAATCTGGGTTGGCAACACCCGGCTCTAATTGAATCGACTTGCTAATCTAAATAGAGGAACTAGAACTAGAAGAACTAGAACTAGACAAGTAGCTATCCTAATCTCTACGGTGGAGAGGCTCTCTTCTACTTCTGCTTGGGCTTATAATGAATTACAACTGAATTAGGGTTTCACCCGAGGGTCGGGGGTCTTGTTATATAGCCCTAAGCGTGCACGGCGGCCCTTGGATCAAACCGACCTTGATTGACGGACTAGATTGCTCCTCATAGGCGGTTTTGGAACGGCGTAGTGGGTGAGGGGCGACATGTGGGCCCGGGCGGCGGCCGCCGGGCTTGCCCTCGGCGCCACGGCTCCCTGCCGGGGTGGGTCCCGGCCTCTTCTGCGTTGTCTCACGGTATCTTACGGAATGTTCTTACGTGGGTTTCAAGTTGATATACGTCACGGATACGTCTTTGTGTTGTAGGGCTTCAAATCTCGGCCTTTTCTGTTTAATCCCACGAAATATATATAATTCACCAAAACTCGTGGAAATTGTTAGTATAAGCCCTATGTCTATGTGGATATTCATTTTATGCCCTTATTTCATGTTTAGTTGACATATAAAAGTATTCAATAAGAGATGTCAACACCGGTTTGGGCGAGGGCGGTGCGTAAGGAGAGATAACTGCGAGAAATCAGCGGCCCGAAATCTAAGCCCATAGGGAGACCTCATTACTCGTAGAACCTAACCTTGCCTTGGGTAAACACGAGGTCCAAGAAGCCCTCAACGCAACCGTCCTTGCGAATTATACGATACCACGTTTATCAGGGTGAAGTGCTACAACGGTATTTCCGTGCGCTTGCGGACTTTCTTTGCTTTTAAGCTAAGAAACACCAACAAGCATTTAAGGCGCCATTCTTGGGGGGCGGTTGTCGTAGTTGTATTTTGGACCTAGTCAACCCGTGTGTCTAGAATATCTCCTATAAAACAAAAACCCAAAAAGCAGTTCCTTACCCATGGAGCAACCCACCATCCAAATCCTATCCGCTCCTAAGGGCGAGCTCGTAGAACCACTCCGTCTGCGAAGCCAATCACGACTTCAATTATGAGCTCGCCTACGGCTTCATAGCCATGGTTCGGGCCGAGCCTTTTCGGGCTCGGAATCACGAAAACCCATACCATCACTACGGGAGTTTGAGCGGCTCTGTGGATGCGACTATTGCGAGGCATAACACATGACACGTTGAGGTGGAAGTTGTTTCCGTTCTCTCTCCGAGGGTGACTCAATGAATGCGCCCATAGCGTAGGGTTGGTAAATGGAGAATGGGAAGAAGCTGCGAACCAGATTACGTGGTAGCGTTCTATCCTTTATCCGAGAATCGCGCCCCTGCGACAAAGAGATCCTCAACTTCCAACAAAAAGAGGGTGAAACCATAGATGCGACAGGGGACCGTTTTACCATTCTTACGGTCCGGCCCGGATCTATCCATCCCAAACCATGTGTTGTTACAACACTTTTGGCTAGGTTTGGATAGAGCAAATGCACTCTTTGCTTGATTTAGGCTGCCAGGAAGGGTCGTTCGCACATAAAACCACATCGGAAGAGAAGCTCTCTAAACCGTATTCTTGAGAATACTCCTCCGCTAGAACCCATCCGAGTAGAACCCAAGCGAGAAACAAGAGGAAGTCTCTTGACTCTCTTGCCGAACACTGAAACATCTTTAGAGACCCTCGCCCGAACTAGAACCAAAAGGCCGCATGGTCGGATCTCCGATTTTTCGAGGAAGACCCTACCGAGCAATTCGGTAATACCTCGAATTACGAACAATGGAAGAAACCACATGTCCCGGTTATCCCTGAACCACCCCCACGGGCCGAACTCTTTCTCCGGGGAGTCTATTAAGGAGCTAACCGCTATCATGAGTACGGAATGGCTACGGGGAGGAAGGGCCCTCTTTCGAAGAAATTGATTGAACCATCCCTCTACGCCTATACATTTGCAAATATCAAGGGGACGTAGTGGAGGTCATGTATAACCACTTTGTGGGCATAAACATCATGTCCAAATCCTTTTGCGGCAATGTGACAAGGAAGCACCTAGAACCCACAGCAAACACGGACATTGCGCATAGCACCCCGAACCGTCGTAAAATGGTGAGGTTATATACGACAGATTCTTCTTCATAGGAATGTCAAATTATCTTTGGATTTTTCATATTTTTTGATATCCAAGATTTTGACATCCTAATCGAGCATCCCTTGGAAAAGATTCTTGATCTACCACAATCAGGGGATTTAGATGTCAAACTAGGAGGCAAATCATTGTCCATACCGGTTACTCGAGCAAAAAACTTCCAGTAACGGACTCCCTCCATGAGTATGACATGCCCGAGGAGGTCAAAGGAGTCATGCTCTATGAAAACCACGAAGCAGGACCTAGAGCGTGGCGCCCAATTCTTCATAGAAGAAGAGGGCGACTCGGGGAAACCATAGAACTTCCCAAGAAGAGGAAGAGGCGATTTCGGCCTCGGTTGAGCTTAAACCCCCGCCCCCGGCCTACGCTATGTCTTCCTAACGGTGACACACAAACTCCGGTTATCATTAGTGATAAACTTAGTGACCGGGAGGCGACCCAACTCATAGCCGTTTTTAAGAGAAACATAGATCGGTCTTGGTCTTCCTTACAAGACCTAAAAGGGGGTAAGCCCAACACTCTACACACATCGTATACCTATTGACCCTTCCGATTACCCCATCACGCGAACCATAGAGAAAGGCTCAATAATGCGTGCGTGAAGTCGTGAAGAAGGAAGTTCTCAAACTTCTTCAGGGATAAGGGATAATCTATCATTACCACATAGCGATTGGGTTAGCCCGGTCAAGTGGTCCCTAAAAAGGGAGGAATGACGGTCGTTGAGAACTCTAAAAGCGAGCTCATTCCGAAAAAGACAAGTCACGGGGTGGAGAATGTGCATCGACTATAGAAAACTTAACAAGGCGACTAAGAAAGATCACTTCCCGCTTCCATTCATTGATGAGATGTTGGAGCAGTTAGCGAAACATTCTTTCTTTTGTTTCCTTGGCGGGTGATACGGGTACCACGGATCCAGATCCACCACGATGACCAAAGCAAGACCACCTTCACATGCCCATACGGAACCTATGCCTACCGTGTAGAATGTCATTTGAAACGTGTAATGCACCTACTTCCTTTTCGGTGTATGATGTCTATTTTCTCGAGACATGATTGAAGAGATCATGGAGGTCTTCATGGGCGATTTCTCGGTCTATGGTAAGACTTTCGAAAAGTCGATGAAGAATTTAGACAAGGTCTTGCGGCGATGCCAAGAAAAGGACACGGTACTAAAGCGGGAAAAGTGCCATTTCATGGTCAGGGGAAGGCATCGTTCTTGGACACCTAGTGTCCAGAGAGGGGATTGAGGTGAAGACGAGCTAAGATAGACATTATCGAAAAGCTACCTCCCCGGTGAATGTCAAAGGGATCAGTTTCCTAGGCCATGCAGGTTTCTATAGGAGGTTCATAAAAAGATTTTTCACAAATCTCTAGGCCCCTCACGAACCACGCTAGCCAAGGACGCACCTTTCGACTTCATAGATGAGTGCATGCACTTTCCAAACCCTCAAGAAAGCACTCATCTCGGCTCCGATCATCCAACCCCGGATTGGTCGTTTGCCGTTTGAAATCATGTGCGATGCTAGCGACTATGCGTTGGTGCGGTCTTAGGCCAAACCAAAGACAAAAGCAAAGATGCAATCGCGATATGCTAGCAAGACTCTAACAGGAGCCAAACTTAACTATGCCACCACAGAAAAAGAGCTCCCTTGCGGTAGTCTTCGCTATCGAGAAATTTCGCTCTTACTTAGTGGGTGCAAAGATAATCGTTTACACCGATCACTTTGCACTTAAGTATCCGCTCACTAAGAAAGACGCGAAACCTTGGTTGATCCATTTGGATTCTTCTACTCCAAGAATACGATCTAGAAATAAAAAGATAAAAAGGGAGTAGAAAATACCGTTGCGAGATCATTTGTCGCGTATGCAGGTCACTAACATGCAGGAACCTCCGATCATTGACTACATGCTTGGCGACGACATGCTACTAAAGGTGTCGGGACTCCAATCCATGGTATGCAAACATTGTCAACTTTATGGTTGCAGGATATGTACCACCTGGAGAGGACAAGCGGAAATTGCAAGTAGAAAGCCGACGACACCTTTGGGATGAACCGTACCTGTACAGAGTATGTGGTGACGGCTTGCTGAGAAGATGTGTACCAAGGGAAGAGGGGATGCAAATCATCGAGAAATGTCATGCATCACCCTACGCTGGCCATACCGGAGTATTCCGTACACAAGCCAAAATCTGGCAGTGCGGATTCTACTGGCCAACAATGTATGAAGACACAAAAGAATTTATCAGAAGATGCCCAAGCTGCCAAAGGACCGGAAATATCACTGCTCGTGATGCAATGCCCCTGCACTACAACCTTCAAATAGAAATATTTGATGTGTGGGGCATTGATTACATGGGGCCATTCCCTAAGTCCCATGATTGCGAGTACATCTTGGTGGCAGTGGATTATGTGTCAAAATGGGTAGAAGCAATGCCATGCGAGAGCTGGCGGCGCCAAACATGCACGCAAGATGTTTCACGAAGTGATCTTCCCCGTTTGAACTCCACGCATGGTGATAAGTGGCGGAGGATCACGCCGTGGACAAATCATTCGGGGGGCATTCTGGCGAAGGAACTTGGCGCCAAGCACAACATTGCTACCCCGTACCATCCGCAAACTAGCGGGCAAGCCGAAACCTCAAACAAGCAAATCAAAAACATACTCCAGAAGACGGTCAACGAGATGGGGAAGGGATGGAAAAACAAGCTACCGGATGCTCTCTGGGCATATCGGACAGCATATAAAGCCCCCCCATCGGCATGTCACCCTACCCGGTATATGGCAAAAACGCCACTTACCGATTAAATTTGGAACATCGAGCTCACGGGCCATCAAGAAGTGGAACATGGACGTCAAACTTCACGGAAAAGAACCGGCGAGAGGCAAATCTCTAATTTTGGAAGAATGGCGGGAGAAGGCGTACCACGGTGCAAAAAAGCTCTACAAAGAGCGCACAAAAAGATGGCATGATCGGCGCATCAAGATCAAAGAATTCACCACGAGGCGATAAAGTACTCTTATTCAACTCCGGGTGAAATTATTCGGCGAAGGAAAGGCGAGAAGCAAGTGGAAAGGACCGTACACCGTCATCAACACCTCGCCACATGGCGCGATCACAATCAAGATGGCCTTGGGTTTGATCCAAAAGGTAAATGGACAACGTCTCAAGCTTTTCTTTGAACCCCCACTCGATCTTAACCAAGAGCTTGATAGAATAGATTTATGCTTTGAAAATAATTAAATCAAAGCATACAAAAAAAAAAAAAGCTTGTGAGGCCATGTTTATTTTATTTACCTTTTGCCCTCGCTAGCTCATGCTGATTTGTGCTTGTTTGATTTATTTATTTATTTTGCACAAATTTCTATTTTCAAAGAATAAATCCAAAAGAAATCAAACCACAGGATTGGGAATCGGGATTAGAGCTCGTGCGGCAAAGCGGCATAGTTCAAAATTTCAAATCAATGACGAACGTGAAAAACTTCGACGGGGACGGGGGGCGCGCCCGCACTGGCGGGCCTCGGTGGCACCCGATTTTATCCTCGTGCCTTTTACCCCGCAAATGAATAACATTGATCTTTGTTTTATTACGTCAAATTCGATTTGTGTCGAGGCGGTAGGGTGATCCTTGTCCTATAAATACCTCACCACTCCTCTCTTCTCCTCACACACTCATCTTCAAGCTCACCACTCCCAATCCTCCATACTACTCTTCACCAACCAGCAAGCAATGGCGAGCCATGCCCTCATCCTCTACAACTCCGCTCGTTCGGCTTGCTCCATCAACGATGGAGACCTCTCTTTTCAAGCAAAGAAGTTGAACCATCAAGCGTCGCTCCACTTGCCATGCTCCCCCCTCCTCCACGCTACTCTTCAAGTGGAGGGAACGGCGTGGTGTCCACGGGCAGGTCCGTGGTGCCCAAGAGCATCCTGGGCGCCCTCCTCGTCCCTACGATGGGCACCACCCAGGCAACAAGAGGAAGACACCCGGTTTCGGGCGGCCGTTCTTCCTCAACGGAGACTTCGCCCTTCCACGCCTCCGATGCAAGCTTCCCATACACTATTGTTGGTGTTGATCTAACAACAGGTGGGCGTGGAAAGGGGTTGATGAAGAGGCCTACAAAAAGCCCCCACTCCGGCGACATCTCCTAGTGCTCCCCTCAGATCCCTCGGGCAGCCCCTAGAAAGGCCCCGAACGTGTTTGAGAGTCGCTCAAGTAGTGAGGGACCTTTGAGGGTACCCCAGGGCTGTCCCTAGGAAGGCACCCAATGTCTTGGAGAGCCTTTCCGAGGTACCCTTCGCTGCACACAGCCGGTAGCAGCTCGGTACCCAAGGAGCCTTCGCTAGCAACGCTAAACGCTAGGGTCAACCTTTGCGCACGCTAGTGAAAGGCTCACTCGGACGTAGAAGCGGCGGAAGATGAGAACGCAGCTATTAGAATGGAATTAGACTCCTCCGCCTTGGCTTTAAGACCAAGCTTGTCAGGGTCGCTAAAAGCCGCCAATGCGGGCATGCCCTCAAAAGGCCGCATAGGCACTTCTACGCCCCCCCGAATAAATTAGCCGCGCACAAACTTTAATTTTCAGCATTTCCTTTTCAATTATTTTGTAATTTCTTCAAGTCTTGGCGTCTACATTTGTATTATAATATATTTATGAATTCAATAAAGTTTGTCTTTGGAATATTGTGTATGTCTCCACTTGTTTTTTGTCTTGTGCAAAAAGAAAATAAAATAGGTACAAAAAAACAAGTGTGGGGAGGCAACCGTCTCTCACAAGTCAAGGTGCGCAATGTATAAATTCAAAATTTGACTTGTGGCATACTTTCTCTACCACCCATGTTTAAACATGTTGCTAAACCTGAACCCAAGTTGGTAAAACTCCATCTCTAGTCTACCAATTGAGAAATGGCATGCATACATTTTATTCCTAGCCAAAAACCATTCTTTGTTGAGCAACTACACGTTAGGGACCTCATGTTCATCTAAACAATTGAGCTTTGAGATATGGTAGAATGACTTGACACTTGCTCTCTTATGCAAAGAGACTTGGTTTTTTATTTCAAAAATTCAAAAATAAAGCATGCATGCCCTGGTTTGACTTAGACAAATCCTACCAAAGCTTGAACATTGTCATGAATATCCACTATAGCTACTACCCTGCCGTATTGAGTTTTGTCGCTCCGTTGATCACGCGTTGAGAGAGGCTCATACTCCCAAGATCGAAAAAAACACGTACACCCACATATACACGCCGGTTCTCACAATGAGAATTGCGCACAACATGCATCTTTACCATCCACTAAATAAATACTCCATCTATCATACCATGATCATCTCCCTCAGTCGAAAAAGTGTCGTGTGCGAAAAAGAGAGATTCGGGCTATAAAAAAGAAAAGAATAAAGAGATGAAAAAATGGACAAGTGTCCGAGGGCGAGTAGAGCCCACATCTCCAAAAAAAAAAAAAGAGAGAGAAAGAAGTAGCCTGTATCTCTCCAAAAGCATACAAAAGAGAAAAGAGAGAGATCATGAGTCAAGGAGTAACCGCAAAAGAAATACCACAAATATTTTCCACACACTTTTGCACATTTTGATCTAGGGGTATGGCACCTCATTCCAACGATCGAGCTTGACCCGACAAAATATACAGAGGAATGCGTATGCATCACTCTACTCAAAGATCCACAAAACCCTGCAAAAAGATAGGATGAGTGAGAGCAAGAGAGCTTTGGCAAAGAAACACAAAATGAGTGACCATGTGAGAATCAACCATGGAGCATTGCTACTTTATCTTTAAAAATTCGAAAAAAATCAACCAAGTCTTCGCACATGAGTAGTAGCAAGGAGATACGATTTCACACTTGTTCCATTGTTCAATCGTCCAAGATAACATGATAGCCACTCTTGAATGCTCACAAAGCAGGTGAGGCCCGGAATAACTTGTATGCAGGTCTACATCTTGGAGATTGAACCACTCTAGTCCTTACGCCTTCACTCGAGGACGAGTAAAGGGCTAAGTGTGGGGGAGTTTGTTGACGGTAACCAACTACATATCAAACACCGTCAACATACACCAAAACTACCTAGAGATAGGGGTTTTAAACTAACAAATTCCATAGTTTTGGTGTATATTTGGTTCTTGCAGGTACAAGACAAGACATGTGCACTTTGAGCCAAAATACAAGGAAAAGAATAAAAATACAATAAATAGAAAAAGCCCACAAGTGACAAATGGCAAGACCAATCCAACTTACCGGCGGGGCCACCAACTCGAGGCTCTCCACGCCAGAACAGACCCAAGACAACGAAAAATGATGACACGACAAAAAGCGGGAGGAGGGGCCGGCCAGTGCGCCCGCACCTCGGGTGCGCCCGCATCCATATTCGACGGTGGGGCAGGCCGGCGCGTGGCGGTTCGTTCAATCCGAGAACGTCGGTGCGGCGTGCTTGACCAGTGCAGTGAACCTCCAAACCGCCTATTCCTCGGTCGGTTTGGACATTATGGTGGTGGTGGCTATTTTCCAAGGACCCCCTCTACTCAAGCTATAAAAGGAAGGCTCCTACACCTCTCTCAACAACCATTCCAAGGAGAATTCAGCACATTTGAGCAAGAGGAGTAAGCTTAGCCTTCTTCCTACTTTGTAAATTCTAGAGAGTGAGAGAGGAAAAGCTAAAAAGGAAACTTGGCTCCTTCTACTCGGAGTTGTCGGAGTAGCTTCGGTGATCCGCGGTTCCTAGGAGGTCGGAGTGCCGGACTTGTCGGCACCACAACGCTTGTACCTCTACGGGCTTCTTACAATTTGGTGAGCAAGCTTGTGTTCATCTCTCGGCTTATTGTCTTTCGATTACATTGTCTTAACTTGTTATAGTCTTACGGGATCGGTAGATTGTCTCGATATGAGCATTAGTTCTTGGTGAAGGAACTCTTTTTGTGGGAACCTTGGCCAACATCAAGAAGCTGTGACCAATAGTGCAAACATGGTGTTTGGGCTAGCGTTCACCTACCTTTTTGCGAAGCATCCCACCGATCGTGAGGGTAGGCGGCGAGGGTTGTGACGGCCTTGTGCGTCCCTTGTAATCCCTCCACGTTCGGGTGTGACGTAGAGCTAATTGCCGGACTCTGCCGGTTTGGGCGAGGTGAAGATCTCTTGTTTGGTTTTGGCTAATTAGTGACACCTAAGGACTAATCTCTCAATGTTAAGTGTTTGACATGATTGGAGATTGGTCGGGCCGGAGAGTTGGTGCATTGTGATCATGGAGGATGGAGCGAGGTGATCCAAAAGATGATCAAGCATGCAACTTGGTGGAGTTTCGAGATCGGTTGTCCCCAAGGCAAAGGTATAACCATAGGGCTTTTGATTTCACACTCAAGACACCATAGAGGGTGTGAGGGATTATAGGATCGATAAGCCATACTATAAGAGGGGAAACTTATCGTACATATCGGTCCTCATGTGCCTTTAGGTTCAAAATTCATATGCACGCATTCTAACCTAAAGAGCTAACTCCGCACTTGTCGAAAATGGTTTGAAAATGCTAACACATGGTGTCGAGGTGTTCTTCGACGTGTTGGCAACAAAAACAAGTGGTGGAAGTCGGTTTGGAGCAAAGCGGAGCGGAACGGGCGGAAACGACGGCAATTTTCAAAAGCGGGCGTGGACCGGACGCGACCGACCGGCGCGACCGGACGCGACGCAAAGAATTTGGACGACGGTGGGTGCGTCTCGCGTAGAGCATGTTTTCAGGCTTCGGGCGTCGGCGGATGGACGCGGGCGACCGACCCGGGCATCCGGTCTTGGCCCGGACGCGATCGATCGGATGCGCGGACGGATGCACTGGGCGGGGGTCAGCGGGTCGGTTCGCTTTGTCGGTTGTGACCGGGCACCGACCGGACTGCTGGTGAGTCCCGTCAAGGTCGTCGATCGGCCGCGAAAAGTGTGTTTTCACCCTTTCCACCACATTTCGTGGTGTGGCCTATATATACTCCCATGGCTGCTCCTTGCTCTCTCTTGGACATTTGAATCACTCCTAACACCTTTGAGCAAGCAAGCAAGCCTCCCTCCTCTCTCATTCTTGATTTGAGCTTCATTCTTGAGAGAAGAGTTGATCCTAGTGCATTGCATTGAGTTCTTGCACCTAGAGGCACTTGGGGGATCGTTGTGAGCCGGTTGGTTTCTTGTTTCTCTTGGAGACACCGCTCCTAGCGGCTTGGAGGATTGGTGGAGTTGTTGGCAAGAAGAGGTGATTGTTTCTTGGCCACCTCCGGTTGATTTGTGAGAGGATTACGCACTCCTCGTCGGGAAGACAAAGTGCAAGGAATACATTGCTCGTGCTTTGGGTACCACACTTGTTGAGTGGTGTGTTGAGGCTAGCAAGGGCACCGCCTAAGCTCAAACACCATCCTTGTGTTGGTCGGACACAACGGGAGAGTAACTTGTCGGTGTACAAGCGAACTCGGGTGAACAAATCAACTTGTTCATTGTCTTGGTGATTGGTTCTCCATCTCATTGTGTTGATTGGTTCATTCTCTTCCTGGTGATTGGTTCATAGCCTCTACAAGTCGGTATAACAAGCCTTCTCTCTTCCATTTACATTCCTAGTGTATCTTGTGCAGAAAGCTAGCCTTGCTTGTGTAGGTTGTTCTTGCTAGCATAAGGACCTTATTAGGTTTGCTCATTAGCTAGAGTAGTGACATAGACTTTGTGTGGACTACAGATCATAGAAATATTTAGTCTTGTCACTAGAAGGCTTGCAAGACCAATAGAGCTAGCGCAAACCGCTTTACGCCGTATTTTATACTAATCGGTTTGTTTAGTTGAGCTTGTAGAAAATTTTTATAGCCTATTCACCCCCTCTAGCCATCTAGGACCTTACAAGTGGTATGAGCCGTGGTCACCATTTTTGAAGGCTTAACAACCTTGGTGTGAAGCTATGGCTATTGTTGTGTTCAACCATGTTGGGGGAAAGCCTCCTTTCTTTGATGGAGTCAAGAATTTTGACTATTGGAAGAGGTGCATGAGAATGTACTTGGGATCAATCAATGACCAAGTATGGGAGGTAGAAAAGGATTATGTCATCCTTGACCCAACCAACCTCACACCCAAACAAGTCCAACAAGCAATGCAACACCATGGCATTGAACACTTTGTACAATGGCATGGATGTCAAGGTGTTTGAGGGCATCAAAGACCTTGAGAAGGCAAGTGAGGTTTGGGAGAAGTTGTGTGAGACCTATGAGGGGCACAAAGGTGGTGAAAAGTGTCAAATTGTATGTTCTCAAGAGTGAATTTGAGAACTTCAAGATGAAGAAGGATGAGAGCATCCCAGGAGACATTTCATAGACTCCAAGTGATTGTCAATGATCTCAAATCATTGGGAGTAAAGACTTTGGATAGAGACTTTTGGGCACAAATTCTTGATGTGTTTGCCCAAGAGATTTGCTATGTTGAGGAAGATACTCTTTAGAGGTGCATTGGACACAATGACACCTAGTGACTTGCTTGGTGAGGTGCTAACCGATGAGCAAGTTGATGGCATGAAAGATGAAGTGGAGAAGGAAGATGACAAGAACAAGAAGGTTGTGGCATTCAAGGCTGCCACCACCTCATCAAGGCTAAGGGCAAGTCCAAGGCTCAAGAAGAAGATGATGAGGAAGTCAACCTTGATGAGATCGATCAAGAGTTTGCCATGTTTGTGAAGAAATTTAGCAAAGTCTTGAAGAGCAAGAAGTTTGGGCAAGGCTCTAGAAGAAGAAATGATACATCCAAGGGCAATGAAGAGCCAAGAAAGTGCTTTGAGTGCGATAGCCCTTATCACATCCTTGCCGATTGCCCAATCAAGAAAGAAAAAGAGAAGATGAAGGCATACAAGGGTGGCAAGACAAACAAGAAGAGCAAGACCATGACATTCAAGAAAACAAATGATGGTGCTTTTGTTTGTTCTTGGGATAGTGATGGCTCATCCGATGAAGAGGAAGAGAAGCCCAAGGCCATGAGTGCAATTGGCCAACACAAGACATCATCTCTCTTCAGCTCATCACCTTCATGCTTCATGGCTAAGGTCACTAAGGTATCATTGTATGAGCATGAAGAACTAAATGCTAATGAAGTAAAATATGATAGTGATGATGATGATGATGATGATGAACCCACTAGAGATGATCTTCTAGAGATGCTTAAGCAAACTCATATCATGCTTAAGACTAAGGACAAGGAATGTAAAGCTTTGCAAAAGAGTGTAAAAACTTTCGAGCAAAACTTTAGGGAGCTAGAGGCCACCCATGAGGGTCTAAAGGAAGACCATGGGGAATTGGAGCTAGCTCATACAAGGCTTCAAAAAGCCCATGCCTTGCTCTTAGAGAAGAATGATAGAGCTTGCTCAATCATCAAGAAGGATGTTGGTTCAACATGTGACAATCATAGATGAACCCCTTGTGGTTGATGTTGAAGAACCATCCATTCCTTCCACATCCACATCAACCCACTCAAGCTCTACTAATAGTGATGGAGTAATTTTAGACTCATCATTAAAAGTTGAGAATGAGACTCTCAAAAGAGAGGTAGATGAGCTCACCCACTCCTTAAGGAAGGCATATGGTGGGGATGCCCGCTTGCTAAAGTGCTTGGGTAGCCAAAGGTTTTCCCTTAACAAGGAAGGCTTAGGCTATGTCCCCAAGAAAGGCAAAGAAGGCCTTTGCTACTCAAAGCCTAGCTTTGTGAAGAGCAATGGGTCCTATTGCAATAGATGCAAGCAAGTGGGGCATCAAGAGCAAAAATATGCTAAAATAAACTCTAGCAACAATAAGGCAACAAAAGTGCATTCCATCACCTTTGATTCTTATTATATGCTTACCAAGGGTGAGAAGGGTGTCAAGGCAAAAGTTTGTTGGTTCACCCATTGTTGGCCCAAAAGAAGAAGGCAATTTGGGTACCAAAGGCTTTGGTTGCTAACCTCTAAGGACCCAAGGGAAAATGGGTACCTAAGTCTTACTTATTTGCTTGTAGGTGAATTATAAGATTGGAGGGAATCATTGGATCCTTGATAGTGGGTGCACTCAACATATGACCGGTGATGCAAGGAAGTTCAATATTATTGATTCAACTCAAGAAAATGGCAAGCCTATTACATTTGGTGATAGCAAGAGTGGCAAGATACAAGGCATAGGCACGATTGCAATAACCAATGACTTGACCTTATCAAATGTGGCACTAGTTGACATATTGAAGTACAATTTGCTTTCGGTGGCACAAATTTGTGATCTTGGTTACAAGTGCATCTTTGGTGAAGATAGTGTTGAGATAGTGAACACAAAAGACTCAAGCTTGATCTTCAAGGGAATAAGATTTGACAACCTCTACCTTGTGGATTTTGGTGCTTGTGAGACTCAAATTAGTACATGCTTGATATCTCAATCTAGCATGGGTTGGCTATGGCATAGAAGGCTTGGTCATGTTGGCATAAAGCAACTCAACAAGTTAGTGATACATGATCTAGTAAGGGGCTTGAAGGATGTTCACTTTGACAAGGATAAGCTATATAGTGCATGTCAAGCAGGCAAGCAAGTTGCAAATACTCATCCAAAGAAGAGCTTCATGAGTACTTGCAAGGCATTTGACTTGATTCATATTGACTTGTTTGGCCCAACCGCATACACAAGCATTGGTGGCAACAAGTATGGATTTGTGATTGTGGATGACTATACAAGATTCACTTGGGTGTTCTTTCTCAATGACAAAAGTGACACATATTCAATCTTCAAGACATTTCTCAAGAGGGTGCACAATGAGTTTGATATCATAGTGAAGAAAGTGAGAAGTGACAATGAAAGTGAGTTCAAGAACACAAGAGTTGATGAGCTATGTGATGACTATGGAATCATGCATCAACTTTCGGCCAAGTACACACCACAATCAAATGGCCTAGTTGAGAGGAAGAATAGGACTCTCATTGAGATGGCAAGATCAATGCTTAGTGAGTACAATGTGAGTCAATCATTTTGGGCCGAAGCAATCAACACCGCATGTCACTACATCAATAGATTGTATTGCCATCCCATGATGAACAAGACACTTTATGAGCTATTGAATGGAAGAAAGCCAACCATTGCATACTTTAGAGTATTTGGGTGCAAATGCTACATCTTGAAGAAGGGTGCAAGACTTGGCAAGTTTGACAAGAGGTGTGATGAAGGGTTCCTACTTGGTTATTCCACCACAAGCAAAGCATATAGAGTGTGAAACAACTCAAGTGGAGTGCTAGAAGAAGTCCATGATGTTGAATTTGATGAAACCAATGGGTTCCAAGATGAAGATGAGAACCTCAATGATGTTAGTGGAACTCAACTGGTAAATGCCATGAGAGGCATGAACATTGGTGATATTAGACCAACTCAAGTTGATGATGACAAAAGATGAAGTGCAAATCACTCAAGCTAGTGGTGCTCAAGTTCAAGATCAACAACAAGCTAGTACATCATCTCAAGCAACAACTAGTGATCAACCAAGCTCAAGCAATCAAGTTCCTATACTCCAAAGCTCAAGTGTTGCTAGAGATCACCCAATTGATCAAATTGTTGGTGACATTGCAAGTGGAGTGCAAACTAGAGGAAGGCTAGCGGCATTTTGTGAACACTTTGCTTTTGTGTCACAAGAAGAACCCGAAAAGGTTGATGATGCCTTGAAGGATGAAGAATGGGTCATTGCAATGCAAGAAGAGCTCAACAACTTTGATAGAAACAAGGTTTGGGAATTGGTAGAGAGACCAAAAGATTACAATGTCATTGGAACCAAATGGGTTTTCAAGAACAAGCAAGATGAAGATGGCATTGTTGTGAGAAACAAGGCAAGACTAGTTGCACAAGGTTACACTCAAGTAGAGGGTCTTGACTTTGGTGAAACTTATGCTCCGGTGGCAAGATTAGAGGCAATTAGAATTCTATTGGCCTATGCATGTGCTCACAACATCAAGCTCTATCAAATGGATGTAAAAAGTGCTTTTCTCAATGGCTTCATCAATGAGCTAGTGTATGTTGAGCAACCACCCGGTTTTGAAGATTACCATCATCCCAACCATGTGTACAAGTTGAACAAGGCATTGTATGGGTTGAAGCAAGCACCTAGAGTATGGTATGAGAGGTTGAGAGACTTCCTACTCAAGAAAGGCTTCAAGATGGGCAAAGTTGACACTACTCTCTTCACCAAGAAGATTGGAAAGGATTTGTTTGTCATGCAAATATATGTTGATGATATCATCTTTGGATCAACAAATCAAAGTATTGTGAAGAGTTCGCCAAGATGATGGCAAAAAGAATTTGAGATGTCTATGCTTGGAGAGCTCACATATTTCCTTGGTCTTCAAATCAAGCAAATGAAGAATGGCACCTTCATTAGTCAAGGGAAATACATTAGAGACATGGTCAAAAGGTTTGGATTGCAAGATGCAAAGGGCATCAATACACCAATGGGTACAAATGGATCATTAGACAATGATGAAAGTGGCAATATGGTTAATCAAAGGTACTATAGGTCATTGATTGGAAGCTTACTCTATGTGACCGCTTCTAGGCCCGATGTGATGTTTAGTGTTGGCAAGTGTGCAAGGTTTCAATCCTCACCTAGAGAGAGTCATCTCACCGCATCAAAAAAGGATATTGAGGTACTTGAAGCACACACAAAATGTTGGGCTATGGTATCCCAAGGGGTCAAACTTTGAGCTTATTGGATATTCGGAATCCGACTATGGGGGGATGCAAGGTTGATAGAAGAAGCACAAGTGGCACTTGTCAATTCCTTGGAAGATCTCTAGTATCATGGTCATCAAAAAGCAAACCGGTGTGACACTTTCAACCGCCGAGGCCGAATACATTAGTGCCGGTAGTTGTTGTGCACAATTGCTATGGATGAGATCAACATTGAAGGATTATGGATTTGATTTCCATCATGTGCCTTTGTATTGTGACAATGAGAGTGCTTGCAAGATGACTCAAAACCCCGTCCAACATACAAGAACCAAGCACATTGACATAAGGCATCACTTCATTAGAGATCATCAACAAAAGGGTGACATTGCTATCAACCTATTGGCACCGAAGATCAATTGGCGATATCTTTACAAAGCCACTAGATGAGAAGAGGTTTTGCAAGCTAAGAAATGAGTTGAATATCCTTGACTTCTCAAATATGAGTTGAATGCACCTCACTATCATGACATGCCCCTCCATCAAGCAAAGCAAAGGTATCATTGGTTGACATGGCATTCATGATAACTAAGGACTTGTTAGAACATATAGACATATAACTTGTGCCTTAGGAAGCATTCATGAAAATAAAAAGGATTTCAATGTATGTATGCCATCACTATTGCTATTTATGCTTGTTTGATCTAGTGATGACATATGACATGTTTATGGGCTTGCAATCTCAAGTGTTGAATTTGGCTATCTTTTCACACATATAGTTCAACATAGGCAAGATAACCCTTGTCATGAGGTGTGAAGAAGCTTGTCTTTGGTTCAAACCGAAATATATGTTTGACAAGTGATCCAAATTTGACCAAATTTGAGCACTATTCTCTCTTCAATACACAACATGGTCATACCTTTTGTGGAAATTGTCGACAAGGGGGAGAGATTAGTGCATGAAAGGTTTTTGGGAAAATTAAAAATTCACATGTTTTTGAAAATCTTTCATGAGGTTCATGAAGTTAAACAAGTGGTTCACACAAGTAGGGGGAGCAAGCTCATAGACATTTTGTTGCATTTGGTTGTGCACTAACATATGACTTGCTCATTGCACATGTATTTAAATTCTATATATACATGCTTGTGTGGTGTATGCTAGTCTTTACAAGTGGTTTACAATTGATTGATAACTAGCATGCATAGGAGCTAGCTAGATTTTCTAAATTCCGCTCTTAATTCAAGTACCTTGCTTATAATGTGATCTCACGTGGTACTTTGAGTTTTGATGAAAATCTAGTTACCTTGATGCTTGTATGGTGAAAATGGCGCAACTCGATTGGTATCACGCTTCAAAGGTCCATTTCTTTCACCTTAAGCATCATTTTGGTAACATAGCTCACCCTCAATTTCAATATTCATGCATGTATGCAATGCTTCGTTCCAAACTCGTGGCATACATGTAGGGGGAGCTAATGCTACCAAAACCGAACTATGATGATTGTCCAATCCTATGATTGTAAGCAAAATGCTTGGACAACCGTTGTATGTTCAAAAACATTAATCATAAAACCTTTATGCGGGTTGTCACCAATTAAAAAAGGGGAGATTGAAGATCTCTTGTTTGGTTTTGGCAAATTAGTGACACCTAAGGACTAATCTCTCAATGCTAAGTGTTTGACATGATTGGAGATTGGTCGGGCCGGAGTTGGTGCATTGTGATCATGGAGGATGGAGCGAGGTGATCCAAAAGATGATCAAGCATGCAACTTGGTGGAGTTTCGGAGATCAATTGTCCCCAAGGCAAAGGTATAACCATAGGGCTTTTGATTTCACACTCAAGACACCATAGAGGGTGTGAGTGATTATAGGATCGATAACCCGTACTATAAAGAGGGGGAAACTTATCGTACATATCGGTCCTCATGTGCCTTTAGGTTCAAAATTCATATGCATGCATTCTAACCTAAAGAGCTAACTCCGCACTTGTCGAAAATGGTTTCAAAAATGCTAACACATGGTGTCGAGGTGTTCTTCGGCGTGTCGGCAACAAGAAACAAGTGGCGGAAGTCGGTTTGGAGCAAAAGCGAAGGAACGGCGGCGAAACGGCAATTTTTCGCGGCTCGGCGTGGCCGGACGCACCGGCCGGAAGCGCGGCCGGACGCCTTCGGTGGGTCCGTCGGCAGAGCATGTTTTTTAGGCTCGGGCGTCGGCGGTGGGGCCGGACGCCGCCGGCCGGAAGCATCCGGTGCTGACCGGACGCGATCGATCGGATGCGACGGCCGGACGCGCGGCGAGGCGGGGGCGGGTCGGTTCGGCTTGTCGGTTGTGACCGGACCCACCGGCCGGACTCACCGGTGAGTCCGTCGGTCGTCCCGGCCGGCCGGGAAAAGTGTGTTTTTCACCCTTTCCACCACATTTCGTGGTGTGGCCTATATATACTCCCATGGCTGCTCCTTGCTCTCTCTTGGACATTTGAATCACTCCTAACACCTTTGAGCAAGCAAGCAAGCCTCCCTCCTCTCTCATTCTTGATTTGAGCTTCATTCTTGAGAGAAGAGTTGATCCTAGTGCATTGCATCGAGTTCTTGCACCTAGAGGCACTTGGGGATCGTTGTGAGCGGTTGGTTTCTTGTTTCTCTTGGAGACACCGCTCCTAGCCGGCTTGGAGGATTGGTGGAGTTGTTGGCAAGAAGAGGTGATTGTTTCTTGGCCACCTCCGGTTGATTTGTGAGAGGATTACGCACTCCTCGTCGGGAAGACAAAGTGCAAGGAATACATTACTCGTGCTTTGGGTACCACACTTGTTGAGTGGGTGTGTTGAGGCTAGCAAGGCCACCGCCTAGCTCAAACACCATCCTTGTGTTGGTCGGCTGTCGGAGAGTAACTTGTCGGTGTACAAGCGAACTCCGGGTGAACAAATCAACTTGTTCATTGTCTTGGTGATTGGTTCTCCATCTCATTGTGTTGATTGGTTCATTCTCTTCCCGGTGATTGGTTCATAGCCTCTACAAGTCGGTATAACAAGCCTTCTCTCTTCCATTTACATTCCTAGTGTATCTTGTGTAGAAAGCTAGCCTTGCTTGTGTAGGTTGTTCTTGCTAGCATAAGGACCTTATTAGGTTTGCTCATTAGCTAGAGTAGTGACATAGACTTTGTGTGGACTACAGATCATAGAAATATTTAGTCTTGTCACTAGAAGGCTTGCAAGACCAATAGAGCTAGCGCAAACCGCTTTACGCCGTGTTTTATACTAATCGGTTTGTTTAGTTGAGCTTGTAGAAAATTTTTATAGGCTATTCACCCCCCCTCTAGCCATCTAGGACCTTACACGAGGGCCGGTGCCCGAAGTAAGGAGATAACAACGCGAGAAATCACTGACCGGAAATCTAAGCCCATAGGGAGACCTCATTACTCGTAGAACCTAACCTTGCCTTGGGTAAACACCGGTCCAGGAAGCCCTCAACGCAACCGTCCTTGCGACTATTATACGATACCCCATTTTTTATCACGGGTGAAGTGCTACAACGGTATTTTCCGCGGCGCTTGCGGACTTTGCCGCTTTCGCTAAGAAACACCAACACGCATCTGCCCATTAGGGTCTCTAAATGTCGACTTTCTGGATCCATGCGAAGCGAGCTTTAATACGGGATTTCGGCGTCTCAAACTTCCCCGTCGTAGTGAGCCCTTGTTACACACGCGTCGTGGAATGCGTCGTGTCCGGGGTTTTGCTCGATCCCGATGTCGACATACCGTTTAAGAGATGCGCGGTATTACCTCGGGAAACCTTACGAGACCGCGGCATCGATGTCGCACCGCGCCCAAAAAGTAGTGACGTCGGTAGAAAGATCTGATCGTAGAAGCTTCGTACGACGAGATCCATTTTACAAAGCTGCGTCTCAGAACAATGACGCCGCATGTCGACGCAGCGTCGCGGCGTGCCGCGTAATGGCGGTAAAGCGCGCGACGCCCGCCCGGTGAAACGTCCGTAAAGCATTAGTATTATACGGACTGCGTGCGGATGATAACCGGTATAATACGGACAAAGTTCTGAGACATACGCCAAACCCGGTCCGTGGTTTTACGCTTCATTTTCTGAACACGTGTGTAGATTACCTACTGTAGTTTCTTAATCCTTTACGCAGGGGCGTTCATTTTGTCCGCCACGTCTGTAGCTTTCGCTAGTTTCTGGAGCGTGGTTTTTTTTTTCGATTGTTCCGCATTTTTGGGGCGCTTGTAGCGGATGCTCGACCGTAGCTACGGGAAATTACAGATCGTGTCCCTTTGGCGTGTTCACGTCGAGGTTTCTATTTCGACGCAGCGTTTACGGTGCTCGATTTAAAGCGACGCCGAGACTACAGACGGTGGTTCACGAAGCATCGGAAACACTGTCGTTAATTATTTAGATATTACGAGGCGGATTCACGTGGCGAAACTATTCCGAAACCCCAATGAGGGCTCGTTAGCCGCGGTGGTGCGTACTTATTCAATTATTATTACAGACGAGGTTAAGATGGGTGCTCTTGTTTGTCCGAGACTAGAGACGCCTCTAGAAAAGCGAGACGTCGTATTAATGATGACGTCGCGGACACGCTAGAACGTCTGCGGACCAAAGCATTGGTATTATTAATACGTATATAATACATATACAAGGTCGATCACAAACAAATGGCGGACGCTGCGGCATGGAAAATTCATGTGTATTTCTTAAAATTCATGTGTATCTCACGAAAATTCATGTGTATCTCGAGAATGTTCTTCACACAGACATACCCGGTTGTTCGGGGCACGCCACCACAGATTGTTCACAACACAAATAACACAGTTCAAATGCATGTATCCACGATCGTCATGCGGCAAAGGGAAACAAAAGGAACTCACGGTTCGAAAGCGAATACTCGCCTCCGAGGTGATGATCTCTTCCATAACAAACTTGGCGATCTCCTCTCTAATATCCTCCAAATTAATCGAATTTCGGACAAATCAAAATCCTAATACAAAGAAAGGTAGGCATAAGTGTTAGATTTGTACACATGGTTTTATTGCCAAACAAAGGTAGGCACATGATGGAGCTGCGCCGAGTTACCTCGTGGACGGTCGGATGAACTTGTTTCATCGCGGCCCGGGGAAGTGGTGGGCCATGTAGATCCCACATGTCTTTTCATCGGTTTGCGGGTGCGCGCAAACATATGAAACACGGTGGTTATTCAGCGAATGGAAACATGTGCGAGTGCGAGAACTCCAAGTGAAGCACTACTTCATCATACATTCTTGTGTGGACCTTGCACGAAACATGCTTGTTTGGACCTTGCCGTCTCTTTGTTGAGCCACGCTTGATTCTCGATGTTTGCACTCGAGAGGCACTACGGACATTCTTGTCATGCGAGCCACTCCTCGCATTCTCAGCCCTGCTGACTGCGAGGCACTACGGTCATCCTTGCCTTGAGAGCCGGTTTCCACATCGTTAGCCGATGCATACGCAAGGCACTCGGCCGTCATCATTGGCATGCGGCGAGTCGCGCATTCCCATCCATTGCGGCTGAGAAGGACTCGATCATTCTTTGTCATTCCCATTTAAGTTGCGTGTCATACGGTCCTTTAGATTGACTTTCATTGAGGCGGCGTAAGTAGGCACATGAGGTTTTGGGGAGGTAAAAGAAGAGAGCTTTAGGAATGCTACTGGTAAGGCGGGCTCTGCTCCCCTTTGGATCATCTTACACATAGCTTTGTCAAGAGCCTTAATCTCGCTTTTGTCGGGAGGATCGATAATGTAGCCTCAAAACCAAGAGTTACATGATCAATAGAAACAATAGAATGTCCTTCCGGTATTGGTTGACCTTTAAGATGTAGTTGATTCGGGTATACCATTTCCCTTGCTACCTCAACGGATAACCTCGAGTCTTCTTTGCAAGGTTACATGGTGGCGGCGTCAAAAGTATCTCAACTTCTGACATGGGTTCGTCATCGAATCGGCTTTCGCCTGCATTTTGCTCTTCACACCACCTACGGCTAGGGGTGTTGGCGGCGATGAACCATGTCCTCGATTCCAACGCCGCCACCTTAGCTATGAGCTCATATAGTTGAGGTCCAAACTCTTCTCTATATGCTTCGGCCAGCGCACACGGAGACTTCCTCTTTACGTACATGTCGGCGCCAAGCGGCAAAACTTCCAACCAGCCATACTAGACATACCACGCACACGCCATGCGCTGCGGGGTGCCGGGGACCTCTGTGAGCATATCTCTTTCCCTTACACCGGTGCCCTCCAGAAGAAGCACGAGGCGATCTTCTCTAAAACCTTCTCGGATAAAGACCGAGACTCTTCACGACCAAACAATTGCAGCCTTATTACGACACACGGCCCGGGCGCGCGTGTACGCAAAAAATGCGGCGCGCGGTTCTTTGGAAAATTCATGCCAAGGATTCTTGATGCTATTGTGGGTAAGTAAGTGTCCTCCTTCTCCCACACTTCGAACTTTGCCTCATAACCTCCGTCCCGAGGTAGTGGTCATGCTTGTTCTTCTCCTAAACCGCTTGTATCTCTCACTTGTTGCGGTGCCTCTTTGCGGCTCTTCGCCGGCGAAAGCTGCCTAATCATCCTTGGTGATGTATGGGTGCTTCACCGTGGCATCCAACCCCTTCATGGCGTAATTCCACACTAGATTGCTTTTGAAGGTCCTAAAACTTTTGCCCTTACATTTGCCATAGCTTCTTACATGCTATGGGCCTTAAGTTGCCTACAAACTCCAATGAATTACGGACCACGATCCTCAAATTAGAATTCCTTTGTTGCGCTTAAGGAAGAGGCTGAATCTATGAGCAAGGGGACCCTTTCTCTAGCAATCGGACCTGCAAGTCTCTTCATTCTTAGCATGGCCACCTTCTCGGTGGGAAACCCGTTCGGCTGAGAGCGCCGTGACAACTATCTTGCCTTCGGCCACCTTGTGTGTGTCACGACCCTCGCTTTCGAGACGAGGAAAGCCGGATGGCTACCCTCTCCGGTAAAAAATCCCGAACGCCCCCTGTGGTACCATCACCTCTCTCTTGCCCCTACGTGGTACCATCATCTATCTCTTGCTCTGTCTCTTCATATGTAGCTCTCCGACCATCCTCTAGAGAATAAGTTGTTTAATTTGCCGGATGATGTTGTAAATGTGCCATCGGACACCTACATCAAACACATTTAGGTTACACGGAGAAGTCAACGGCTAGCACTAAGTAAAAAGCTAACAATAAGTAGGGTTTGTATATCACATAGCTTCTGACTTACCATTTTCGGCGTCGTCAGCGGCCCGGCACACACGACAAAGCTTCACTGGCGAGTTCTAGGGCGAGGAAAAGGTACGATCATTGTTCTATCTTGAGCACATATATTCATCTCTATAAATAAAATAAGCGGCAATAGTTGCGATTTCCTATGACAAAACCACACGAGATAACAACATTATAGTAACACTTTCGGGTGTCAAGTTCGAGTATCTACAACTGAAAATATCCATGTGAGGATAAAATTATACGGTTCAATTCAAACATATGGCTTTTTATGAGGACTAAACAAACCACTGAGGCAGAGAACAAATAAAATGTCGAGAAAACTGGAAAGGAAGCCGAGAAATATGTTGGTCGTAATATGAATGAGACCATCCAACACCTTTTCCTAGATTGTCCCGTATTCAAAAGCGGTATGGAGGATCATCTTTTATGCTCTCGGCCCAAACCAGCCTAGATCTATATAAGCCATATGTTTGGTACATAGCTTACTAATCAGAATAAAAGGATTAGAAACTTGATTTGGGTTGGGTTGGCGTCACGGCTATATCTTTGGGCCATTTAGTCTTTGTCGAAGCGATATTATCTTTACCAAAATGATAGTTTTTCGTTGTCGAAGGTTATTTTCGGATGAGCCTATTGGCTGCGATGCGAGCCCCGATTGCGGTGTGATGAACAAAACAAGAACACACTCTCGCTAATTAGCGAGAAAACTAGAAGTGATTACTTTGGAGTTTCCTATATAGGGTGGAAGCAAATTTATCATTTGCTTTAGTTCTCTTTATCTGTTTTTAGAGTCTTGTTTTGCTCTACCTTTTTTATCCACTACTTGTAATAATTGGTACGTGTACATCCTCGGATGTAGAGGCCGGATGTTTTTCTCATCCATTATCTAAAAACAAAAAAAGCTTAGGTCGCTGAACAGATTTGAAAATTTTGGTCACACGAAAATTAGCAAGGCCCTAATATTATCTGATTCAATTACGTAATAGGCGTCTGTGAGGACTACACAATCCCCGAGGCACGAGATCACAAAAAATTGCACTCCCTCAGTTCCAAATTGTAAGTCGCTTTGACTTTTTGGTTTTCGTCCATTTTGCTATGTATCCGGGCATATTATTGTATCTAGATACATAGCTAAATGGATGTACCAAAAAAGTCAAAGCGACTTACGGAGGAAGTAGTTCAGGAATAGAGGAATATAAACAAAGCTGTAGTTTAGCAACAGGTTCGTTTAGGTGGGAAAAATTTTTGTAAGACAAGATAGAATTAGTACTTTCGACATAGGAGCGGTCATTGTTCTCATGCTTGTGTATTCATCTATGTAGAAAATAAGCAACGAAATTAACACCTTTCCTCACTACGGGCGAATGAAAAATTCGAGGCGACACGGATGATGAGTTGATGCACGGGAAATCGCGAAGGAGCTACGTCGCTGAACAGATTTGAAAATTTCAGTCACCGGAAATTAGCAAGGCCCTAATATTATCTGATTCAATTACGTAATAGGCGATGCTGTGAGGACTACACAATCCATAGAGGCTGAGATCACAAAAAATTGCACTCCCTCCGTTTCCTAATTGTAAGTCGCTTTGACTTTTTTGGTTCGTCCATTTTGCTATGTATCCGGGCATATTATTGTATCTAGATCCATAGCTAAATGGATGTACCAAAAAGTCAAAGCGACTTTACTTTAAAACGGAGGAAGTAGTTCGATAATAGAGGAATATAAACAAAGCGTAGTTTAGCAACAGTTCGTTTAGTGGGAAAATTTTTGTAAGACAAGATAGTAGTAGTACTCGACGGAAGCGGTCAATGTTCTCATGCTTGTGTATTCATCTATGAAGAAAATAAGCGGCAAAATTATCGGCAATCCTCACTAGGAAAAGCGGAAAGCAAGCGAGAAATGTGTTGGTTGTAATATGAATGATACCATCCAACACCTTTTCCAAGATTGTATTCGAAAGCGGTATGGAGGATCATATTTTATGCTCTTGGCCTAAACCAGCCTAGATCTACATAAGCCATATGTTTGGTACATGGCTTACTAATCGAGAATAAAGGATTACAAACTTGATTTGGGTTGGCGTCTGACTACATCTTTTGGGCCATTTGGTATTTGTCGAAAGCGATATTATCTTTAACAAAATGATAGTTTTCTTGTTGTCGAAGGTTATTTTCGGATGAGCCTATTGGCTGCTGATGCGAGCCCGATTGCGGCGTGATGAACAAGACAAGAAACACTCTCGCTAATTAGCGAGAAAACTAGAAGTGATTACTTTGGAGTTTTCGTATAGAGGGTGGAAGCACATTTATCATTTGCTTTAGTTCTCTTTATCATTTTAGAGACTTGTTTTGCTCTACCTTTTTATCCACTACTTGTAATAAGCGGCTGTGTACATCCTCGGATGTAGAGGTTTGGATGTTTTTCTCATCCATTATCTAAAAACAAAAAAACTTCATCGCGAGCAGATTTGAAAATTTCCGTCACGGAAATTAGCAAGGCCCCTAATATTATACAGATTCAATTACGTAATAGGCGATGCGTGAGGACTACACAATCCACAGAGGCACAGATCACAAAAAAATTACACTCTCTCCGTTCCAAATTGCAAGTCGCTTTGACTTTTTGGTTTCGTCCATTTTGCTATGTATCCGGGCATATTATTGTATCTAGATACATAGCTAAATGGATGTACCAAAAAAAGTCAAGCGACTTCTGAAAACGGAAGAAGTAGTTCGAGGAATAGAGGAATATAAACAAACTATAGTTTGGCAGCTTGATTCGTTTAGTGGGAAAATTTTTGTAAGACAAGATAGTAGTAGTACTCAGCCGGAAGCGGTCGGTGTTCTCAAGCTTGTGTATTCATCTATGAAGAAAAAATAGCGGCGAAATTAACACCTTTCCTCACTACGGCGAATGAAAATTCGCGACACCGGATGATGCGTTGATGCACGGAAATCACCGAAGTAGCTCGTCGCCTGAGCGATTTGAAACTTTCGGTCACACGGAAATTAGCAAGGCCCTAATATTATCTGATTCAATTACGTAATAGGCAATCTGTGAGGACTACACAATCCCGAGAGGCACGAGATCACAAAAAATTGCACTCCCTCAGTTCCAAATTGTAAGTCGCTTTGACTTTTTTTTGTTTCGTCCATTTTGCTATGTATCGGGCATATTATTGTATCTAGATACATAGCTAAATGGATGTACAAAAAAGTCAAAGCGACTTACAAACCTAAAACGGAGGAAGTAGTTCGAGGAATAGAGGAATATAAACAAAGCGTAGTTTAGGCGTTTAGCATGAGTTCGTTTAGTAGGAAAATTTTGTAACACAAGATAGTAGTAGTACTTTCGGGAAGCGGTCGGTGTGCTCAAGCTTGTGTATTCATCTATGAAGAAAATAAGTAGCGAGAATTAACACCTTTCCTCACTACGGCGAATGAAAAATTCAGCGACAGGATGATGCGTTAATGCACGGAAATCAACTTTGAAGTAGATCGTCACTGAACAGATTTGAAAATTTCGGTCACTTGGAAATTCGCAAGGCCTTAATATTATCTGAGTTCAATTACGTAATAGAAAGTCTATGAGGACTACACAATCCACGAGAGGCACGAGATCACAAAAAATTGCACTCCCTCGGTTTCCAAATTGTAAAAGTCGCTTTGACTTTTTTTGGTTAGATCCATTTTACTATGTATCGAGGCATATTATTGTATCTAGATACATAGCTTATTGGATGTACCAAAAAAGTCAGTCAAAGCTAACTTACAAAAAATGGAGGAAGTAGTTCGAGGAATAGAGGAATATAAACAAAGCGTAGTTTAGCAACGGTTCGTTTAGGTGGGAAAATTTTTGTAAGACAAGATAGTAGTAGTACTCGGACGAAAGCGGTCGGTGTTCTCATGCTTGTGTATTTATCTATGAAGAAAATAAGCGGAGAATTATCGGCTTTCCTCACTAGGAAAAAGCTGGAAAGCAAGCGAAAATGTGTTGGTTGTAATATGAATGAGACCATCAACACCTTTTCCAAGATTGTCCGTATTCGAAAAGCGGTATGGAGGATCATCTTTTATGCTCTTGGCCTAAACCGACCCTAGATCTACATAAGCCATATGTTTGGTACATGGCTTACTAATCGAGAACAAAAGAATTAGAAACTTGATTTGGGTTGGTGTCACGGCTATATCTTTGGGCCATTTGGTATTTGTCGAAACGATATTATCTTTAACAAAGCGATAGTTTTTTCGTTGTCGAAGGTTATTTTCGGATGAGCCTATTGGCCGCGATGATCGAGCCCGATTGCGGCGTGATGAACAAGACAAGAACACACTCTCGCTAATTAGCGAAAACTAGAAGTGATTACTTTGGAGTTTCCCTATAGATGATGGAAGCACATTTATCATTTGCTTTAGTTCTCTTTTATCTGTTTTAGAGACTTGTTTTGCTCTACCTTTTTATCCACTACTTGTAATAATTGGTGTGTGTACATCCTCGGATGTAGAGGCCGGATGTTTTTCTCATCCATTATCTAAAAACAAAAAAAAGCTTCGCCGCCTGAATAGATTTGAAAATTTCAGTCACACGGAAATTAGCAAGGCCCTAATATTATCTGAGTTCAATTACGTAATAGGCGTCTGTGAGGACTACACAATCCGCAGGCACAGATCACAAAAAAATTGCACTCCCTCCGTTCCAAATTGTAAGTCGCTTTGACTTTTTTTGGTTCGTCCATTTTGCTATGTATCCGGGCATATTATTGTATCTAGATACATAGCTAAATGGATGTAAAAAAAGTTAACTTACAAACCGAAACGGAAGTAGTTGAGGAATAGAGGAATATAAACAAAGCGTAGTTTAGGCGTTTAGCTTGAGTTCGTTTAGTAGGAAAATTTTTGTAACACAAGATAGTAGTAGTACTTTCGACGAGAGCGTCGGTGTTCTCATGCTTGTGTATTCATCTATGAAGAAAACAAGCGACAAAATTAACACATTTCCTCACTACGGCGAATGAAAAATTCGAGGCGACACGGATGATGCGTTGATGCACGGAAAATGGAAATCGAAGTAGCTTCGTCGCTGAACGATTTTAAAATTTTGGTCACCTCGGAAATTAGCAAGGCCCTAATATTATACAGTTCAATTCTGTAATAGGAAGTGCGTGAGGACTACACAATCCACAGAGGCTGAGATCACAAAAAAATTGCACTCCACCGTTCCAAATTGTAAGTCGCTTTGACTTTTTTTTTGGTTCGTCCATTTTGCTATGTATCCGGGCATATTATTGTATCTAGATACATAGTTAAATGGATGTACCAAAAAAATCAAAGCGACTTACAAATTGAAACGGAGGAAGTAGTTCGAGGAATAGAGGAATACAAACAAACTTTAGTTTAGCGGCCAGTTCATTTAGCGAGGAAAAATTTTGTAAGACAAGATAGTAGTAGTACTCGTGCAGCGGTTAGTGTTCTCGAGCTTGTGTATTCATCTATGAAGAAAATAAGCGTTGAGAATTATCACCTTTCCTCACTTCGTGGCGGCGAAAAATTCGAGGCAACACCAGGATGGATGCGTTGATGCCGGTGTTGGATGGAAATCAGCGAAGTATCCATGTGAGGCTAATATTATAGTTCAATTCGCAATAGGCGATCTATTAGGACTACGGTAACCACGAGTCACGAGAACACAAAATAAATTAAATGTAGTTCGGGAATAGAATAGTATAGACAAAGCTGCGGTTTAGTAACATTTCATTTAATAGGAGCGATCATTGTTCTTGAGCATGTATATTCATCTATAAAGAAAATAAGCGAGAAGTAGTTGCGAGTCTCCTAAAACAAAAACACAAAGGTAACAACATTAATGTAGTAGCCAGGTGTCAAGTTCGGTATGTACAACTCAATACATCCATCTCGGGATCTGATTTATGATTCAATTACGTAATAGGCGGTCTATGAGGAGTAGGCGAGAGCACTTTGTTAAGCTTGTTCTTGCAATTTTGCTTCATCTTGTTTCATCTTATTCTCTCACAGGATACTATTAAACAAGCGAAAGCGAGGCTCTCGGGGGCACGAGATCACCAAAAAAAAAAGGTAGTACTCTGAGGGGCGTCGTGTTTACTTGAGCACGCATATTCATCTATAAAGAAAATAAGCGGTAGTGGATAACAACAACATTGTAGTTATATATAGTAGATCGGGCACAGTAGCGAGTGAGGTGTCAAGTTCGGTATGTACAACTCAATTATATCCATATTATGAGGATAAAATTATAGTTCAATTGCATGCGTAATAGACGGTATGTGAGGACTAGTCGACTGTTGTTAGCTTGTGCTTGCTTCATCTTGTTTTTCAGCTTATTCTCTCACGTCGAGAATACTATATATTAAACACAAGCGAATAGGCTTGAGAGGCATAGATCACGGAAAAACAAAAAAAGGTAGTTAGGAATAGTGGAATCTAACAAAGCGTAGTTCGAATAACGATGAGGCACGAGACAAGATTGATGGGCTAGATATGAAACCTAGAATGGCGCGGCCCGGTGGAGGAAGAAGCCGTGGGAGAAGGAGGTCGGTGGCGGAAGCGGTGTCGGCTTGAATGGCGCGGATGCATCGGCGGTGGCGGCGGTGATGAGGCGGCTGAAACCCCTAGAGTCGCCCTTGTGAGGAGTGTGGCTAGGAACCAAACACCCTTGATCGAAATGAATCGCCCGGCCTCGTGACGAGGCGGGTAAATTTTTTTTTGAGTTTTGTAAAGGCTCGGCGCGTAAAAATCGTAGCGAAAAATTGGGCGGGCACAAGTAAAACGTATAATAAGCTGTTCGGCTGATCTTGGGCGATTGAATAGTATTCTGTGAAAGAGAATAAGCCACTTCACCGCAATTGGCGTGTGAGTGGGGCCGTCTGTCGGGGTCATAGTGCGGACCCGTCCCTATGTATGTATAATGTATATATACTCCCTCCGTCCCTAAAAGATTGTCTCAGACTGGCAGAGACATAAATGTCGGCAATGTTATTGTGTGGTATTTGCGAATATCACAACGTTTGGCGTCGGTGCAATACTTGGTGTCAAGATTTTGCACACAGTGAAAAGTCAATTGAGTGGAGTGGATCCACGTGGTTAATATGCCATCAGATTCTGGACCCATCTTTGTGTAAAGGCGTGAGTGATACTCCCTCCGTCCAACAAAAAAAAGCGTAATTTTTTGACCTTTTCAAGATATAATTTGACTATTCGTCTTGCTCAACATATTTGTGTAAATTCAAAATAAATTAGCTATTGTTATAATATCTTTAATGATCTAATAAGTCATAACAAAATTGATAATATTTATATACATTATTCAAATAAAGCGAATGGTCAAATTAGATTTTGAAAGGTCAATGAATTGCGTTTTTTTTTTTTTTGGTTGACGGAGGGAGTACTCCACGTTTGCCCGGCTGCGTGGGTTCGCAACTAGTCTGAACTGAACTTGCGATACTAAAAAGCGCGTGAGTAATAAGCGACGCTGTCTTGAGTCTACTCTACGGCGTCGTCCACCACCTTCCTCGCCTCAAGCTGCGCGGTGGAGCGAACTCACTTCGCGCCCGGCTACATCTATCTCGTCGTCGCGCCGCCGCTATAAGCTTAGCTTCCGCGTCGCCTTCCGCGTACCACCGCCGCCGCCCGGCGCAAGCGTCGTCCTCGCCCACGCGCCATGCAGCGGCTTCCGTTGGAGATACTTGCATTGGTTGCCATTCGCGTCGCCAAGGGCGAGGATCCCATGGGCGACCTCACCATTACGTGCCGTTTTTAAAGCGAATGGCGAGGTGTCTTGGCGATGCCATGGTGGGGCCGGAGCATCGTAGGAGTGGGTTTTCCAGCGAACGGGGAATGGCGTACCCTCGTCACCAATCTCGCCATCGTCGGCAACCCTGGGCGTGCCCTTGAGCGTGTACATGCGCCTGACCGTCGATGGCAGCGGCACCATCAGCGCCCGCTTCGACATCTTCTTGCGACGCGCCGCCCGATCGCGGGGCATGAACTTTTCTCCATCGCATCACGGGACGCCCTTGCTCTCAGCTAGGGGATGAAACGGCGCCGATGGCGGCGACACCACCGCGAAAGGTGTTGTGGGGGAGAAGGCGCGGTGTAGACGGCGGCGGCGTGGGGCACCGATAGCGTGTGCGCCTCGGCGCCAGGGCAATAGCGGTGTTGGCGGCGATGATGGTGGCGCCGTATCGGTGAGTTCCGGTTTCTCGTCGTCTCTGCTCCGGCCCGGCCGCGGTGCCTCGCCAACACGGGCATCTTCGATGCGGCGTCGGGAAATGGCGACATTCTTTGGATGGTGGTCGGGCGTGGGAAGTCAGAGTGGGGGGTGTCTTGCGGCGGTGCGGGATCGGCGGACAGTCTACTTTGTTCTTCGTTGATGGCTTGTGGGCATGAGTGTACTTCGTTCTTCCAATGTAGGGGAGTGTTGGCATTTGTTAAGTGCTAAAAAGAATATGAAGGATTCTACGCAAGCGCCGCGAGAACACCTACCATTGTAGCTTTTTCCTAGGATGAGTATTCTAGAGTATCGTATCCACGGGGAAGCTTTGGCTAAAGAATTCTAATAAGTCACAATCATGTATCCACTAACTTAGCAAACCACTAGACTATAGTGAGGGGGTAAATGTTAAAGGATAAATAAGCATAAAATAATAACCTACCTAAGTTATCAAAGATTAATTAAACTAATCAAGAGGTCAAAGGGAGAGATCAAGGTTTCTAGGTACTTCTCTATTACTTAGGTTCTATGATAGCAATTACACTAATGCACTTTGGGGCGGCCAGATCCATCCCAACTCTCGAAGAAGGCTGGGAAGAAGGTAGTTGGGAGAAGGCTGCCAAAAAAGCTCTGAAACACCAATCCGAGCGTGGTGGACTACAAAGGCCTTCTGGAGTCTTTGTCACCCACAGGGCTACCACAACTATCCAGGTGGGATTGGGCGCAACCTTAGGTAACCTATAGCCTAGACACCATGTCTACACTATCAATTACTACTCTAGCTACCTAGCATAACTAGAGCCCTCAATACGAGCGGAGATCCCATGCAAAAGCATAACAACTATACTTAACCATATATGAAAGGCATGGAAGTGAATAGAGAAGACAAATATATAAATCATAAGTCTTGTAGAGAAGATACAAAGACATACCATACTGAAGACATCTCGAGCGGGGAGCATAGCTCCTCTCTCCTTTACTCTTGATTAGATCTAAGTTAGATCTAATCTAGTTCTAATTACATGGCTAATCTATATCTAATTACATAACTAATCTTCTTCTAATCTACTTCTAATTCACTAATCCCGAGAGAGAGGTTATCCTTACATTGGGACACCTCTACAAGCGAGAGATAATGAATAGAATGAGATAGAATGAATTAGGGTTTAACCACTCGGGGTCGGGGGGTCTTCTTATATAGGCCTTGGCGATGAGCGATGACCATTGGATCAAACCGACCTTGGCAGCGGTGTAGATACAACCTCAAGGTCGGTGGTAAACCGACATACAAAGCGAGGGCGACATGTGGACCCGACTGGTGGCCGGCCTAGTTGGCGGCGGCGCCGGTGGCATGCCACCTCGGCGTCCCGTTTCTTCCGGTGTCCTCGGTACCTTCTAGAATGTTTTAGTCCACTTTTCGGGTCGAGTTACTTCACGGTTAAGTCTTGTCATTGTATGTGAGATATATTACGGAACTTTCTCCATTCTTCTCTGCATTTATACATTAAGTCCCCACGAAAAGATATAAATCACCAAAGCTCATGGAATTATGTTAGTTAGACCCTAGTCTATGTTGATATTCATTTTAAACCCTTATCCATGTTTAGTTGACTAGTAATATTATGCTATAACAGGGTGTTAGCGAGGGGAGTTACTCACGATTGCGCGGTGATGCCTAGCTAGATATAACAACTTTTGGTAGCTTTTGGAAGTGTGCATGCGTCGTAGGTGATGCATATATGGTGTGCATATGTTCGATCCTTACCTAGCGGTGATGTTCAAGAAAGCGTAGATTTGGATGGATCGAAGACCGAGATGTTTTAATTAGTTGTAATATAATCCGTGTGTTATAATGCTCATACGTTTTTCGGTGTCTACCATTAATTCTCGCGGCGCCACGCGCGACCATGGCGCCGCGAGCACCCCGGCCGGCATGGCTATAGTTAGCCGCCTCTCGGGCTGAACTCTCTCCCTTCTTTCTTACCATGCCACCTCGAGGCTCGTCGCTTGAAGGCACGCTATTCTGTGCCCGTTGAGGTCACCTTTGGAACAGCGCCGGGTGTCAGCCGGTTCACCGCCGGCCGGACGCGGCGTTCGAGCTAGCGTTCACCACGATGGTAACAACCCCTCTGCGACCCGTCCCGCCCACGACCGTGTTTTGAAAACCGTTTACGCCGCACTCCCGATGCCTCCATCCCGTCCATGTAACCTCGGGCCTGTCCTCGGTCGCCGGAGAGTGTCGCCTCCCCCGCTCCGCCGCGCCGCCCGCCAACGTCGGCGTCGAGCTCGCGGTATCGCGGAGCCCATTCAAACCCGCTCATCCGATAGCATAGATAGGAACGCTAGGTTCTGGGGATCATGGTGTTCGTCCTCCCGTCACTAGAGACATCATCTCCCGTGTGCCGCGCCATGATGGACTTCTCCTCAAAGGGGTGATTCACCGTTGGCGCGGTTTCTAAGACGAGGGAACAGTAGAACACAAATGATAGAAAAAGATTGACACGCATCATATTAATTAAACCGATACAAGGAAACAGTATAACCCAAATTAACGAAAGATAAAGAGATTGCCATGCAACAGATTAACCAATAACTGATTCCTTAGCAAATTAACCACACGGATCATTGTATCTTTTACACATCCACACAAATCGGACAACGAGATAAATTAACATTAAAAAAAAAGAAGAGAACCTAGGCCGCCTTCTTGGCCTTCTTGGCGCCCGCTTGGCGGCTTCGGCGGCCGCCTTCCCGGCCGCCTCCTCCCGGTTTGGCGGTATCCCCTCGGCGGTATCGGCCCGGTGATCTCGGAGGGCGTAGAAGTTGGCCCTCTCCTCGAGGGGCAGATTCACCTTTGGCAAGCCAACATCGTCGGCCGGGCCGTTCGGCTTGGTGAGGGCGGCACGCGGAGGCGCTCCACAGCGAACTTCATCTCCTCCCGGGTGGCGGCCATGTCGACGATCGTGGGCGGCGAGTCCGGCTTTCCTGTGAGAGGGGCACGAAAGAGAAGTTAGTGTTGGATAACGGGAGGGGGAGGGGGGGGTATAATGTGGTGTTTCCAAAACACGGTTGCTCGGAAAAACGTAACCCGATCGCTGCACCCAATGGCCGTCTCCTCGGCACTCAATGGCGACTGTATTTTCCAAAGCACAACCGACAGTTAATTAATTGTTTGTTTTTGACAAATTTTACATTGAACAAGTTAAGATTCAAATCAAATTTAATATAATATATATTTTGTTAATATATACAAACAAAAAAAAAATAGAACATATATTAAAAATGATTAAAAAAAGAGGAAGGCCGCCGGCCTAGTCCTCGTCATCGTCCTCCTCCTCCTCCCCGCTGGCGTCGTCCTTCTTGGCCAAGGCGTTGAGGGCGATCCCGGCCAACTCTTCCACCTTGGGGGCGTAGTGGTTGATCTTTTCATCCGGAGGTCGATCCACCCTTGGAAGAAGACCATGGCCGTCCGCCGGCTCCTTCGACTTCATGAAGGTAGGCGGGAGCGATTGAGGGTGAAATCCCTCTCGATTACCTCATCGATAGCGGCGCCGATCGGCAAGCTCATCGGCCTTTGCTCTAGCCGGGAGGCCAGAACCTCCATGCGGTCCCGCTTAGGAGAGGGCGGGACGTAGGAGTCGAAGTCATCGTCGGAGTCGGACCCGGGGTCGGCCGCCGGCGCCTCCACCACCGGATCCTTGCCCTTGCCCTCCGCCGCCTCCATATCCTCCACGGTGCGCTTGTTGGATCCTTAGCTGAGGCGACCATGGCGCCGATGATTGCAAAGAGAATGTGGGCTGGCTTAGAGAACTAGAAAGGATGAACGCCATGATTGGAGTGTGTGCTTAAATAGTGAGTTAGCCCGGCTGCTCCACTTCCCCACGATCGAGCAGCGGCGTCAACGCAACCGCTTGGAATTCCCCACGATTGAACACGGTAGTTTTAAATAGCGGGCTAAGGAGCGGTTTACCTCTAAAACAGCTATAGCGGAGCTAATAGCGGGCTATAGCGGAGCGGCTTAAATTGTACTTACATGAACAGAAATAGCGGCACCCTGCCTCGAAAGGCTATAGCGGGCTATTTAAAACAGGTAGTGTACGGGGCTCAAGAGAACTCTAATTTTCCTTTTTAATCTCTCGGTCAAAACTTGTAACTAGTCTTTCTCCCTCATAGTAACTCCAAAATTGATGGTTTTTCTTTCTATATTTTTTAAAAAATCATGCTCTATCGAGCAATTGTATTATTATTACTTCTATTACTATTTGTCATGTTTCATCGATAACATTTGAAATTTGAATTTCAAAATTACAACTTCAAACAACATTTTTTGGAGCATCTAATGATTTCAGTGAAGAAGAAGTCATGAACATATAAAAGTTGTACAACTTCTTATGATGCACACCTTTTACACTGGTCATCTTCACCGGACGACATCATGGTAACATTGTTCACAAGATTTACACATCCACATAGAGTTTATATGAAACTACGAGAGACATCTCTAAGATTTGTGAACAATGTCTAACACTATGTCGGATAGGGAAACAACCAAATTAAAATGTAGATCTTGCAGTTCTGGAACGTAATAACTCTCTAGTTGAAAACTTTTTGGTTTGACATTACCTTGTAAAGGAAAATCTAGGTCTCAATTTCAAAAAAATGGAAATTGAAATTTAAATGTTTCAAGTGACCTCGGATAGACAAACCACCACCCAAGACGATTGTACGTAGTTCTCAATTATCCATGAAACTTTGCAGTATAAAACGTTTTGATTTGGCATCATCTTGTCATGGAGAAACATATGTAATAGTTTGAAAACATTTAGCTTAGAGCGCGCATTTGGGATAGTTTCGTGCAAGAAGAAAAGGCGTCGCCCATTTCCTTGGGGGCGTTCGCGCTGTGGGTCATGTCCGTCGCTCGACCGCTACGCCGGAGCGCCAGCTTCTGTTCACCTCCCCGCCACGCCCAGAGCTTCCAGCAAGAACCCTACTTTTTCTTTTTAATCTGTGGTCAAAACTTGTGACTAGTCTTTCTCCCTCATAGTAACTCTAGATGTGATGGTTTTTCTTTCTAAAATTTTGTAAAATCATGCTCTGTCAAGAGATTGTTTTCTTACTTCTATTATCCTTGTCATGTTTCATCGACAACATTTGAAATTTAAATTTCAAAAATTACAACTTCAAACAACATTTTTCGAGCATCTAGTGATTTTAGCGAGAAGAAGTCATGAACATAAAAGTTGTATATATAACTTCTTAAGATGTACATATTTTATATAGTAGGTCATTTCTTCATCGATGACGTCTTGATGTAACATTGTTCACAAGATTTACACATGTGTCATAGAGTTTATGAAACTAGAAGAGAGATTTCTAAGATTCGTGAACAATGTCACTATAGCACTATGTCGGATGGGGAAACAACCAAAATTAGAATTGTAGGTCTTGCTAAGTTATGAAACTCTCTAGTTGAAAACCATTTATTTCGACATTATCTTATAAAGATAAACTATGTCTCAATTTCAAAATGTTGAGAATTGAAATTTAAATGTTTCAAGTGACGTCGGATAGACATACCACCAACATAACGATTGTAGTTCTCATATATCCATGAAACTTTGTAGTTTATTACAACATTTTGATTTGAGATCATCTTGTCATGGAAAAACATGTAATAGTTTGAAAACATTTATCTTCTGAGACGCGCTTTGGGATAGTTCGTCTGTCCATTTGGCTCGACACCTCCGCCGGAGTGCACCGGCCCCACGCCCCTGCACCGGGCTTCGCACCCGCATTATTGCTGCTCACCAAGTCTTCGCGGCACAAAACATACTATAAGCGCGCGCTCCGAGCTAGTTTCCACCAAAAAAGCTCCCGCCGTGCCGCGCCATGAAAAAAACTTCCGCCTGACATGCTTGCAGAGACTGCGATTCGTGTCGCCGAGGTCTCAGCGGCTCCCACGGAAGATCCAATGGCCGGCGAGGGCGAGGGCAGCCGCGGCAAGCGATCGGCGGAGGAGCCATCGGTGAACCAGCCGCCGCAGCGCCAGCGTCTCTGCCACCCTGGGTAAGATCGATATGTTCTTATTGCAGTTATGTTCATCATGGGAGTAACGGTCCTATTACGCCTAGGGGAGACGACCAAGCATCTCGGGAGGGTATCATCAATGGGCTCGTCATCAATCCGACTATCGTCTCCTCCGACTCCGGGGACTCCGACGCCTACATTGGATCGCACGCTAGCCGTTTGCTTAGAGAGCTCAACGCGTGCATGGGTGCGCAGAATGTTGCTTTCGAACAGGTCCAGATCGAGGTGGCCGATATGCGTGCTCGGCTCTCAGAGTCCGACGCCATGGTTGCGGGTGGGGTTTTTTGACAGGAAATTATTTTCTTGCTTGATCAAACCGCAGCTTTCTGACGTCTACGGTTTTCCTTGATTCTGCCAAGACGCGACAGTAGCGTGGAGAACTTCTTGGCGGCGCCGGCAATGCGGCCCGACGGCTGAACGCCGGGGCAAAACCATGGAGCTTCGTGGCGCGGGACATCATCATCTTTGCGCGCAAAGGGAGGTCGCGCATCACGGCGTGCGGCATGGTGCGTCCGTCGGCTTTGGCGGCTGCCAGGTGTGCAATCCGGCCACAACCTCACCTCGGTGGAGCCATGGTTCCCGGATCATGGTTGTCCCGAGGAGCACGCCGCTCGTTGGCAAGCGTTCACCGGTCACGGGCGCAGCGGTGGTCTGACGGGACCCCTCCCCGACCTTATCCACGAGCCTCCTATTCTAGAACTACTAGTCTACACGGGGGTAGAATAATGGGCGAAAACCATGTTTATATATGTCGATGGTGTTTGCGATTATCATGTTATGCGGATGTAATTCATGTTATGTTCATGTTTGCGATTCTCGCGGCTATGCATGTCCCCTTGACGTTGCACTGGAACGCTATCGTGTCCGCCGGTTCAGGCCGCCACCTTCGTTAATTACGTGGTCCGCGACGGCAACCCCTCTCCGACATGTCCCCGCTGGATGAGGTTGGTGAGAGTCTTGTAGTGGCCGTCGCTAGACGGCCGGCTAGACCTCATTTCTTGTGAGACCGGTGCACGCCGGAGTCCCAGGTGGCATGCCTAGCACAAGGACGCGGTCGTCCACGCGGCGAGGCCGCGAGGCTGCTCCACCGCTTGAACGGCGGCCGTCTTCTGGGGCGGGAGTACGATATCGGCGAATACCATATTGGAGGCGTATCTGCGTATCAAGCCAAATCAGGGAAGTATTCGGGGTAACGTACAGAGCTGGTCTGTACAGAATAGGAGTCAGTCCTTCGTCCTCATCTGGTGCCTCGCCCGATAGAGACGGGCATCAGTATCAGTATAATAATATGATGACCTTTGTGGCTCTATCAAAAAGCTCTCCACACGATACACAAAGGATGCACCCACACAAGGTGTAAATGTTAGAGACGCGCTCTATCAAAAAAGCGTTGGCATTCATTACCATTTGTACTAACACCGGTCATGTCGTCGCGAGGCCTCACGGCCCGCTCCTAAAAAGCCTACATCCCTACGGGGAACGCACCCGGCCACCCGTATTATTGCCCTTGCTCTCCGACTCAAGCGAGCGCCACCACGGCTGCTTTTCACCTCCCGCCCGGCGCTCGGCCTCGAGGTTCGACAAAAAAGCCCCCACCGCGCTCGGCCTCAAGCCATCTTCGAGAACCTTCCGCCCGTACATTCTTGTGGAGCTTGCGTGCGCGTCGCCATGCACTCGAGATGATCCTATGGATGAGCTCTTCAATCTGCGGGCCACGTTCGTAGCTGGCGGCGGCGGGCGACCCCGGTGGGACGGAGCATCCCACTAGACCGGTCTGCACCGGCGTGTCGGCGCCGCGGGGCGGGCTGTACTACTCACGCGGTATCGCGCGAGTCTCATCACCGAGCTTCGCCAAGGTCGGCAACCGGAGGCATGCTTCAGAGCAGCGGGCATGTGCGCGTGTTCGTGGAAGGCCGCGACACCATCTCGCCGCCTCTCGACATGCTGAAACTAGCCGCCGACTCGGGGCATGCGCTCGCCCGTATGTTCACGCTCCGCTCTGAGCGGAACGCCGCCGCCGCCGATGACGACAGTGCCCGAGAGGTGTTGAGATCGAGCGCGACACGGCGGCGACGCTGCCTCGACTTTGACCGAACATGAACTGCCGTGAGCACCGTGATGAGCGAGCATTGGAAGTGTTGCGTGATGATTTGCCGGTGCCGTATCGGTGTGGCGGCATCGTCCCGCTACGGCCCAACCGGTGCCTCGCCCGAACGCGCACAAGTGGAGATTAGAAGACAACACTTGCGGCATCACGGCGAATGGGAGCTAGGATTAGTGTGGCGGCTGCGGTGGGTGTACTTGCGGCGAGGAGTGTAGGATCCGCGGCGAGTGTACTATATTCTTCCTCGTTGCAAGGTTGAAATAAGCACGCTAGGGCGATGATGCTCTCATGCAATGTATGTTTAATATATATGTGTGTCATTTGTTGCTCTAGCTAGATCATCTAGATCGAACGGCTTTTTTGCTAGCTTTTGGTTGTGTGCATGCATGGATTGGTTGATGTTCGATTGATCCTCTGAGTAGCATGCAGTGATGAACACTGGTGAGATGTTTTAATTCGTTGTAATCTTGTGTTATATTTTGTGCGGAATGGTGTTGTGTTACTCTAATTCATGTCTTTGCGTGGATGTTTGATTAATTGCATCCGAAATGATGAATGAGCAGTGACAATGGTACAAGTATATTCATGTTTTTGCGATGGTGTATAATTAAGATTCGTGAACAATCACTAGCATGGATGTCGATGGGGAAACAAAGACAACCAAATTGAGATTTAATTGTAGATCTTGCTAGGTTATGAAACTTTCTAGTTTAAAACTTTTTGATTTTTGGCATTATCTTGTAATGGAAAACTAGGTGCGAATTTTTAAAAAATGGAAATTTAAATTTTTTTTGGATGACCTCCGACAAACTACCAATATAAAGACTGTAGTTCCCAAATATCCATGAAATTTTTGTGCAAAATATCACTTCTTTTGTTGTGGCTTGATTTATTAACAAATGGTATTTAAGAATGACTTAAATTTGACTCTTTTTGTACAAATTTTTTGAATAAGACGATTTGGTCAAACTTAGGGTCAAAAAAGTCAAAGGAGCTATAATTTGAAACGGAGGGGCCTTTATATTTGGGATCATCTTGTCATGGAGAAACATGTAACAGTTTGAAAACATTTAGTAGATTACACATACTACACACATTGAGATAGTTTAGTATGAAGAAAGACGCAGGCGCTTGTAGCGGCCGCATGCGATTTTTTTGACGTTTGGCTCACAGGGCGCTTGTGCGCGGTGTTGATATTTCTTACACGATCCCAATTAGGAAGGCGAAAGAAATATATATGGGATATCTATCTAATCATGTTAGCTTGGATATGGGATTAACCTCATGATCCAACAAAGCGGAGTTAGGCGGTGTTAGTAGTGGGATGTAAACTTAGCATCACTATCCATAGTGGAGTTAATCTCACCAGGATATGTACTCAAGGTATACCACTCATTTCTAGGCATTACCTATACACTAGTCTGTCACCCTAGCAATAACGCTCAAAGAAATGCGGGGCATGGTATTCTTGATTGGCCTTGATAAAAGAATGAACATGATATCTGCAAGCGCACAGATAGAAATACCAATTGTAGCACTTCACCGGGAGTAATCCAGGTATCGTATTTATATTTTACCACAGGGAAGGGAGTCTATGGAAAGTAGAGAGAAAAGGATGTCTAAAGATTTAGATTATGATTTAGTTATGAGATCCACCTTACAGTATTGTAATGCAGAGTTGCCATAAGTATCTAACATTACTCAACAGGATAAGTCACAGGATAAAGATAATTATATAAATGATAAATACCCAAGTCTAAGATCATCATATGCCACTAGTATCATACGAGCTATTAACATGTTATAGAAAGAATAGAATGAATATTCCTAAGATACTCCTAATCATATATGTAAATGAATACTACAATTAGTGCAATACATCTAGCTATCATGGCAAGGTTGGATTACTTCTACACATGGCAAACATTACCAATAACAACCAAGAACGAAACTTGATCATTACCGTAATAATAAACTCGACTAGTCCTACATTCGAAGGGTGGATTCCAATGGACTCAATAGGTCTGTCACTCCCGCGATCAACCACACGGCCCGGAATGTAGGGTGCAATTGCAGATAAACGTTGTATAAACACCACGTTTACACATTGCTTATCACCCACATAGTGATCATCTATATGGATGCTATACAATTCCATACATAAAATATAAAGCAATCTTACTAAACTAAACATATAATCATAGCAAGCATAAACACATATCAATAAGGCCTCATTTGGCTGGCCTGGTATTGGAGTGGATCGGGCCACAAACCACGTGTGTTGTGGGCCAAAACCCACGTCGGGGGAGAGATCTCCCATGTTGGGCCGAAATGTGCATTTGGCTCTTTGGAGTATCGGGGGTGGGTGAGAGGTGAAAACACGTCGATACACCGGTAAAATAAAAATCTCGACCGAGGCATGGAACTCACATCTTCGCTCACTCTCTCGCGTCTGCGGCTGCGCGGACAACGCCGCCGCCGCCGCCGCTCCGGCCACCGCCGCGCTGGTGCCGCTCGTGCCCAGCGCGCGGTCTTTGCTCTAGCCTCCATCTCGTCTTCACCGCTTTGGACCGCCACCTCCTCGTCGTCCCCGCTCCTCCACGTCGCCCCCGCCGCCGGTGACATCATTATCCTCACCGGCCATCCGCACCCGCATGCTACCCCCGCCCGTGTGGCGAGTAGCTGCAGCGGCGGCACCACGCGCCCGCCCATGCGGCCGACGAGGAGGGCCTCGGCGCCGGCACCCGCACGCTCGTCGGCGAGGAGGACCTCAGCGCCGCCCCTGCCCGTGCAACCAACGAGGAGGGCCTGCACGTGCTACTCCCTGCCCAAGGCTACAGATTAGAAGGTAAGATGAACATTGCTGCACATATTCCGTTCTCCATTGGAACATTGCTACAGATTAGCAGCTGTCTAGCTTTGTCTCCTGTATGTTGCCAGACACACGCGCTTCCAAATGAAAATTTGATTCGTGGTTTGCCTCACGTGGTTTTGGTTAAGGCAGGTGGATTCACCAGTTCCACGCGTGGGTTAGTGTACCCGTGTATAAAATACACGGACAGCAAAACAAAGCCTAAGAATATAATAATTATATAGATCAAAGCCATAACAATTGTATTCTAAATATAATAGTACTTACAGATTGAATACAAGAGAGAAGTCTCAAGAACGATGATCCTTGCTACTTCTTGACTATCAGGAACTCAAGATGAACTTGATCTTCAACTAGAACTAGCTATGTAGCTAACTACTTCTAGTATGAACTAGGGCTTAGGTCTAGACTTGGCTGGACTAGATGGGTATGAGTTGATGAATGAGTATGATAATGATCAATATGATAGCCCTGGGGTCAGCTGGTCTTCTTATATAGTACTTGGCGATGAACGTCAACCCTTGGATCAAACCGACCTTCAAAGAACGGTGTAGAAACAACCTCAATGTCGGTAGTAAACCGACCTAGAAAGAAAGGAGAGACCGCGGGGGTGGCCCACCTGGCGGCCGGCCTAGTTGGCACTGGCGGCCGCCAGGGTGGCATGCCACCTCGGCGTCCCGTCTTTTCTGGTGTCCTCTGGTATCTTCTAGAATGTTTTAGTTCACTTTTCGGGTTGAGTTGCTTCACGGTTAAGTCTTGTCTTCATATGCCTTGTATATTAGGAACTTTCTCCATTCTTCTTTGCAATTATCTATCAAGTCCCGGAAAGTCCACAGAATACCAAAACTCGTGGAATTATGTTAGTTAGACCCCTAGACTTATGTTTGGTCTTTGACTTGAGCCCTTATTTCATGTTAATTGACTTATAATTTTATGCTATAATAGGTGTCAACAAGCTCCCCCAAGCTTACCTCTTGCTAGTCTCTTAGCAAGACATATGATATTATACTAACTACTAACTTGGATTAGGAGTTGCTGCAACGCTATCACACCTTTAAAGTACACATGTTTTCAAACAAAATTTCTCTCCAGATAAAGATAAACTTTTTTCAAAACTTTAACTTACTCAATTACCTCTTACCTTTTGGGGCTTATATCTTTTTCTTCAATCTTGGGTAATTGAAAGATAGAACAGTCAAGTCGAGCACTACATCTCAAACTCTTTTGATCAACTTGTCATACGGAGGTTTTCTTTGGTTTTCAAAATAAAACTCAAAGTTCCTCAGTATGACTCTCTCTAATCTCTTATTTGTGGTATTTGTGGATCCTCTCTAAGGCAATAAGGTAGTGTTGCCTTTCTCTCATAGTATGTAGTATTTTTGGCTAAGGCAGTAGCACACTATGCCTTCTTCTCTCTCACCCTATATCTAAGGCTTTATATCTGGAGCTCATAGGTAGGAGAAAATAATTTATTTACTTACTAAGCATATATTGTAAATTCAAGCAATGGATTCAAAGTTACAAGTCACACTGATCAAGTGGTGCATGTGTATGGTGGATAGAATATAGTATGTAATGAAGTGAATAGAATAGATAAGGGAAATCTTACTTTTGCTCCTTGAGGAATCTTCTCTCTTTTGAATTTGGAAACTTTATAGAGAACCCTGGGTTGTATCTTTTTTTTTTTTTTTTTTTTTTTTTTCTAGAGAGGTGGGCTCTACTCGCCCTAGACTTTTGTCTTTTATTTCCTCTCTTTAAAGATGTGGGTTCTACTCACCCTCGGACACTTGTCCATTTTTCATTTTTATTATTTTTCTTAGGGAGGTAGGCTCTACTCGCCCGTAGGACTTTTGTCCATTTTTCATCTCCCTTTCTTTTTCTCTTCTCTTTTTTTTTTAATCTACAACCCAGATCTCTTTTTCAATAACTTTTTGAGAGGTAAATATAATGGAGCTTTTGTAAGATATTGGCTAGCAATGAATGAGTGGATGGGTATAGTGAATTTTTTTTTTTGATTGCTCTCTCCTAGGATAGGAGTAGAACATTTTTGCTGGCTAGAGTGAATGGGTGTATATGGTGGATGCGTACTTCGGGATAGAAATAGCATATGTGTATAAAGTCGAGTGGAGTGGAATGAGTGGAGTGTACATGATCAGCATGACAAGTTTCTAAGGGTCGACAAAGATTGAACAAACTCAATGCAAAGCAAGCGACCTATATATATTTTTATCAAAAGGTTTTCCTAATCTAAATAGCATGTATATATGGCTGTGGTAGGAGGTTCACACTCTTGTCACACAGAACTTATCATGTGCATTTTCAATTTTCGAAATATAAATCTCCAAAAATCTAGTGTCACTAGGAGTAAGATCAAATAGCGACTCGGACTATCATATATCTTATCCGTTAATTACCTAGACTTTAGAGCAAGCATTTGCAACCCATAGGTTTCAGGTTTAGAGTAAATATCAAAATAATTTTGCAAATGGAGCTCAAGAGAAATTAAGCTTGAAAGCTAGGTACTAGAAAAGTATAACAACGGGAGCAACTATTCATCATCTCCATGTTGGCGGATTTTAAGGTTTCTTTTAGTTGAGCAAAGTAAACTTTAGTGTGCACTCTCTCTTGATCCTTTTATTCACACTCCAATACAAGACTCTTTAGACTCTATTAAAACTAGACTCTTAACAAACTTTCTAGCAAACAAAATATTTAACTAATAATAATATATAAATAGATAGATAGTAAGATACTTATCTGGATAACTGGGGGTTGCACTCCCCCAAGCTAGATTGGAGTGTAATCTTCAATGATGTAGAAGCTGAGGTAGTTGGCAACAAAGGTGGCGCCTAACATATCTCTTCTCCTCTTGAAATTTGTTAATCTCAAAATAGACAACAAAGCTTGTGGAACTTGATTAAGCATTAGGGGTTAGCCACATCGCTTTAGGTTGCCTGGGAAATATTTTTAGATTTTCATTTTCAAATTTTTATTTTATTTTTATATGTAAGGTAAAATAAAATACTGATGCTTCTTTATTTTATTTTTTTATGCCACCACAGCAAATAGCCTAGAGGTGTTAAGCCTCGGGGATATTAGCATGGGGCTTAAAGGTTTTCACAAAAGATAAAAAGACAAAATATTTTTGTTATTTTCAAAATGCAGATATGAGATACTAAAAAGATAAACATGATATGCAATGCGGGAATTTAAATATGGATAACTTACCGACTTACCTTTCGGCGAGGATTGGTGTTTAAAGTCCTCCGAACAAGACTCCAAGTTCTGCTCTTCACTCCCATGGTATATCGGTTGTCTGTCGGTGGCACTTGATGATTCTATGGTCTCTTCGATGATGTTCGGGAGATGTCTTCTTCTTCCTCCATCTTTTGGATGATGAACTCTTCTCTGGAGTAGTTGATTCTTCTTTCTCCGTGGATGTATTAGGTGTAATAGTATTGATTTCTGCACATACCTTTTCATCTTCTAGATTCTTG
>JADLZK010004757.1:0-26454 GCA_015847255.1 Hyparrhenia diplandra
AGTGGCTAAGATTAGAAGGAAGAGAGTAATTGGTTGTTTCCCTTTTGTTACTTTCCTTTGGCAGTCCTTAAGTTTAGGAAGATTGGTTGGGCCCGAGGCCATTTATTCTAGAAACCGCACATTGAGAGGATAATCAAGAATCATTGGTCTAATCTTCTACCTCTTCTCTAAGCCACGAGCCTGGGGGCAAAACCCGGCGAGTGTTGAGCGGCGTGGGGGCATAACCCCGTCGTGATTTACCACGGAGCGCGAGTACGAGCTCCGTAGTCGAGGCCCGGCGTCCCTGCCGCATACAGCCCTTGACAACCTGGTATCCAGAGTCTCTCGATCCTCTTCCACCTCCCACCCAGCCGCCTCCTCTTCCTCCACCACGCAGCCCTAGCCGCCACCGCTCCCCATCACCACCGCCCACCACTTCGCCGCCCGCTATGGGGGATCAACCAACCCTCGCTGATCTCATGGCCAAACTGAACACCCTCACCACCGACATGGCAGCCATGAAGGTGGACATGGAGGGCATCAAGGATCACTCCTCTACCTCGGAAACCAGCGGCGGTGGCCGCACTGAGGGGCCACGGGACCTCGATCGTCCACCCAAGTTCCAGAAGCTCGACTTCCCACGCTACGATGGCAAGTCCGATCCCATGTTCTTCATCAACAAGTGCGAGTCGTACTTCCGGCAGCAGCGCACCATGGTGGAGGAACGCATCTGGATGGCGTCGTACCAACTGGAGGGTGTCGCCCACATGTGGTTCATCCAACTGCAAGAAGATGAAGGCACGCCGCCATGGGGCCGGTTCAAGGAGCTCCTCAACTTGCCGTTCGGGCCGCATCTACGTTGGACGCCCCTCTTCGAGCTCTCCGAGTGCCGCCGCACGGGCTCCGTCGAGGAGTACGCCAACCGTTTTCAAGAGCTCCTGCCACGCGCTGGTCGGCTCGATGAAAGCCAGCGGGTGCAACTCTTCACCGGGGGACTCCTGCCGCCGCTCAGCCACGCCGTCCGCATCCACAACCCGGAGACCCTCAACATGGCCATGAGTTTGGCGCGTCAGGTGGAGCTCATGGAGCTGGATCGTCTACACCAAGCCCCTCCCGAGGCACGCCGCCGCTGCTCGCCGGCCCCCGCGACCCGGCCGGCGCCGCCTCGCCGCCCCACCGGCCCCGGCACTTCCCGCCCCGGTGCCCGCCCCCACCCCGGTGCTTCCTCGCTCCACCACCCGTGGCGCGGGGCAGCAGGCGAAGCGCCTCACCCCCGAGGAGCAGGCTGAACGACGGCGCCTCGGCCTTTGCTATAACTGCAATGAGCCCTACTCCAGGGGCCATAACCGGGTCTGCCGTCGGATATTCTACGTCAACGGCGTGGAAATCGACGACGACGCAGCGGCTGACGCACCAGCCGACCAGGAGGCGCCGCTGTTCTCCCTCCGGGCCGTCGCTGGTATGCCGATCTGTGATTCGATGCAGGTGCGCGTGAAGGTGGGTGCAGCGACATTCACAGCCCTCCTGGATACGGGCTCCACGCATAACTTCATCGCGGAGGCGGCAGCAGCTCGTACAGGCCTCTCCGTCCACTCCAGGCTACGCCTCTCAGCCACCGTGGCCAACGGCGAACGGATCGCGTGCCCCGGGGTCCTCCGTCAGGCGCCAATCGCCATCGCCGGCGAGGACTTCTGCGTTGACCTCTATGTTGGTATTTGTTAAGCCCACAGAAATATTTATAATTTGTATAATCCGCAAGCGCACGGATACCGGTGAGCACTTCACCCGGAAGAGGGTTTAAATATCGAATCCACAGGGAAACGGGTGAGGGAGACTACGATCTAATCTTAACCCGGAGTAGCACAAGACTAAAAAGGTTGAGGGTATAGAGAGGTTTACTAAGATAGCTAAATCTTAATTTGGTAAGTGATGTTGATAATATTCTTATGGGGATGTACTCAAAGGAAAGTAAGGCCGAAACTCACTATTCCCCCAGTAACTTGTTCCTACTTAGTCCTATCCAACGGGATGTGGAATCCAAAGGAATCAATGGTACTGTCACTACCACGAACTACCACGCTCCGGAAGGTAGGGTGTATCTATGAGATACCCGAGCCTAAGCACCACGCTTACACTACGAATATTAGCTTAACCTATTGCAATAGATTAAAGTACTCAAAAGAGAGACTCATAGACCAATAAGAATAAATATAAACAATATAACTTACTAAAAGAAGAACTAGATTACGAGTAATTCCAAATGTAGATTAACTTCCACCGAGGTACAAGTATGGAGATAGCACCGACATCATAGGCACTTCCTCCGATTCCTTCCCTCTCTCTATCTCTCTTGTTCTAAAGATTAGAACTAATGAGTTCTAATCCTCTTATACTAACTCTTCTAATTGTAGTTCTAATATGCTTCTAATTACATTCTAATTCACTAATCCCTTAGAGAGAGTTGATCCTTACAAGGGACCCCTCTACAACTAAGAGATAATGAGATAGAATGAATTGATAATGAATTAGGGTTTAACCACAGGGGCAGGGGTCTTCTTATATAGGCCTTGGCGATGAGCGTGAACCCTTGGATCAAACCGACCTTGGCAGCGGTGTAGATACAACCTCAAAGTCGGTAGTAAACCGACCTAGAAAGGAGAGGCGACAGGTGGGTCCCCACTGGCGGCCGACCTAAATGGGCTTTGGCGGCCGCCCGGTGGCCTGTCTCCCCTCGGCCTCTGGTTCCGGTTCTTACGGTGTCTTCTAGAATGTTTTAGTCCACTTTTTCGGGTTGAGTTACTTCACGGTCAAGTCTTGTCATCATATTGGATGTATATTAGGAACTTTTCTCCATTCTTCTCTGCATTTATCTGTTAAGTCCCGAAAATGTATAAATCACCAAAGCTCATGAAATTATGTTAGTTAAACCCCTAGACTTATGTTTATATTCATTTTAAACCTTTATTTCATGTTAGTTGACTAGTAATTTTATGCTATAAAAGGTGTCAACACTCTACGTTATGCCGCTCGCCGGCTACGACGTCGTCCTCGGCACACAATGGATGGTGACGTTGGGGAAGATGGTGTGGGACTTCACCACCCGAACCGTGGCCTTCACTCGCCATGGCCGCCCCATCTGGCGGGAGGGGCGTGTCCGCGCGCCCGGGAGCCGCGCCTCACCGCCGTCACGTCGCCGGCGGCTTTATTGGAGGAGCTACTGACCACCTTCGGCGGTCTCTTCACCAAGCCAACCGGGCTGCCGCCGCTAGCGCGCTCGTGACCACAGCATCGTCCTCAAGACGGGCGCGCCGTGGTGTCCGGCCCGTCTGGTACTCGGCGGCCCACAAGGACGAATTGGAGCGGCAATGCGCCGCGATGATCGAGCAAGGCATCGTGCGGCGCAGCGACTCCGCATTCTCATCCCCGGTCCTCCTCGTCAAGCGGACGGACAGTCGTGGGCGCTGCGTCGACTACCGGGCGCTCAACGCGCTCACCGTCAAGGACGCGTTCCCCATTCCCGTCGTCGACGAGCTGCTGGACGAGCTCCATGGGGCGTGCTTTTTCACCAAGCTCGATCTGCGTTCGGGGTATCACCAAGTCCGCATGCGCCCAGCCGACGTCCACAAGACGGCGTTCAGGACTCATGACGGCCTCATGCGAGTTCTTGGTCATGGCGTTCGGGCCGTGCAACACCCCGCCACGTTCAAGCTCGATGAACGGCGTCCCGGCCCTTCCTACGCCACTTTGTGCTTGTGTTTTTGGCGACATTACGATTTTATAGTCGCGCGTGGGTGGATCACCTCGCCACTGCGGCGCCGTCTTCGGGCGCTCAAAGAAGACCCGACTCTTCATGAAGCGGTCCAAGTGCGCATTCGCGGCGTCTTCCATCGCGTACCTCGGCCACGTGGTGTCGGCCGCAGGCGTCGGCATGGATCCGGCCAAGGTGCGGTTTGTGCGGGGAGCGGCGGCCACGCTCCGCGCGGACCGTGCGTGGCTTCTTGGGACTTGCCGGGTATTACCGGAAGTTCATGCACAACTACGGCACCATCGCCGCGCCGCTTACCGCCCTGCTCAAGAAAGATGGGTTCGCCTAGTCGCCCGACGCGGCTGCTGCGTTCACCGCGCTAAAGGTGGCGGTCACCTCGGCTCCGGTGCTCGCCATGCTGGACTTCTCCAAGACGTTCGTCGTCGAGTGCGACGCATCCTCGCGCATGGCCGGGCGGTCTTTGGTCGGGACAGCCACCCGGTGGTCTTCTTCAGCCGGCCTGTGGCCCCCCAAGACCGAGAGCTCGCGCGGCGTCTGGCCTTGAACCGATCGGCCTCATTCGGGCCGTGCGCCACCGGAGGCCCTACCTTTGGGGGCGACGCTTCGAGGTCAAGACAGATCATTACAACCTCAAGTACTTGTTGGATCAGCGGCTGTCCACGATCCCGCAACACCACTGGGTCGGGAAACTCCTCGGCTTCGACTTCACTGTTGAGTACAAGCCGGGGCATACAAATGCCGTGGCTGACGCCCTGTCGCGCCGCGATACTCCGGAGGAGGGCTCGGTGCTGCTGCTGTCCGGACCGCGCTTCGACTTCCTCGACCGCCTTCGCCAAGCTCATGCCTCCGAGGCCGCTGGTTGCCTTACAGGGACGCCATCGGCAGCGGCCCAAGTCGCAGCCCTGGGCCATCACCGACGGTTGGTCCACTACGGCGGGACGGCTGTACTGCCGCCGACTCACGGGCAAGCTGCAGGAGGTGCCGCAGCGGTCCATGAGGAGGGCCATGAGGGCGTCCAGCGCACGCTGCACCGACTCCGCCGCGACTTCCACTTCCCTAACATGAAAAGTGTGGTGCAGGACCTTGTTCGTGCGTGTACAGTGTGCCAGCGCAACAAGCCGGAACACCTCCACCCGGCCGGACTGTTGCTGCCACTCCCGGTGCCACAGGGTGTTTGGTCGGACATCGCCATGGACTTCGTCGAGGCGCTGCCGCGCGTCCGGGGCAAGTCCGTCATCTTGACGGTGGTGGACCGTTTCAGCAAGTACGCGCACTTCATTCCCCTGGCGCACCCGTACTCGGCGGAGACTGTGGCCCAGTCCTTCTTCACCGAAATCGTTCGGCTGCACGGCATCCCGCAGTCCATCGTCTCCGACCGCGACTCCGTGTTCACCTCCAACTTCTGGGACGAGCTGATGCGCTTGAGTGGCACCAAGCTGCAGATGACGACGGCTTTCCATCCACAGTCGGACTGGCAGTCGGAGTCCGCTAACAAAGTCATCATCATGTACCTTCGATGCTTGACAGGTGATCGTCCACGCGACTGGCTACGCTGGCTTCCATGGGCGGAGTACATCTTCAACACTACCTTCTAGTCGTCGTTACGCGACACGCCGTTCCGCGTCGTCTACGGGCGCGATCCTCCATCCCTGCGCACCTATGCGCATGGTGACTCCCGAGTGCCGGCGGTGGCCCGCACGCTGGAGGAGCGCACGGAGTTCCTGGAGGACATTCGGCACCGGCTCGAGCAGGCCCAGGCCATACAGAAGCGCCACTATGACCGTCTTCACCGCGAGGTCACCTACCAGGCTGGCGACTGGGTCCTGCTTTGTCTTCGTCAGCGGCCTACTGCATCCATGCCCCAGGCAGCGGCTGGCAAGCTCAAGCCTCGCTTCTACGGGCCATACCTCGTGGTCGAGCTCATCAACGACGTCGCAGTCCGCCTGGCCCTGCCACCTCAAGCTCGCCTCCACGACGTCTTCCACGTTGGGCTGCTCAAGAAATTCCATGGCACTCCACCGCAAGAACCCCCAGCCCTCCCTCCTGTTCGCCATGGCGCGATCGTTCCAGAACCGGAGCGGGCTGTCAAGTCACGATTGGCGCGCGGCGTGCGCCAGGTTCTCATTCAGTGGAAGGGGGCGTCACCAGCTTCATCAACCTGGGAGGATGTCGACTCGTTCCGTGCCAGATATCCCCAATTTCAGCTCGAGGACGAGCTGCCTCTCGAGGAGGGGAGAGATGTAATGTACGGGCGACCGTACACGCGGCGTCGCAGGGGCACGAGATGTCGCCGCCGCCGCTTGAACGCAAAGACGCCTGAGTCGGCCGGGTGATCTCCTCTAGTGGCTAAGATTAGAAGGAAGAGAGTAATTGGTTGTTTCCCTTTTGTTACTTTCCTTTGGCAGTCCTTAAGTTTAGGAAGATTGGTTGGGCCTGAGGCCATTTATTCTAGAACCGCACATTGAGAGGATAATCAAGAATCATGCGGTCTAATCTTCTACCTCTTCTCTAAGCCACGAGCACAGGGGCAAAACTTCGGCGAGTGTTGTTGGGCGGCGTGGGGGCATAACCCCGTCGTGATTTACCACGGGGCCTTGAGTACGAGCTCCGTAGTCGAGGCCCGGCGTCCCCGCCGCATACGGCCCTTGACATGGCGCAACTCCGATTGGTATCACGCTTCAAAGGTCCATTTCTTTCACCTAAGCATCATTTTGCTAACATAGCTCACCCTCAATTTCAATATTTATACATGTATGCAATGCTTCGTTCCAAACTCGTGGCATACATGTAGGGGAGCTTATGCTACCAAAACCGAACTATGATGATTGTCCAATCCTATGATTGTAAGCAAAATGCTTGGACAACCGTTGTATGTTAAAAACATTAATCATAAAACCTTTATGCGGGTTGTCACCAATTACCAAAGAGGGGGAGATTGAAGATCTCTCGTTTGGTTTTGGCTAATTAGTGACACCTAAGGACTAATCTCTCGATGCTAAGTGTTTGACTAGATTGGAGATTGGTCGTGCCGGAGTTGGTGCGTTGTGATCATGGAGGATGGATCGAGGTGATGATCCAAAGGATGATCAAGCATGCAACTCGGTGGAGTTTCGGAGATCAATTGTCCCCAAGGCAAAGGTATAACCATAGGGCTTTTGATTTCACACTCAAGACACCATAGAGGGTGTGAGTGGTTATAGGATCGATAAGCCATACTATAAAGAGGGGAAACTTATCGTACATATCGGTCCTCATGTGCCTCTAGGTTCAAAGTTCATATGCATGCATTCTAACCTAGAGAGCTAACTTGGCTCTTGGTAAAATGTTTTGAAAATGCTAACACGGTGGTCGGGGTGCTCTTCGACGTGTTGGTAACATAAGACAAGTGACGGAAGTTGGAACAAAATCAAAACGACGCAAATCGACAACCTCGGCGCAAAGTGACTGCGCTGACGCGGCCGGCGTGGCGCCCTGGCGGCGTCCGGCGCGGTGATGTTGAGGGGCCAGACCGCGACGCGACGTGTCCGGCGCCTCACGCGCGACGCGGGCTCGAGTCCCAGCGTCCGGCGCACATGGCGAGGTGTCGGCGGGGTTCGATTGAACGGCGCCGACGCGCTGGCGCTGGCGTCAGCCCGGCGCGGCCGGACGCGGTCCGATAAGCATGTCACAGAGGGGTCGCCCGGACACGGTGTTGAGGGCCGAACCGCGATGCCTGGGCGCAGATGTTGAGGGCGAACCGCGACGCTGGCGGCGTCCGGTGGACGCAGCCGTAGCGGTGCGTCGTCGGCCGGCACGCGGCCTGGCGCTGGCAGCGTCCGCCGTATATTTTTGGCGTGTTTGGGAGCAACGTCTCTATTTCGAATGGGGGCTTATAAATATGTGTTTGGCCGGCCTTTGGGAGGTCTCTTGGTCATTCTTACACATTCTAACACCCTTTGAGCTGAGCAAACATCCTCCTCCTCACTCCCTTTGCTTGTGAGCATCATTCTAGTGAGTTGAGGTGATCCAAGTGCTCTTTGCTTTGATCTTTGCATCTAGAGGCACTTGTGGATCATTGTGAGCTAGTTAGTTTCTTGTTTCTCTTGGAGACACCGCTCCTAGCCGGCTTGGAGGATTGGTGGAGTTGTTGGCAAGAAGAGGTGATTGTTTCTTGGCCACCTCCGGTTGATTTGTGAGAGGATTACGCACTCCTCGTCGGGAAGACAAAGTGCAAGGAATACATTGCTCGTGTCTTGGGTACCACACTTGTTGAGTGGTGTGTTGAGGCTAGCAAGGGCACCGCCTAGCTTAAACACCATCCTTGTGTTGGTCGGCACAACCGGAGAGTAACTTGTCGGTGTACAAGCGAACTCCGGGTGAACAAATCGACTTGTTCATTGTCTCGACTTGTGGATCATCACCTTCGTGTGAGTGATTGTTCATCTTGTTTCCGGTGATTGGTTGACATCCTCTACGAGTTGGTATATCGCTCTTACTCTTGTATTTACCTTCCTAGTTTACTTTGATTAGAGAGCTAACACTTGCTTTGTGTAGTTGTTCTTGCTAGCATAAGGACCATATTAGGATTGCTCACTAGATAGAGTAGTGACATAGACTTTGTGTGACTTAGAGATCATAGAAATATTTAGTCTTGTCACTAGAAGGCTTGCAAGACCACTAGAGCTAGTGCAAACCGCTTATTCGCCATTTGTTATACTAACCGGTTTGTTTAGTGAGTTTGTAGAAATTTTTATAGGCTATTCAACCCCCTCTAGCCATCTAGGACCTTACAAGTGGTATCAGAGCCGTGGTCACCGTTTTAGAAGGCTTAACAACCTCCGGTGTGAAGTATGGCTAGTATTGTGTTCAACAATGTTGGGGGAAAGCCTCCATTCTTTGATGGAGTCAAGAATTTTGACTATTGGAAGAGATGCATGAGAATGTACTTGGGATCAATCAATGACCAAGTATGGGAAGTGACGGAGAAGGATTTTGTCATCCTAGATCCTACCAACCTCACACCCACCGACAAGATCCACAAGCAATGCAACACAATGGCATTGAGCACTCTCTATAAGGGAATGGATGTCAAAGTGTTTGAAGGTATCAAGGATCTTGAGAAGGCAAGTGAAGTGTGGGAGAAGCTTTGTGAGACCTATGAGGGCACCAAAGTTGTAAAAAGTGCCAAATTGTATGTTCTCAAGAGTGAATTTGAGAATTTCAAGATGAAGAAAGATGAGAGCATACCGGATACTTTCCATAGGCTCCAAGTGATTGCTAATGACCTCAAGGCATTAGGAGTGAAGACATTGGATAGAGATTTTGGGCATAAATTTTTGATGTGCTTGCCCAAGAGATTTGCCATGTTGAGGAAGATTCTCTTTAGAGGTGCTTTGGACACCATGACACCTAGTGACTTGCTTGGTGAAGTGCTAACCGATGAGAAGGTTGATGGCATGGAAGATGAGGAAGAGAAGGAAGATGACAAGAGCAAGAAGGTTGTGGCATTCAAGGCCGCCACCACCTCATCCAAGGCTAAGGGCAAGTCTAAGGCTCAAGAAGAAGATGATGAGGAAATCAACTTTGAAGAGATTGATCAAGAGTTTGCTATGTTTGTGAAGAAATTTAGCAAAGTTTTGAAGAGCAAAAAGTTTGGGCAAGGCTCTAGAAGAAGAAATGATTCATTCAAGGGCAATGAAGAGCCCCTGGCCTCCTCGGTCGGGCATCTTCATCGGCATCCGTGCGCTGCGACTTCGGCTTGGGAAACGTTCGAGGCATGCGACGCCTTGGACCTCTACGACACATCCGCCGGAGTCTTCGTCCCGGCTACGCCGGGCTACATTGGAGGATCGGCACCTACGCCGCATCGCCCTCGGCGTCACCCACGGCGATTTGCTCGGCATGGACACTTTCGAAGATGGCCTCCTCCTCTTCGACGGCCGCTTCTACCTTCCGGCCTCCTCTCCACTCTTTGCCCGGACTTTTTGGAGGCCTTGCTTGGGGCGGAGTTCGCGGGGACGAACTTCCTCGCCTTGGGAGCCTACACGGCGGAGCCAACTTCGGTGCACCGGCGCCATCCTCTTGGGCGGCATATGGCCACGGCGCCACCACGTCGGCCCAGCCAGGGTCGTCTTCCTCGACGGCATGGATCGCCTCTTCCTCACCGTCGACAATGTCCACATTAGCTACGATCGAGAGAGGGCCGCCCACCGGCTCGCCCTCCCCGTTCGGCGTCGGCTCCTTCATATGCGATGCGATGTTGAACTTGGTCGCTACTCCTCCTACTCGCCGCGACATCACTATCCGGGCGTCTACTTCCGCTCTTCGTCCACGCTCCACCCAATGAGCATTTCTTGTTCCTGGAGAGCCCCCAGCGCGACATGGTGCACCAGCACCTAGATGTGGGCGTTCCGAGGGAGCTCCTCCTGGCAGCCCATTGTCAGGCGGCTTCCAAAGCAGGGGGCGTCTTTGTTCATCGGTACATCTACCACGGCTACATCGGCAACCTTCACTATCTTCGGAATTTGACCCCAAGCGAACCGGGGAGAACATGATCCTCGGGAACCCCGTGCGGGGTCGTCTCATCTTTGCAGTTGAGCTCATCCTCCCGGGGCGGCCGATCCCCATCCAGTGTCACCGAATGGACTTTCATCCAGTAGCGAGGGACGCGCCGGTCGGAGAGAGGGGGGAGATGTCATGACCCGAAATAGGGCCCGAAGGACAAGCCCGAGAGGCCCAAGGAGCGGCTGGCGCCGCCCCCCCGGGCCTCTGGCGCACGCCCCCCGCCTCCCCCCTCCCTTCCGCGGATTCTTCGGCAACTAATTCGGAGAAAAAGAGGGAAAATATCTAGGATTATCTTTAGGTGTTTTGGTGTGCAAGGGGATATCTCATCTATAAGGGAGACCCTTATTAGGAAATAAATAAATAAATAGGACATGCTTGTAAAAGGTATTCCAATCTATAAGGAAACCTTTAGAGAGATTACTTGAGATACAAGTCCCACTAGTAGGGCTATATAAGTAAGAGGTCTATAATCTTTCAGGGCAACAAGCAAATAAAGAAATTTTATCACAATCTCTCTTCCTCTCCCTCTCCCTCCCAAGGCTTTGCCCCCGCCCGATCGCCGCCCGCCGCCCAAGACGCCGCGCCCAGACGCTTGGCGCCGCCAAGCGCCGCCCGCTAGAAGCGCGGCCGCCGCCGCCGCGACGCCACCACCACCACCATCGTTCCGTCCTCATCTTCCTTCCCCAATTCCCCAATCCACGTGTCGATTCCGGCCCAATCTAGTTGAAACGGCGCTTATAGCGGGCGTAATAGCGGCGCTATAGCGTGAACGCATCTTGACGCTTACGTTGCAAATAGCGCTATAGCGCCCGCTATAGCGGCAATAGCGCGTCGAAGCAGGGTTGCCGCTAAATTTCATAGCAGCGATCTAAAACATGGTTTACGGTAGATTATCTTTTTTAGTGTGAAATGTCTGATATACCATAAGTCTGATATACCTCTTTTAGTTAGTTTTAATGATGTGAACGCATTGGTATCAAGATTGAAATACAAATCTGGTTATACAATGCCAATTACAATAGAAGTCATAATTAGTACCATTTGATCCATAAAAATTGCTACAAAATACTAAAGATTACATTAATGAATCAACCAAGCAAACCAGCAGCTAGTGCATCACGAAAAGCACACATATCAATATCATCATCTACAAGACTACCATCCTCATTTATGAAGAGCCATACAAGCAGTAATGATCTTTGATTGCTTCCGAACCGAGAAGCTAGGTATTTGCAAGAGAATGCGCCACTTCGTCTTTAAAGCTCCAAATGATCGCTCGATCACGTTTCTAAGGGATGCATGGTGATAGTTGAATGTCTCCTTCAGGCCGCACGGGGACGGGCTCACGGCGCGGCCGGGAGGCGAGTGGAGCTCCCGATCCAGATTTGGGAGTCGGGAGGAGAGGGTGGAGTGTGGGGGTAGATGCGGGAAACGGTATGCGTTTTCAGAAAAGCGGGGTGGGAGTGGATTATCGTAACACACTGCTGGGGTGGCTTTTCTCGCGGTGGCGTTGCAACATCGTGAGCGAAGAATCGAGGTGTTTGGCGGGTTTAAATCAATTATTTTGCTTATAAGTTACGTTAAGGCTAGTCTCAGTGGGAGTTTCATCAGAGTTACATTTGCGTTTAATGAGCTACCATGTAGACATTTTAGATGATGGGGATGAAACTCTCTTGGCACGAATACCAACTCGGATGAGTCATGAAATTTAATGTGTATGAAACTGTGGAATGGAACTCTCCATTGAAAGTGAAGGTTTCATGGAATGGCCATGAAACTCCCGGAGGGCCCCATTGAAGCACATCCAAACAGGGGGCGGACATCCACGGATTTCCCCACCAGAGGTGTGTTTAGATCCCAAATTTTTCCAAATTTCACTATGCAAAAAAGAAGATTCCCCATCACTCAAAAACAAACGCCATGAGTACTAAACTAGGTAAAAAAAATAAACTAATTGCCCAGTTTGACCTAAGCACATCCGCCATGATAGGATAAAACCACTAACAAACGGGGGTGGGGGGCGGCGGACATCCACGGACTTTTTCCCCACCCCAGGCCACCACTGGCGCTTGTGCAGGTTGTGCAGGTTGATGGCGATGCCGCCCATCAAAGATGGGCCCTCGTCCCCCACCCCTCGCCGGCGATCTCCGTGCCGTTGCCGAGATCCTGCTCCGTCTCCCGTCGCCTGCCGCCCTCGTCCGCGCCGCGCTCGCCTCGAGGCGCTGGCTCCAGGTCGCATCCTCCCCCGGGTTCCTCCGCAGGTACCGCTCCCACCACGCCTCGTCGCCCCTGCTCGGCCTCTACGTTCCCAGGGCGCACACCGGGCTTCCCTCATTCCATCTCGCCGATTCAGTCCGCTCCGACCGCGCCCTCGCCAAATTCGTGCGCGGGGGCGACTTCGGTCTCACCGGTCTCGAGAGCCATCCGGAGTGGCGCTTCCTTGACTGCCACAATGGCCGCCTCCTACTCTCCAAAGGCGAATCACGCGCCGTGTTCGACCCAGCGTCCTCCCGCGAACCTGTATGGCTTCCGCAGAATAACCCCCTCCCAGTCTCAGGTACCTTCATTTCTGAATGTTTGCTGCAAGGCCATAGCGACGATGTGGCGTCGTTCCGCGTGGTCTCTGTGCAGCAGCGTGGCCATGATCAGCTGTTGCGAGCTGCCGAGTACCACTCACATACTCGCCAGTGGCAATGCCACCAGTGGGTGAAGGACATTAACAGACCTCAACATGACCAGGCGATGCACGCTGGTCGGTTCATCTTTTGGAGATACGATGACACTTCATCGCTCTTGCTTGACACTGCCACTATGGAATTCTCCATCCTTGGTCTCCCATTTACGTTCTTCCAAGAGTCAATGTATGCCATAGGAGACACTGAGGATGGTATGTGCTGCCTTGTGGGCCTTGTTGGTAGCATTAACACCCTCCATTTGCAAGTGTGGTTGCTAAAGGAGAATGGTGCTGCTAAGATGTGGGAGCCAGAGAGGAAAATTCTAGTGAGCCAAGTGCTTGGTAGGGATATCCGATTGCGTCAAGTCCATGCAGTAACCAATGGACTAGCTCTTCTATGCTGGGACCAATCCCGCCAGTTTGCCATCAATCTGAAGAAAATGTGTATCGATTCTGAGTTTGAGTGCAGCGCTCTTGGTTATCCTTTGCAAATGCCATGGCCACCTGCTGTGCTGGTTGAAACTACTTACGGTATGTGATCCACACCTTAGCCAGATGCTCAACAACAAAAAAAGTATCAGCAAAGTGCACTTTTTGGTTACTACTTACACTGAAAATTGTGTTGACTTTGCTGCAGAGACCATTAATTATGTTGTGGATCTTGTAACACAAAACTTTTCGGCAATTGAAGAAATTCAGGTATTTTTGAAGTGTACCCAATCTCTATTTCTATCAAAAGATATCCAAGTTTTTTATGTCCTAAGTCCCAACCATACGTGAAAATTTCCCTAAGCACCTTTGTTCAGTCAATTAACAGCTGTACTCTATACTCCTGACATTTTTTTTTGCTACTACAAGCATCTCCAAGACTTTCCAAAACCCGCTCCCAATCTTGATTTTTCAGCAAGATTGAAAAAAGGCCACTCTCCATCAACTCCTTATCTCAACTCCCAATCTTTCCGCACTTGGGAAATCGACCCAATCATGCGAGATGGAAGGACGTGGGAAAGAATAAAGAGTAAGGAAATGGTCCCCAATACAAATGTACAAGAGAGAGGAAGTATAAAACTGGTTTTGTAAGAAGTCCAGGATTCCTGATGTAAAATTGCCTCTATCTTCTAGGAGCGAAATTTTGGAAACGGTTGGAGGATCCCAACAAATACACTCCTGACTTTTTTTTAGCCACTAGGAAAACTCATGGATTCACCAATTGTTGTTTTGGGAACTATTAGAGATGCTCTAAGATTAACATATTTGTTGCCACTAAGATTAACATGTTCAAACTTCTTTCTTTTTTTCTCTTCTTTTCTTTTTTTTTTTTTTTTTTTGCAAAACTTTCTCTTAAAATATTAAAATTGTTTCTTATTTTTTAGACGGAGATGATGGTTGACATCCATTGCAACAAGATGGCGCACAGAAGCGAGATAGTTCCCAGTAGCAAGCTGGGTCATGTTGGTGAGATGATCCACTGCAATCAAATGGACCCCCATGGCACTGAGATGGATCAAGGTATTGAGATGATTCATGGTAGTGACACTAATGAGACAGCGAGATTGACCAAATCTAGATGTGGCACTAAGATGATCTCCAGTGATAATGGTGGTGAGAGGATCCACTATGAGAAAACTGTCATCCAGGGCAGTGAGATTTTTCAAGGTATCGAGACAACTCAAGATATTGGCACTGCTGAGGTGACACCACCAATCACATCAAGATGTGGCAATGAGATGGATCACAGCAATGACATGATCCACTGCAACCATATGGTTACATGTGGCAGTGAGATGGCTCAAGGTATTAATATGGCTCATGGTAATTACACTGGTGAGGCAGCACCAACCACATCAAGACATTGCAGTGAAATGGTCCCTGTTAGCAAGAATAATCATGGTGGTTTAGTGACCCATTGTAACCAAATGACCATCCATGACAGGGAAATGGTTCAAGGTATTGAGAAGACTCTTGGTAATAACACTGCTGAGGTGACACCTCCAACCATCGCAAACTTTAGGAGAAAGAACTCCAGCATCTGGGAACATTTCACTACTAAAACCGATTCTGATGGATGCACACGAGCATGTTGTAAGTATTGCAGGAGATCCTTTGCCTGCTCCAGGACATCAGGCACTAGCCATCTAAAGAGGCACATCACCCTAGGTTCATGTCCTGCATTGCAAAGTCAAGTGCCACCTTCAGCAGGAGGGACACGACATTGTGGCAGCAGTGCTGCAGAGAAACCTTCTAAGAGGCGATGCACATATGCTGACCCTGCAGATGATGCATTTAATCAGAAATACATTTTGACTGAGGTATTTAAGTATTTTATCCAATTTCTATTTATGTTTAAAACAATGCAGCTGTGTATTTTTCAACCACAAGCAGGAGTAGTCTGCCTCTGCGCCTTTGTTATACCACATTTTATTTAATTGTATTTTATACCACTTGGCTTTTAGTCCTTTTGTAAGAAAAGTACACCTTAGTCTCGGTCTAAAACCGTTCACTTTGCAGCCTGTAACTACAAAACAAGGAAATGAATACTCAATATCGAAATGCTTAAAAGTGTTACATGACATGGACGATGTGTCAGATGAGATAAAGCATCTTGCATTTCATGTTCTCAAGGATGCAACAAATCGAGAGATTTTTATGAGCTATGAATCAAGACTTCGTGGTTTATGGTTGAAGAAGGAAGTTAAGAAGCTTGGAACATGATTGACTCCTTGTAAGTCTTGCTGTATTTGCACTCTATTTTGCAACTCCATTTTGTTGTTTGCATTTGTTCAAGCTTGTTACTGATGTGCTCTGAGCCTTTGGTTGTCAGTTATGAAAAACTTATGCACCATAAATACAATGGTGAACTTCTGCACTTATCAACTTATGTCATCTAGTCAATGGTGAAATTATGCTGCTCAGTAATCAATAGTGATTTTGTTTTGCTACCTTGTGGTTCAGTTGCATTTCTCTCCTTTTTAAAAAAGAAGCAATTCACATCCTTCATCCATTGTCACCTTTCCTCTCATGCCCTGAGTTTGACAGATGGCGGCCAACATTCCGCTTCCAATTCCTTCGCAGTCTCCCAGTTTGTCCCTGGGCTCTGTAACACCACCTCCCCTCCCACCGGCTCGTCATGGATGTGCTGCTTGCCCTAGCGCCTTCCACGATTGGCGCCGTTATGCCGTCCTCCGCACTGCATTCCTGCATTTCCCATTCGTCGCCTGCGCCCATCTGTTCCGCTCCCCGTTCCTTCATGTTGCATGTTCTGTTCGCCCCTCCCATCGTCCACCTGTGGCTGCTTGCATGCACCTCCCAATCACCCATCAGTTCACGCAAGGATACTCCTTTAGCCCTTGGCTTATGATCGAGTGCACCATCAGATCTGATGAACCTTGTGACCCTATCCTGGAAGACCAGGAGTTCAGGACGCACAGGCAACCAAGGCTGATGTCGGCGCCTGGCGCAGACAATTCTAGCAATACCCTGGCAGCTCAGTGTTAGAAATTATCTCAGGTTTGGTCAATAGAGACCAAGTCACAAGGGGGCCTAACAGCCCTTCTAATGGTTCATGATCGGTGGACTGAACAGACTCTTGTTGAGTAATGAGATTTCTTATTTCTTTAGAGCCGACAACTTTTTGGTTAGCTTAAAATCAGTATGTACGCCTGGCAACTTTCTGGTTAATGTAAAATAGTAATGTAAGTCTCACATGCCATGTGTGGCTCTCATTCAGCATCTTAATGGTTTGAATACAGGAAATGTATTATTTTCTGAACACACTCAAAGTAGTCAAAAAGATTGTTAATGTATGATGATATATGAACAAAATAGTATCGAGCTATTCCTATTGAAAAGTAGTTATTCCATGATGGCATGTTTGTCTATATTTCCCACATCCAGGTGAGAACAGTTTGGATTCTTATATCCTTATTACAAGAACTGGGATTCTATGAGTCTTCCTTATTGTGGCAGCACAATTGCTAATATATGTTTATATATATATATATTATATAAAATGGAAAATCTGCTTTGCATGGTGATGCATACAACCATCTTGACATACCATCCAGCACAGATGACATGCAAAATAAGAATTTGACATGATACTGGTGCTAGATATAAGGAGTTGACATGGAGGCAATCTTTGTAATACAGTTATGTACTTTGCTTAGAGAAATAAGTACACTAGCTCTATTGACTGTGTATCTTCTGATTGGAGCTTTTGCTTCAGTACTGCTGCCAACATAGGTGACATGCAAAATGTATTTGATGCTAGCAAACCTATATGCTAACGCAACCCTCCTCCTTTACCCGGGCTTGGGACCGGCTATGTTGAGACAACTCAAGAAAGTCTTCCAGTCAACATAGGCTGGAGTTATGATACCTCTTTATAACTGTGAGATATCTGTTACTTCCTAATTTTACATGTCATTTTTTGGGAACAAGGCTTTATGACTCAGGTACCATTAAGTGATTGATTTAAGGATCTTTATGGCTAGCATATTGTATTTTAGACTTGTACTTTGGCACATTTCCAGTTATGTTCACCTGGTGGCATGAATTGGCTTTTCAAGAACAAAATGTGAAGAAGCTGCCAACATGAATTAGAACAAATTTTCTTTTAAGATATGTATGTCAAATTGAGATTTCTCGCACTTGAAAGTTGAAATAGGGAGGGGAAGAATAGAAGCTATGCTCTACTGCAAAGTGATTTTTGGCATACTCTTTTTACAAAATCCACGTTAACATTTATGTGTCTATGAAGCATAATAAGGGTGATAATTTGTGATCCTTTGAGAACAAATTTTCCTTTCAAATTGCAAATAGCATTCATAGCTATGACTGGAAATATATTAGTTAGATTGATATAATTTATGATGCCTATAGCAATGCCCGGGCCATTAGCTAGTATATGAAAGAACGGTATATACTCCCTCCGGTCTGGTATTAGAAGTCGTTTTGGACAAGGTTTTGGTCAAACATTGGGAATATAAATCATCAATAACTTTTAAGTTATTGAGTTTATAAATATGAAAATTATACGAATAGATTTGTCTTAAAAAATACTTTGACAAAAGTATACATATATCACATTTCCATAAATATTTTTATAATAATAAGAGGTCAAAGTTATGTTTTGGAGACCGTGTCGCTGTCCTAAACGACTTCTAATACCAGCCCGGAGGGAGTATCTCCTCTCATGAACTGTTGTAATTCAGTTGATATAACACCTGGCTGATTGCCGGTTCATACTTTGGCATCTCGTCCACAAATACCAGTTTCTTACTTTCGTATTTTCTGCAGACCGTTGTGTAATCTGAGTACACAAGACAAGTTCAAGCAAAAACGCATGCAGCCAACAGGCTCTACAAGCGCCTACAGACCTTGAAATTTCTCGTATCCAAGTGGAAGTAAACTCCTCTGTCCTACAACATGCTTTACGATCAGCTTCTATGGATCTAGTGGCTAGTGCGCCCTGAGCTTGTAACTCAGTTGCACATGATTTAGCAAAGTTTGTAAGGAGTTGGGACCTGGGTGAGCTCCATGTTTGGGTCCACCCCCTCCCAGAATTTGTACAAACTCCTGTTGTGATTTAGTCGACCCATGTTTCCAATAGAAAGGCCATAGAGCCAAAGTTTCTATCAAAAACAGCATGCAGCCATGATTTTCTTTCTTTCAATGCCATACTATTCAGCCTTTTTTTTCATTAAGGAAAACTAATACAAAGGACTATAACCAATCTCTTCTGGTCGTCTGATTAATCATCCTTATCGGTACTTAGCACTAGATTAGGCCCTTTGATTCGATCAGAAGAAACCTGATCGTCCAATTAATTGTCCACTAATCATGATTAATCGTCTGATTAGGTCTCTTGGCTGATCAACACTAAATAGGTAAATGGGCTACTTTAACTTATTAGGTTGTATTTGTTTGGGCCAGGCCCATTAGGGTTTCTCTTATATATACCTCTCTCCCACTCTTCTCTCCTCCGTCCTCTCTCACTCTTCGACCATCGGACTGCCTCCTCCTTCTCTTCCGGATCTAATCCAAGCAGCTGGTCCATAGACCTTCCCTAGTGCATGCTTCTTCCTCCTCCCTCTTGCTGCAGGGTCGTCGTCTATTCTCTTTCCCACTAACAATAAATATAGTCTTAATGCTCGATGTCTACTATAAGTATATAGTGTATGGTATATATACCACCCATACATATATGATACATAGTCTTGCTACATGTGGGACGATTATATGGACAATCAAATCGATAAGTCATCGATTCATCGTCCTGATCGCTACCAAAGCGATTAGGACAATAAGCCGATTTAAAAGCATTGGATTCTATATAAGAGAATAGTTTTTTGAATGACAAGGTCCTTCTAAGAATCTAGACGTGTACCCGGGATTTCCCGTCGCAGACCCATTCCACTGTGCTGAGTACAGTGCAGTGCACATCCATTCCTCCTCACAGATCCTTGTACCTGCAACAGTACTCCTCTACCACATCTCCGCCACTGCAGCCCCTCCCTCCTCCTGCCGCCACCTCTGCCCGGGGCACTGTGCTGAGCAAAGGTGGCGGCAGACTACCCCGGTTCATCCGCACACAACGCATCCCCTCACAGTGGCGGCCTCGGCTCACTCTCCGTGTCGCCCACCCCCCCCCCGCCGCCGCCTGAACCCACCCCCGGTCCCCTCCGCCTCGACGCCGCTCTCTAGACCCCCCCAGCCTTGCCTGTAAGTGTCGGCGGTGGGTTCTCCTCTCGGCCTCGCTGCCCTCACCGCCCTTGACGGCCGCGCTTAGGCTGACCGGCTCGCCCTCGCCACCTGCTGTTTCGCGAGACCTATCCGACACCATCACCCCGCTACAGCTTTTCCTTCCACAATCAGCTACTCACGATTGTTTTCACCTCTTAATTTTAGTTTCAGCACTAAATTAATACTAAAACGGATCAGTAAATGTTCTTGCTACGAAATTACTAGATACTGACAAAAAAAAAGAAAATAAAACAAAGCAGGGGTTAAAATCAAATTAGTATCAGTAAATGTTACTTAGCTTAAATTGAATTTCAGATTGTTCTCTCCCTAAGTCCCTATATATGGGTCCAGATCAATTGATTATTGTTGTGCACAAAGCAACTCTTACTTAGTTTACAACCTCTGCGTAATTAAAACTTTGCATACACTTCTTGACATAATTATTTTCATTATTTGTCAGGATCCAGGATCAAATTCAGGGGATGCCATGGACACAGGGCATAGTCGACGCCGTCTACATCTGGACAATCTGTACCAGGGTTATGTTCTTGGCACCTGTATTTTTTCACATGATCAGACGTTCTATTGCCCCTAAGATTGTTGCAAATTATAACGCTATGAACATGTACACTTATTTTCTTCACAACTTCAAATAATTATTCCAGATTACAGCAAAGCCGCTAGCTGAACAACTCCACGAAACATTGTAAAATGATGTATCTCTGGTGTCCTGTTTGGGTCGGTGGAGATTGGAATCGCAGTTGCTGTAAGATCGTTGATACAGATACCCCATTTGAAAATCACATTTGAAAATTATCCTTCAATTTTTCTAACTTTGTGGTGAGGCTGATTGCTGCAGCTTGCCATTTCCTTCGCATAGATCATCATACACTCAATTCGACCTCAGCTAGAGGTTCTCTGAAGACTCCAACAAACAAACACTACTGATACGCATGGAGTTATCCTTGATATGTCAAGTAAGTAACCCTCCAATATATAAAAGGAGATGTTTAACTTTTTAAGCTAATTGAATTTTATATCAAGTTTTTTTTCAGCTTTCTAGATTGTGCACAAGAACCAGATTTGTCAAGTTCCCAAGTTCAGACAAGAGCCAGTTTTCTCAGCATGGTTGGCTTCTGGAAGCGCAGGCGAAAAGAGCAGATCTCGAAAGTGGCACATTTTGATATCTCGGAAAAGACCATATCTTCGAGTCCATGGTCAGCAAGCATAAATGCATAAGTCAGGAGGCCTATCTACACATGCTGCACCTTATTTCTCGACTTGCATGGCAGTAGGTGAAACAATAAGGACCTGTTTAGCTGCTAATAAGGGCACAGTTCTCGAATGTTGAGCATTCTTAAATTAGTAGCATTACTACTGCGAAGGATAATGCGGTAATGCCATAATGGTTCTGTGTCCTTAAAATATTTTAGCCGATATTGTTCTATTCATGTCATACATTGGTTGTTACCACTGCTGTTTGTTTTGCTTCCATTTACAATCATATAGAATATTATATTTCTGGCTTCCTAACCGTACGAAGCACGGGTATCTCTGCTAGTTAGAACTTATTTATGTGGCTAGAAGAAGTTCATGTTGATTATCACTACTACACAAATATTTTGGAAGATGCCGGCTCTAAGGCGGTTTGTGGCTAGGCAGCCGACCAGCAAGCGCCTTGATTAATGCTTAACCGAGGTGGTTCTTATAACACAACCACCTCGGTCAATGGTGATTAATCGAGACAGATGTCGTACCATATAGGTGGTTGCACCGAGGTGGTTGCTTTAAAACAACCGTCTTGGCTAATCGATATTAACCGAGGAGAGCCCTTTAAGGTTGCCGGCCTGCTAAAACAATTTACCAAGGTCGACAACAGTTGCGCGTGCCTATTTTCCTGCTCCAGTGGCGAGATCAACTGCAGCGTCTGGACCACCTCACCTTGTTCAGAGCGACTGGTCTTCGGGTCTTGTACCGCCAGAGCCGCCCACGGTTTTGGCAAAATAGCCGACATGTTTGGTCCTCTATTTACATTTATGGTTTTTTTGCTTTGCTTGAATATTTCAGTTCCGAGATCTGACTGTTTGGTGCAATGTGACAACATTTCGGGTTGGGTTCTGGAAATATTTTTTAGATGAGAAAATTGGCTCAGTACCATTAAGAGCAACCACAGTGTATCTTCTCTATATGGGTAGTAAGGTGGGGTCGTATGTCAGGTAGTAGTAGTGCTATTCCTAGGTGTCATAATGTACTAGGTATTAAGGTGGGTCTATACATGTGTGAGAGAGAAAGAAACGAAGGTGAAGAGGTGAAGATGTTCATGCCGGTGCGCATGCATGTGAGAGAGGTGAGAGAGAATGTTATTTTACTCTTCATACCCGGTAGTAGTGTTATTCCTAGGCTTAACTATTACCTGTTCTCTCCTCAACCTCCACAATGTATCTTCCTAGTAGCAAAGCCTTACTCCCCTCCATTGTGGACGCCAAAAGATTGGATCTTCAGAAAACTACCATCGGAAGATTACGTTGCTGAAAACTACCATCCAAAGACTTCTCCCTAGCAGCCTTTTACCACCACCGTTAAATCTACGTTAGTTAGGCCCAAAAATAGAACACGGACACAGTCTGGCCGCTGCGGGCGCCGTACGCAGCCTACTTGCACAAACCTGACTGCGAGAAAGAGACCTCCTGCGGCGACGACGCTCCTCCATGGTGTGCCCCTCTCTGCTCTGTTCTGCATTCTTCTTGTGCTCTTCTTTCATGGTCTAAACCCTAGGTATTAGGGATTCTGTAGTGTTGTGACAAGGGATTGGGGATTTGAGAGAAGATGGATGCTAGGGTAAACTCCTCTAAGACACTCTATATTCTTCCAATTTGTATATATTTTGCTCGTATTTTTGTGTGCACATGGCTGTGTGTGAATGTACTAAATTGAACCTTATGTTTTCCCCTTTGTTCCATGTGTTTCGCTGTATACTACAGGATTGATCCAAAGAATGCTTGTAGAGTAGAGGTCACCGTGAAGTTGAGGGATTTGAATGGGCAGAACTACCACAATATGGAGAAAATACAGGAGGGCCATCAATGCTTGAAGAGGAGGAGAAGGAGCACTTCATGGCTGTTGGGTGTGACCCTGATGGGGATGATCCAACCAGAGTAGATGAAGAGTGGAGATACTTCAAACCAGTTCATGCTGCAGTTAATCATGCACAGCCAAAAGAAAATATTGAATTAGAGGTAAAGAAAGGAAAGAGGGCAAGGTCTGTTCTAGAGTTTGATTCTGAATGTGTTCATGATGATGTTGCACCTTCCACAACATATGACAAAGAGAATCCGGTGATTAGTGAAGGAGATACATTTGAAGACAAGGAAGAGTTCATTATGACCTTGAGGACATATGCCATAAAAAATAATTTTAGGCCAAAGGTTGATCCTGGGTTTGAAATGATTCCTCCACCGCTACAAAGGGCTACTGGTAGACCAAGGAAACAAAAAATAAAGGCTAGAGGAGAGCCAGGAAAAAGAGGACCATACCAATGCAAAAGGTGTTTTCAGTTTGGACATATAGAGAAGGGTTGTAATGCTACTCAAGCTGAATTAGAACAAGAGCTTCCACCACCTCGTCTAAAAAAAGAAAAAAAATCAAGGTAATGTAATATTTTGTTTTTTTTTCATGCTCAAAATGTTATTTTACTAACCCAAATCTGAAGCTGTTGGAACCTCAACAACTCATGCTGGGACCTCCAAAGAAGCTGTTGAACCCTCTCCAACACCTCATTTAAGCCCAGGAGTAACAACTAGAAGGATGGCATCTCTTTCTCCAACTAGCCCAGGTGTAACAACTGGAAGGATGGTTGCAATCTCACCCGGTGGAATCAATCGGAGGCTCATCGTTGAGTAGATGAATTAGCTATATTAGTACTTTAGTTTGTGAACCATGGTCTTGTATATATGTGTGTGTATTCCCTGGAGAAACCATGCTGAAATTTCTATGTGAAATTTCTGGAGAAACCATGATGAAACTTTTGTAGAAATCATGCTGAAATTTCTAGAGAAACAATGATGAAATTATTACTATTATATATATGTACCTTGATGAGAGGGCAAATAGGGGGTGTTTGGGCACAACAACAGGTATGTTGTTGTTCAGGTCTGAATGGTGTTTTTTAGCATATGTGCTGCTGGAATAAGGTAGGAAGGCGGCTCAAAACAATAAGTTAACGTGGAGTTAACAGATATGCTAAAAATCAATAACGGAGGAAACTTTCGATGGTAGTTTTCAGCAACATAATCTTTCAATGGTATTTTTTTAAAGATCCAATCTTTTAATGGTACTGAGCCAATTTTCCCCTTTTAGATGACTCATGCACTTATGAACACAAAAGGTTCGAAAATATAACACAATTCGTACAACAATTAATTAACCTATTATATGTAAGAAACATCCCTCTGCTTGGATATCACAAACCATGGTTAGAAAAAACCTAATTAAACCAACATTTAATCTCGGTTAAACCTAAAACAGACCCTAGCGTGTCTCGTTTAGGGCCTGGGCGTCCAATAAAACTCTGCATAGGCGTGAGGCAGTGCTTAAGTGATGTAGAAACACACAAAAAAAACAGCCTAGGTGGAGCGCATAGGCACGAGGCAGTGTTTAAGTGATGTAGAAACACACACAAAAAAAAAAGTAGCCTGGCTGGCTTGATGGGCTATGAAGAGTTGGAAAACATGATGCGTGGGGATCAAGATTGCAAGTATTTTCGTCACTTCTTTGCATTCTATTACACCTTTAATTTATAGTCCTTCGTTTCAAATTGTAGTTCACTTTGCCTTTTCTAGATACATTAATTTTGTTGTGCACCTAGTTATACACTATGTCTAGACACACAGTAAAAGAAATGGATCTAGAAAAGCCAAAGTGAACTATAATTTAGAACGGAGGGGGTACTACTATTTTATATGCCAAAAACAGGTGTGCCGCATGAGGTATGATCATTGCTATTACTTCTTGTTTTATTACTACCCATTTTGCTCTCAGCATCACATGAACAAAAAATAAAAAACATTTAATCTATGCTTAGACTTTCTAAACTCTAAACCACATGTTAGCGTTCGCCAAACATCTAGCATTTTTTAAAGGGGCTTGTGCATTTCTACCCCTGTTTTCATTCCCATATGTGATTTTGCCCTCGTTTTTTTAACTTTGTGATTTTACCCTTGTAATTTTAAAACGAAGGAAGACTTTACCCCTGGTCTGTTAAAACCCTATAACGGTGTTAAATTTTGGGCAAATGGACAACTTTGTCCATACGTTTTTGCCCCTGTTTTATGAGACTTTTACCTGTGTACCATTATGAAAACTACTCGCGACCTGTGTACCACTGAAAACTTCAGCCCCACCTGTATACCATCGGCCATAAGTTTCTTGTCTTCTGTACCACTCCGTCCATTTTGCACCCTAACGGTGTTAAATGCCCAAGAAAAGACCTCCTTACCCCTAAGACCATAGTAGCTGATCAAAATGATCATTATCCTCTGTACCACTCCCTAAAGTTTAGGCTATAGGTGATGCATATAAATGTACACTTTTTTTGAAAAAATAAAAAAAGTGCATCACGTGAGCATATATGTGCACTTGTTTTGACCACATAAAATTGACACAATATATAATAATAATAATATTTAACACAATATAGAACAATAATATGGTTCATGGACCAACATTTGGTCACTAGTTTACACACATTAGTTTCAACATGGCTGTAACATTACAACATGCATAGAGGTGATTCATCCAGACATCAAGTTCTAGTCAAGCGAAAATAAAATGTTGCCACTAGGCACAACAAATAGCCGCAAAATTAGACACCCATCATTCCATCATCAACTTCTTGCTCCCGGTATTTGCAGCTGGGCTGGTTGGGCTTGCTGGTACAAGGGGAGCCTTCCTAGGTGCCATCTTCTTCGTCATGGAGATCTTTATCCCTGGTGAACGCCTGTTCTCCATCGATGGTGTGTCCACTATTGGAGGTAATGCCTGGGGGGGCTAGTTCATTAGAACCAGCTGCGGACCTATTACCATCAATTATCAATCATTGGAAAAAGCTTCATTACAATTGGAAAAGGAGGAACTGTAATAGAGAAACTTGACATACCTGCTAGATAGGGTGTTTGGAGTTGTTGATGGTGTAGTGCTAGCTGACCCCATCTTTTTCTTTGAAGTTGTAGAGGATTTGTTGTTCCTCTTCTTTTCTGCAGCCTTGGACACATCCTCATTGTGTGGGAATAGCATCTCTGTTGATGGAGTGGCCACCACTAGGCTAGTCTCTGTATTGGTAATAACTGCTCTCTTCTGCCTTTTCTTTGGGGGACCTCTGCAAAGGCAATTGTTAGTACAAAATATGGTTTAATTAAATGATGGTTTTATTTATATACATGTATTTGAGTACCTTTCTACCGCCAATGCAGCTATGTCAGCTGGATCCCCATTCTTACAAGTTTGCCAGTGATGCCCCAATTCATGGCATACAAGACACTCATGTCTCCTCTTCTTCCCATTTCCTCCCTCTAAAGCCCCTTTCATCCTGTTCTTCCTTCTACCAGCTGTTGACTTAAGCAATGGAGGGTGCATGAAGAACCCATGTGTGGCATTGGGCCACATGGACTTGTCAGGAATACATGGGATAGAGCTTGCATAAGCTAGTTTGAATTTCTGGACGTAATAGTAGTCATCTACATGGTCTTCTAGT
>JADLZK010004758.1:0-23562 GCA_015847255.1 Hyparrhenia diplandra
AAGAGAGGATTTATCGCCTTTTCATTTAACCTTTCTTCCCCTTAGCATTCAGAAGAAAAGCGATTTTAGCAAACCCTATTTTTGACAGAGTGCTTCTCTAACGGTCTTTTGCCAGGTTCCACTAATATAATTGTCTCTAGAAGTATATTTTTAGAAGTGGTTGGGAAACCCAGCCGCATCTGACAATGGTAATAGAGGTGGTTCTAATTAGTCGCACACGCAAATTAGAATGATGTGTTCGATTTTTATTTATCTGGTCTCCACTTTTTGAGTATGAACTATATATTTTTTAAAGAAACAGTAACACAATAATTATAATATTAAAGTATTGAGTGTTTCAGTGGTCTTTCACTCACTCCCATACTTATCCTCCCCCGTTTCAAATTATAGTTTGTTTGACTTTTTTTTAACTCTAAGTTTCACCACTCGTCTTATTCAAAAAAAAAAATTTGCACAAAACAAGTCAAATTTAAGTCATTCTTAAAGAGCATTTGTTAATAAAAGCAATGCACAACAAAAAGAAGTGATATTTTACACAAAATTTTGAATAAGGCAGTAGTCAAAGTTTAGATTGAAAAAGTCAAGCTAAACTAACTAATTTAAAAACAGATTTAGTACTAAGTTAAAGTCGATAGTAGGATGGATTATTTGATAAATCTGCAGACTTCTCCTGTCTATACGATTATACAAATCAGGGAAGTATGCATCTAAACATGTTATGGAGTTTGATTTTAAGATGAATGCATGACCTGGGGCAGTATGGTTGATGATTTATGTGGTGGTGTTGTTTTGTTGTGAGGGAAAAACATTTTATCATGGCTGATAAGTTCAAGCGAGAAGAGCCATTATTGAGTAAATCTTCAAACTATAAATCATCTAGTTTTTAATGATACAAATTATGCGTTTGATATAACATGAGTACGTTTTTTAAGTAAAATTCATGGTAGGTCCTTGAACCTGTCCCGCAATGTCATCAAGTCCATGTACTTAGCAAAACCAGGTTTCTGGTCGTCCTTGAACTTGCTAAATGTATCATCGAGGTCCAAAACCAGGTTTGGGAGGCTGTTTATCTAGACTGGACTGCCGCGATCAGACTTCGACAGCCCCCCTCCCTTCAATCCCCTCATTCCCAAGCCACGGCACCCGTGCGTGGCGGTGATGTGGCGGCGTGCGGAGCGGATCTGCCGCGGTGCCTCCGTTGTCGGGACACTGCTGCCACTACGTCGTTGGGCTGCGTCGGCGCCCCAGGCCACTCCCTCCGTCCCTATGCGGTCGCCACGGAGCCCGATCTACCTATGTCATTGCTAGCACCAAGTCTTCTTTGTTGCAGCCACTCGCGGAGTGCTCCGATGCGCCGTCGGCATCGGTCCGCCACTTAGCGAGGGTCGTATGTGTGGGGAGGAGGAACTGGCTGGCCCTTCCCAAGCGCCATCACGCCTAATGGCGCGGTCGCATGGGCAGCGGCAATGGCGGTGCGTAGGCTCAAGCATGGCGCCGCCGCTGCGTCACCGACATCAACCTCTCGCCGGCTCCACCCCGCCTCCACCTTCGTCGCGTGCTCGACTAAAGGCCCCGACCACCGCGCCGCTATCCGTGTTTGTTTGTCATACTGGATAGAGCGGGTCAGACCGCATACAACCACGGTCGAGTGGGTCAAAACAGTCCAATGTGACAGATCTAGGTTGGACAAACAGCCTCCAACCCACTTTTTTTGGTCCTGGATGATACATTTAGCAAGTTTTTTAGAAGGGAATTAAACATTTTTTTTGAACGGAAACATTTAGCAAGTTTAAGGACACTGTAAATCTAGTTTCCTAAGTACATGGACTGGATAACATTGCGGGACAAGTTCAAAGACATTTAACTCATTTTTTTTTAGTAGTGATTTAGCCGCATAGGTTGAAGTATCGACTGTTTTAATGAACTAATAAAAAAAAAAAAATGAAGAAAAGAATGCCACCTATTTAAAAAAAGTTTCTTCACACATGTACTCTCTCAGGGATGGTATTAGAAGTCGTTTAGGACAGCGACACGGTCTTCAAAACACAACTTTGACCTCTTATTATTTATATAAAAATATTTATAGAGATATGATATATGTATACTTTTATCAAAGTATTTTTTAAGACAAATCTACTCATATAATTTTTACATTTACAAACTCAACAACCTAAAAGTTATTGATGATTTATATTTCCGATGTTTAACCCAAACCTTGTCCAAAGCAACTTCTAATACCCCGAGGGAGTATATGTCATCGCACAAACTTTCTTTTTATGTGCATGTCATTCGGTCGACCATTTGTTAATATTTGACGGTTTAACAGCAGCGGCAGGTCGGACCCACCCATGCAATTGTCCATCTTGCCCCTCATCTCCGGCTCCTCGGTCGGACTCGATCCCATCCCCGCGGCTTTCGTCTCCCGGCCGAAAGCGGCCCCCGCCGCTCTCCAACCCTAGCATAGCGCGCTGGGCCGGGCGACACCGATCAGGTCCGGTGAGGTTGCCCACCGCCCTCCCCTCCCTATGGCGTGGCGTGGCGTGGTGGAGGGCTGGGCGGACCAGGGCCAGCAAGGCTAGTGGGAGGCCGCCGGGCGCCACCGTTGCGAGGGCTGGGCGGCCCGTCAATCCCCTGTGAACAAGGTACTACCTCTGCATTGGGCGAAATCGGTGCCCCTCTGCTTTCAATTAGTTCGCCACTAGTATGTGTTCCTTTGGACTTGGAGTATGACCCATATCTGCATGTGTTTCAGGTAATATTGCTATCCTAGCTGTGTCTTTCTTTTCTGAATGTGTTTGTGTCGTCGGCTGCCCAGTCAGCCTGGGCACAAAATACCGAAAAAAACCAAACCGAACACCGAACCGAACCGAAACCGAACCGAATTATCGGTTTTCGATATTTCGGTTCGGGATCGGTTTTCGTTTTCAGACTGTTCGGTGTTCGGTGTCCATGTTGGTTTGTAGGTCCAACGAAACCGAAATACCGATGAACCGAATTGAACTCTACGATGCACCTGTGAACCACGATTTCTTCCTCAATTCCAGCCCAACCACTCAAGCAGCCCACAGCCCAGTAGCAAACCGCACTGCCCGCAGTCACGCCTCACGCGCTCACGCACGCGTCTCCCTCTCCCACGCGTAACCCTAGAGGCGCAGCTAGCGCGGCGGCGGGCGCCGGCAGCGAGCGACGCGGCGGAGGCGAGCGGCGCGGCGGCGAGCTTCGAGCGTCGAGTGGCGGGGCGGCGTCAGGCGAGCTGCACGGCGGCGAGCGGGGCGCGGCGTCGAGCGGCGAGCGGCGGGGCGGCGCGGCGGCGAGCGGCGGGGCGGCGTGGGGGGCGGCCTCGGAGGCGCGAGTACGGCAGCGGAGAAACGGCGGCGTGGACCTCGGAAGGATTCGACGGCGGCGCGGCACAACCGAATGGTAAAACCGAAAAACCGAAACCGAAATCCTCGGTTCTGAGAATTCTAGTAAAACCGATCGGTTGTCTCTTTCAGGAAACCGAATTTTGCTACCGAACCGAACCGAACGGTCGGTTTCTACCGAATGCCCAGGCTGCCCAGCTCCTGTGTATATATTCACTGATAGAAGTGATCGAAGTCTGTACTCACCTATTATGTCCTGTATGCCTATGCTATCATCTATTGACTCTTTCTGTCATATTCCTTGTTTCTGAAGTGACGATCCTGTTGCTGAAAGTGGTAATGCGCCATTGTGCAGAATAGTTAAATCTCTATTTTTTAATCGTTTTAGGGCAATTTTTAATCGTTCAGCTATTTGGTTGAGACTGAAACGGGTATATTACTTGTAATACTGAACTCACAACATCATTATTTGTCACGGCATTCTAAATTCCATCATTCAGTTTTAGATCTTTATTAAGACATGCTAGCTCTGCTGAGCAGTGTGCTTTTAGTGCAAGCAAAGGTCAAATATGTTCCATCTAAAGGAGGGGGGATATCTTAGCTCTAACTTACTGTGATGCATATTCCAACCATTCTAGTTTATTTATTCCACTTATGTTTTGCCGCGTAGTGGAGTCCCGGTGTTAATTTCTATTCCAAACCTTTTGTGGATTAGTGCATGTCCGCACCTGTCTGGCTGTTTCGAAGCTTCACTGCATGTATTCATGGATGAAGACTATAAGTTAATGATGGAGGGTTAGTATGATTGCTCATATGCATTCTTCTTGCATCCAGGCCAAATGATTAGATATTTTTTATTTTGTTTTGATACAAAAATGATTCATTAGTGACACCTCAAGATCATTGACCATGAATTCCTCCTTTTTTCATGGATGCCTTTGATGAAAGATAACTTAATGGATTTAATAATTAAAATGGATGCAAATGTCCTAAACCAGAAATCAAAATGCTTGATGATATTTTAATTGACTTCAAACTTTCTTTTTTACGCTGCTGATGTGTTTATTCTCATTTCATTTTGCAGTCAAATGAATAGTTGATTTCATTTCAAGCTATTCCTGAACAACTATATTACAGTCATGAAGTTGTTAGCCAAGCAAGAGACACAGCCAAAACCGCGGCTCATTGTGCGCCTTGGTGTATTCCTTGCGTCTCACCACATCCTCTTCAGGTTCACCATCCTTTCTCCTTCTTTTGCAGTCTAAATCCTTCCTCTTGTTCTTTCTCATTCCCCGAACTCATAATTCACCATTTTGGGTCAGTGTCATATGCTGCTTTGCAGGCATTATTGCATTACTACTACTTCCTTCACTTGCAAAAAACACATACCTCTCGGAGAATGCTCTTATACCTGGTATTTTACCCTCCTCTCTATTTTTGTTTACTGCTACTCTATCGGTGCATACACGCTGTTTTTCTTTTTGTGACAATGCATACACGCTATTGTTCTTGAAGGGTGTGCCTGGCTGGTGGCCGTACACGCAGATCTTCAGACAGCATACTGTAGATATTTTATTCTAAAGTGCATTTAGTGTTCTCAGTGTGCTTTGTTGAATATAAGTCCTCCGATGAAGCAATATATCAATATTGCTAAATATCCTGGATCTTTGGGTGTTCAGTTTAGCTTTGGGCCTCATTGGATTTGTCATGTGCCAAGGAACCTCCCAAATTTAATGTTTGAATATAATATAACAAAGTGGGTTTTGGTGTTTGTTATCAGATAGTTAAGACAGACTATTCATATCCATTGTGGCTGTAAAAATATGCATTGTACTTAGCTAGTGTAAATCGCGCAAAAATGGAGTATACTGTCAGCCTGCTTTGTCGCTCAGGTGTGTATCACACCACACCCCTCACTTACTCGCACATGCTGAATTTTGAAGAAGAGGATATCACTAGTGAATGGTGTTGCTGGACTAAAGCTGCAGCTATGCCTCTACCTTTCATATACAAGTCCTAGCAAAAAAACACATGAGCTCAACTGAGGGGCCATGCTGTCTACTAGTTGCTACTATTCTACCTGCTATGACAAAAGAATGAGATTAGAGAGCTGCTGATTATCTAACATATATGTTGTTAAATGATAATGATATTTTTCATTTATACCTCTCTTTTGGAACTTCTTACATAAAGAACCTTCTCTTAAACTGGAGCCTCTTGTATGTAGGCTCTGCCAATCCATTATTTTCTACTGAAGATGCCATCGAAGCGAACAGATTTATGAAAGGAATTGAAGCTGTGGCTAGAGACTCAAGAGGTGTAATGTATGTTACTTCATTCAGCCTTGAATTTTTGTATTTATCAATCTTTGTAACTGGTCTGTTATGTTCAATATTTCGTGACTGCTGTTGAGACTTGCTACGGTAAAAGTACAAGATTACTACTGCATTTTAGTTATACAAGTAAGCATACAAATAGAGTCCATGTAACTCAAAATCGGAGTTCAGTGCTTTGATAGTAAAAAGATCTATTTTTTTTTTTTTTTTTTTTGCATCATGTCTATAAGCATTTTTTGTTAAGTTTCTAACATCACATTTTTATGACTTGTAAATATGAGAATATGAACAGGAAACTAGTTTAATCCTAGGATCTTAAAAGGTAAATAGTTTTATCCAATTTTCCTCTAATTTACAATTCTGCGTGCAATGTTACAGAGGTATGGCAAATTTCATTGCACAACAAATAGAAGCTCTTGGTGCAGAAGTGTGTTACCATAAGTTTCTCCCTCATAGCAAGAATTTTTCATCCTCTGAAGTTCTTCACCTCCATGACAAATGATATTGCTAGTCAACCTAATGGCACCGCCACCAATTTTGGGATAAACACTGTTGGCATTGTAACGAGCTCCTCGTGGCGATGGAAAAGAAGCAATAGTGCTGGTTACTCCTTATAATTCTCAAAGAGTTCAGTCGAATGAACTATTATCGCTGGCTCTTGGTTTCTCTGTCTTCTCCCTCTTAAGTCGAGCAGCATGGCTGTCTAAGGATGTTGTGTGGTTATCTGCAGACTCACAGTTTGGAGAGTACACTGCAGTCTCTGCATGGCTAAACCAGTATCATAATCCTGTGTTTTTGAGCCACTCAGTGGCATTGCATACCAAGATGTATGGTGCAAACCATGTATATGATGGTAATTCAGAAAAAACAGAAGTCACGTCTTTCAAGCGTGCTGGAACAATGTCTGCTGCTCTCATATTTAAAGTGGGGGAAACCAGAAGATATAGTGACAGGGATAGTGTTATGATTTATGCAGAGGCATCTAATGGACAAATGCCAAACTTGGACCTTCTGAATGTGGTGCATTACTTGGCTGTTCATAGACAAGGTTTTCGTGTGAACATCGCTGCATTTAGTTCGTTGTTGAGCTCTGCATGGCTTAGGGTTATTGCTGAAATTTTACATACTCTTGGGAGTGTGTTAAGAAAAATAAATCCTGACTGGAAGCTTGATATTTCAGTCCCTGACTATGTGGAAGGGACTGCAAACCTAGCTAACTCTATGTACAACCAGGTAATTGAAATTAACTTTCCCATTCACCTTAATGTCACTTTCCTTTTTTATGACTCTGTAGTCTCTCTTATTGGGGTTCGTTCGATACAGGCTCTTGGAGTGCCCACAGGGTCCCATGGTGCTTTCCGTGATTATCAAGTTGATGCGGTTTCTTTAGAATTTTCACCGACATTTCATGTCAAAAATGAGAATGCTAAATCTTTGTTTCTTCTAAGGGGTGGAAGGTATCTTATTGTGTTTTAATTGTGCTGTTTAATGCTTCATTGTTCTTAAGCATTGGGGCCACCTATTGATTTTAATAATGGAGTAGAAGAGTTTGCATTCATGCATTGAGGCATGGAACTGTTTGTGCCCTAACTTCACAGCAATGATAACATAACAGGCAAAAAAAAAAAAAATTGAACTGTTTTAATTTACATGTAACAACTGCTAAAGTTGTATTATATTTCAGTAACAAGTAGCTGATCAGTAAATAGTTCTGTATCTGCTATGACCTTGTAAGTTATTGCAGAAAATTATTTCATCAGGGATATGATTACATGTTAGAACCATTTCATAGCTATGATTTTATAAAAAATTTTAGCATATTACGGTTTTGTCGAGGGCAGTACATAGACATTGTGTGCATAAAAATATTTAATATAAGTGATACAAATGAGATTATTAGCATGGACTGGTAAATCTTGGAGAAACACCATAATTAGTTGGTCTTGTCTTTTTTTTTTCATGACTATAACAACCCAATGGAAAATACATGGATGCAAGTGTTTTATGCAAATGTTGCACTGAAGTAAACACAGGAACAGGAACTTCTTATGTTGCCTCTTGGTGGTAACCTTAGGGTGTTTAACAGCTTTGCTTTCATTTCCTGCAAAAGATTCCTCAGCAGAATCTGTTTGACATGTTAGAGAATGCTTTTGATTCAGGTTAATTGAAGGAGTGGCACGTTCTGTAAACAATCTGCTTGAGAAGTTCCATCAGTCCTTTTTCCTGTACTTCCTTACAGCTCCAAGCAAGTTCATTTCAGTTGGTGTGTATATGATTCCGTTTGCATTGCTGTTGGCACCTCTCCCAATAGTTGCTGCCGCCCTTGCTGATAACAGTAGAAGCATGGAAAAAACAGTGGATAAGTTGATACACGGCGGCAAAGCTGATGATATTGATGATATTCTGCAAAGCAAGGGTGGATCATGGAAATGGCTTCGAGCTGCAAAAGTATTGCTTGTTATCCAATTATGGGCAGTACTTGTTTCACTACTTCCATATTACATTACTCAAATACCTGATGCCACACCTATGCAAAGCGCACTCCTTTGGGCTGTACTCTCCATCGTTATACTGATCTCCCTATCTGTTTTGTTTGGCTCACCATACTCAGCTGGTGTTGAATGGAAACTTCTGAAAGCTACCATGATCACTTCCATCTCTATCGGGTTGGGGCTCATGTCAATAATAAATTTTGCCACTGCTCAGCTTGGTGCTCTGGTAGTGATCCCAATGTGTTTGTTTTCTCGGCCTCTGAAGGCGTCAGGGATGAATTTCCTTCCTCGGGCAGTTTTGCTGGCTTCAAATATAGCTTTTGCTGTGTCGGGTTTTCCTCCAGCTGCGTTGCTGATTATGAAAGGAGTGTCCAAGGGCTCGCGGTCGTGGACATTTGGAGATTTCTGGGTATGGATGGAGTTCCTGTGGGAATGGAGCAGCGCGACGTATCTGTACCTATTTCTTGTCCATCTTCCCTGCTGGCTTTTGTGCATCCTTGTGTTGCTGCACCCATGTCGCCAATCAGAATCTAAAATGAAGCAGGAATAGCTGTTTAGCATCCAGAGTCGTTTTCTTTTCGGTTTGTAAGTCTTGTAGACTAGTGTACCACTTTCTCACTATCAGAATTTTTGGTCTGTTGATCATTTACCCAGCTGGGAAAGGCTTGTAACATGTAAAATGATTTAGCAATGTATCCTGCCTGATGTAATGACTGCAATAGTTTGAAGGAATGTTTTTCAAAAAAGAAACCTGCTTGTAGTAATTGATTTCTAGGTTTTTATTATTGATAGCAGCCGAGAAATAATTCAAAGTTGGAGGTAATCGAAGCTTTAGAGATCTTAAATGAAGTGCTAATGTGCTGTGAGGGGTATTTGCTTCCATATATATAGGGTAAAGCGCCAGCAGCGTGAGACTGAAAACATAGGCACTGATCAAATCTGGACATTGCGATTCAATCGCGCGGGTATGTCAAAATGTTAGTGTTTAATGAAAACAAATATGCTCCCCCATATCGATTTGTTATAATATATGACATCTCATGTTGTTCATCATTTCATTTTATTAAGATTTGGAAGAATCCCTCCTCCCCCACTCATTTGTTTATGTTAGACTATATGCCTACGGAAGGAGCAATGGAAAAAAAACAGAAGTCTTCTATGTCTGAGTTTTTTCGTTCTCGGTTCTCCTTTCGAGGTCCTCTTATTTCTCCTTTTCTTTTGACCGAGCATATCCACAGTTGGATCGTTTTTTCGTTTTCCTCGTGTTCACTTAAACGTGGGAGTAGAGATAGGAAGATAAACAATAAAAATAAATAAATAGGAAAATGAACAATAAAATATAATAGATGCCAAATAAATAATAAAACGCAGCATCAGGTTTTGAACTCAAGAACGCTTCTGTTCTGTTTTCTGTCTTTAATAAAGAAATATTCTCACTATGAAATTGTTGTGATATCGTCTCATCCAAGTCTTTCATCTAGGAATGTAAGATCTGTAAGATTTTAATACTCGTAAAGTTACGATTTTACATCCCTTTTTGATTACATTGGACTATGGGCAAGGACTGAGTTTTTTTCATTCTTTTTTTTCGAGTCCATTCTTCTAATTAGTCTTTTTCTTTCGGACCCAACACCACCGTTGAAAATTTTTTTTTTTTCCTCCCCATGTTAACATCACATCAGCATGGAAGTAGAAATAGGAAGATGGACAATAATAAAATATAATAAATGTCAAAAATAAACACACGGAAAGATGAACAATAAAAATATAATAGAAGTCAAAAATAAATAATAAAAAGGAAACATAATAGGCTTTTGAACTCTCTTCTTTAAAAAGAAATATTCCCAACAAAATTGTTGATGTGGTTCTGATTATATCAGGAAAAAAAAAATTGCCTAATAAAAATTTGGTCGTCAATGGTTCAACTTAATTAAGGGGGCGGGTTTGGCGAGCTCCGGCTCGAAAAAACAGCTCTAGAGCTGCGCAGATCCCGCAACTCTACCGTGGAAAGCAGCTCCACCGTGGATCTGAGATCCTAAAGAGTGTTTACACACAGCTCCAAATTTCCCCCACATCCCTATGACATCTAGGATCCGCATGTCAGCAGAATAGAAAAGAAAAAAAACTTGTGTTCTTCTTCCTCCTTCGCGACGGCGGCGGGACTGCGCCTCACGCGTTTCCCCGGCAGCTCCAAGTGGGCCGCGCCCTAGCGAGCCGCACCCCCAGCAACGTGTCGGACGCTCCGGCGGCTCTAGGCCAGAAGCAGGGCCACGTGCAACTTGCATTGGACCTCGATTTCTCGAGTGGACAAGTTCATCCGAACTTGCAGGTGAACATCTTCATGGTGCTGCCCACCCGCAGCACCTGCGGGCTGCACTCCGGCTCACCGTCGGACTCGAAGACAAACCGCGGGTTAGGCTCTGCGCGGACGGTGAGGCTGAGCCCGTTGCCGCAGCGAGGCCGCCCTTCCGGGATCGCTTCCGGATGGAGATCCGGCCGTTGTGCAGCACGACGTGCTTGGCCTCGGAGTCCTTGAGATCGACCAGGGATGGGAGTTCTAGCGGCGCGGGGAGGGAGGGAGACGTGGGCGGCGCGCGAAGAAATCTACGCGAGGAAGAGAGGAGGAAATAAAACGAACCGATCATTTTCCACTAATCAGTGGCACCCAACTCCACCAAATCTAATTTTATGAAGCACCCTTTAAGGTACTCCACCAAATCCATGGATTTGAGACCTGCTCTACCATTTTTATGGAGCAAATCCGCGAAAATCCATAGATTTGAGACCTGCTCTCCCATTTTATGGAGCAAATCCGTGATGGAGTTGCTGGAGCTGGAACCGTTTGCTCAAAAAAACTTGGAGCAGAGCCGGATTTTAGGATCCGAAGCTACGTGGAGCTCCGCCAAAACACCCTAAATCGTGAGATCTTCAGCAGCGTGTGAAGCGATACAAAATGGCCCCAAATATATAGCATAGTAGTTACGAATGACCAGGCATAGCAAACACCAAAGGGTCCCAAAAACAATTATATGAGAGAATCCCCAATACAGAGCTTTGGGGGTCAAATTTTTTTGGTAACTCTTGGAGTTGCTACTACAACACAGAATACTATTATGACAACCAGGAAAAGCACACGGGCTCCAGAGTATTATCTTAACACATAAAACATATGCCAAATGCACCAATATATCCAGAGTTACAACTGTATTAGATTGAGTTCTAAACAAATCCAGACAACTTAACCAGCAGGAACAACTATATGAGATAGAGTTCTAAACAAATCCTGGCAACTTAACCAGCAGGAAACCTAGATCAGGCCTTGACGCTGAAGGTCAGTGTAGGTCTTCTTGTTGTAGATGTTGCCTTCTTGATCTTCGTACTCTTCTTCAAGGTCTGGCCGCCACTTATTCACCCCTTGTCGTGCTTGAATTTTCTCCCAGAGCTTCCTCGCCTCCTGATAGTAGACATATATATATAAAAAATGTTAAACCACATACAATAAAACGGCCAATGTCAAGAATATGTCATGCATTCATTTGCATTATGTTTCATGCAAGGAAACGGAATAAAAAGGACAAGGAAAAGTGGAAAACCAAGGACAACTATTCATTACTTGAAGAATAAACAATGCAGTAAGCTATGTATCAAATAAGTATACCAAGCAAAAGAAAATAATATCAACAAAACAAGAGATGGCATACATCGATGGATGTAATTTCATTGAAATTCTTAGTATTGGGAATGCCAAGGCATCGCATCCCATGCTGATGACGCCATTCCTTGAAATGACGCTCATATGCCCTTCGCCCCCAATAGCTTTGGTTTCCACATATCTCACACTTGAATTCCTGAACGAACAATAACAGTTTAAAGCGCATCAGAATATCAGATACCATACTCGATGGAGATTATACTAAGCATTTGGCAAAGGGTGACGGTTCAAAGCACAAGGGAAAATGCACTAACAATTGTGGACATGTGATTAAATACATTAGTCAGATGGATCACATTTCTAAATTAGCATTAGTTTTATGCTTATAGAAATTGAATCCAAAGGTTACTATCAGAAGTTAACACAGCAGAAACACGATAGAAGACTTCATATTCATCCTATACTGCCACATCATTATTACCTTGCAGAAGTGTTCACTGAACAAGGATGGCTAGCCAATTTATAAAGCAAAACAGATTCATTTTTGGCATCATAGATTTGAAGTGATGAGTGATCAGTTCATAAATGACAGACATCTTAATGGGTGTCAAATAGTCAATTTGTAAAAGCATCAGTAGTCCGCGCCATCTCACTGACTATGACTAGGGAACAAGCTACTAGGAAATATACTCCCAACTCCCAAATATGACAACTAGTTACCTGCCCAAGGCCATGTAGCTTGTACAGCCAATAGGGGATAGGCTTGCCATCCCAACCCATTGGCAACTTGAGAGGATTGTAGATTTGTTGATCTTCATCATCACTCTCAGTGTCAGCTTGTACCTCCTCCTATTAAAAAAAATACATATACATATATGAGCCACCAATTGAAAAACTAAGTAGTTTACTTCCATGAAAGAAAAATATTATGTTCAGCCAAAGTCATATAAGATCATACAAGGAATTCGAAGCAAACAAGCCAATAACTGCATTCTAAGTTCTAACTGAAAAACATTCGCTCACCTTTACAACAAGCTACTACCAGTACCCACAAATATTCTACATTGGACTTGTCATGGCACCTTTACAACAAGCTACTACTAGTACCCACAAAGATCTACATTGGCCTTGTCATGGTATGCAGTTTAATCAGTTATGAGAGCTTAAATGTAACAACACTAATCAGCAAATCACCATAAAATAGTAAATGACTTGCAAACTTATTCGCTATGTACTGTACCAATGTTTCAAAACAAACGGGCATACCATGACCCAAAGAATGGATTTCAAGAATAGAAAATGAGTGGGGGTTTCATCAAAGATACTTGCAGAACTGTTTTAGGGAAACGAAAATGGTACTCCATGTCCATGAATATGATTTTGGTATACCTCAGTAGGCAATACTGATAAAAAAGAAGCCAAAAGCATGTTTAGCTGGGTAGTTTTCTTTCTAAAGCATATTGAACATGCATGTCAGTTTATATTTTATAAAATTGTTACAAAAACACTCATTGGTGTTTTCAAGATAGCACAACAAAAATAGCAGCAGCTACAACATTGAAAATAGAGATCACGTTCTGGACTCCATGAATAGTGTCACAAATAAATAGATAAAAAAAAAGAGGGATAAGTAACTAATTACCTCCTCCCGTTCTGCTTCCATCTCTTCATACGTCAAAGTAAGCTTCTTCTCCGCATTTTCCTTTGTCCTTACAAAGGCCTGCACAAACAACATAAAGTAACAAAGATATGTCAGGTTAATGTCAATATATAGACATAAAAAAATATGTAGCGAAAACAAGTAGGTAGTAGCCCTTCCAAAAAAAGGAAGGCTAGTAGTAACAAGTGGATCGTTCAGTTTGTGTTTGGGTTTGCAAACAAAAATATACACATCTACCATATTAAAACTGGCATGTGATTAAATTGGTGACCAAGTACATACAGTATTAACTTATTAAGGAAAAAAGCAAAAGGCATGCACTAATCATCTGTTTTTTTTTATAAAGCCTTCCAAAGCATGTTTTATGTTTTGGTTATATAAATGGAGCTTTCAACACAAACAAAAGGTTAATACTACTTGATGGAGGAATTCACAGATACAAGATACACAGAAGAAGAAAGCACCCACATATCACACATGAATAAACTAACAAAGAAAACACTCACATATCACATGAACTACTTGAGAACGAGTCTACAATCATACCTTATTAATACCTCCCTGCATGCCTAAAATTGCAATTTGAGGAACAGTGTAATGCCAGCAAGCCGCACACTCAAAACAAAAAAAAATCCCAGATTTCTAGAGAAGACCAACTTAATCTAGCCAAAGAAATCCATATTCCATTTGAATAGATAGACTAGCCTAAGATGGAAGTGAAGTACATTCCTCAAAGTAAACAGGTTTCATCTGCATAGGATTAGCTTATACGAGGAATTAAGTGGTCACAAAAGGATTGAGTGCACATGCTAGTGCATTTGTATGAGTGTCATGTGTAAACACAGGAAGCAGCAAAAAGCAGACCTCATCTAGCAGCTCACAAAGACGCTTCATCTTTACTTCCATCAATGCAATTTCTTTCTTCATATCATCCTTAAAAGTGTTGCCATTAGAAGCTGTGTTTGAGCCATCTTTTAGTATGTACTTTGGCAAAATGCTTCTTATCCAGTTGCTCCAACGGTGTATGCTGCAAAAATATAATCAACAGTAAGTTCACAAGAAATGGTAAAAAGATAACAAAAATAGGTGGCACTAGCATCTTTAATATCACCTTCAGCAAGAAAAGCCGATCAGCACGCTGTTGAACTGTACCACCACTCTTCAAACCTCGAGCAGCTAAAGCCTAAAAGGAAATAAATGAACCAACACAACTCATCAGGCAAAAGAACCGATGTACAGTCGGCGATACCAGACAAGAAAATAATGCTTGTTAACATCATAATGTTTTAAGCTCAAACCTGTTTTAATTTTTTTCTGGGCCAAGCTCAACAAGTTCTTCAACTGAGTTGTAGTAATCAAGATCTATTTCAGACTCATTTTCTGCACCTTTATTTCCCCATCCAGGTATTTCTCCATTGGCCCATCGTTCCTCGAATTCACTCTCCAGCTGTACAAATGTATGACATCAGAATGTTAGTTTTAAGTATCTAATCATAAATATGCTCTATGCTATTGAACAAATTACTGCAAAACCACTATTAGCAGCTCCTAAATACTCCCTCCGTTCCAAATTATCAGTCGCTTTGACTTTTTTTTTTGGTACATCCATTTTGCTACACAACTAGATATAACAATATGTCTAGATACATAGTAAAATAGATGAACCAAAAAAAGTCAAAGTTACTTATAATTTGGACAGAGTATAAAGGAGTGACTCATAGTTAAAAACGCTATGAAGCAGAGCATAATCCGAAGTAAAACACTGAATAATAACATAAGCATGTGGAACACAAAGGGACATTAATATAGAAAATGGTTGAATAAGACTGACCTTTAAAAAAATCTTATCAATGTCTTGCAATGGCTCTGTGCGATATAGAAATGATGTCAGATATTCCAAAATGTGTTCCAAGTATTCTTTGTATTGTCTGTCAATTAAACAAATTGAAACATATATGAACAATATTCAGCATTACAATTGGCATATAAGTGCACCAACATATGAAATGAATGTGTTAGACCAGGTGAAAAGGCTGAGCAACTATCATACATATGTACTTGGGATATGCATTGCCCTATACCACGATTTAGGGTTTTTTTCCCCTATGAACCCTATGAAATGAATGCTAGACATGTTAAACAATAAACAGTTGAGTAACTATGTCCATATTATTTAACATGTGGAGCCCTACTAACCTATGGTAGGTAATTTCCCTGCATTGGTCCTCACCACATGCTACCACTATCAGAAAAGAAAAAGGAGATTCAAGGTGGATATGTAATAGCCATACTAGTCAATCCCATGCCAGGAGATCATATGTTTCAGACATTAGTGGAAAATGCATAACATACCTGGTAGCCTTTATGACTATGTGAGATCTTGTCCGTTTGGGAGAAACAGCCAACATAAGCCGAGTACTCCATCGGCGTTCCAAACTTGGAATTTATGAACTCGTTATAAAGCTCATGCAAGTCAAGGTAACGGCCAAAAGTTTCCTATCAAAATGCAGAACAAAGTCATTAGCAAACATAACTAAAACTATTGTGAGAATAGTAGAATATTAACAGAAAAAAAATGAAGTGAATATGTATGCAACATGGTCTAGTAGGAGGAGGACCACACATCGGCAAAAATCAAAAAAGGAATAGATCATTGAATGATTGTCAAGTTATTGATCATTCTCCACCGCAGTTTCAATCAATGTCTAAATCTTACCATCAACACCACCAAGATCCCACAAGAGGAATCAAACAATCCTGCAGAAATTAAAGTACACGTATCACAACGGAGACACCCTCAGCTTCAAGACTACTGCAGTGAAAGGAAAAGGAAGGATACTGACGGACGCTAAAAGTTTTTTAGCTGAACTCTACTGATCAGCAATGTAAATGCAATAATTTAAAGGCTTCAATAGTCACAGGCATATACATCTCAACCATCAGGAAAAATGCATGCAAGTAACAAGTTAGTTTTTCTTTTAACCAGTGAATCTTGTCACCAACTCTCCATGTAGTGTGTGTGGTGTGTGTTGGGGGTTCTATGTATGACTTTCTTCTATTAATACAATGATACACAGCTCTCCTGTGTGTTCGAGGAAAAAGTAACAAGTTACTAAGAAAATGCATGCAAGTAACAAGTTACTAAGATTAACGTCTTATGGCTAATGATAAATAGGCAGACAGACCATCAAGCATAGATACAAGCAAAAAAAAAAAGGTGACACTACCTCGCCAGTGAATTCAATTACAGGTTCCTCCTTTAGAAGCTCTTCAAAGTCATCAGTTGTACTGACAAAACGGGCAGATGGATTCCGCCGATGATAATCACGGATCTGTAAGCAAGCAAAAAAAAATATACTTAAGGCACAAAAACTAAGAAATAGTAGAGATTTGCTGGAAAATGAATATTCGCTTGGTAGCACAGCTTCTTCAAAGACAAACTACCTTTAGATCACAGAGGGCCAATGGGACCCAAAAAAGGATCCATGTAAAGGAGCAAATCTCACAATAATAGGGAAACCAACCCAATGTTCTGATCACTGTTCAGTTCAATTTCCAAGGTTTACTTTGGGACAGCAAAAAGGACTAACACCACACTGGGCAACACACACACACACAAAAAATAAATGTTTTTAATTATTAGATGCATGAAATCTTGTTTGCTGTCAAACCATTCTGCTTTCAAATTGTCTATTTTTGGATATTCACACGAATTATTTGGTTAAAAGAAGGGCACCACCATTGAAAAACAATATCATGTTCTTCTATTGATATTTATGCACCTACCTGTTTCTGATTGACATAATATGGGGTTTAATGCATTTTCAGATATTCACAATAAGATGCTGAGGAGACTAGACCCATGGAAGGGTAAAACATTAATCTTGGGAAGGTTAACATATGCCTATATACAGTGTGAATTTACAATTAGCAGAGTTCATAATAAGATGAAGTGATGAACTCTGTCAGATCAAAAAGGCAATTCTCTGTACATAAGGCCCTACATAAGTTTACATATTTGTTCAAACATCAAACTAATTGCAGGGCACGCAATAGCAGGAAGATTTTTTTTTCTGGAATGACATATGGATTGGTCATTTAAAAACCAAGTACCCTGAGTTACGTAGAATTTGTGAAGAACCAAATGCTACCGTGGCTGAATATTGAACTGAAGATGATTGTGGTATAAATTTCAGTTGGTTTCTATCATCATCTAACTACAATCCATGGGTGGTTTTGATGGGTGCAGTTCAATACCAAATCTCTACACAGACTTTGAACTGATGGGAAGGGTCAGTGACAATATGACAAAAGAACTTTGGAAATGAAAGCCACTCATGAAAATTATCAATTCTTCTTTGGTAAATTACAGGCCACAACAGTTTCAAAAAGAAGGGCTCAAAAATGCACATGTGCATTGGTCTCTTTAATGAACCTGAGAACATAGACCATACTTTCTTTAGGTGACCTATTGCTAGATTTGCATGGTGCAGTTTTACAGAGGCTTTCGGTTGGGACACTCATCCCATTTCTAATCTGACTTCATTGAAGTTAGGCTAGAACTAACCTGAATTTACCCCTGCATAAATACCTTCTTTTTTCTTTGGAAGGCTTGTCATTTTCAATTTGGAAAACATGCAATAAGATGACATTTGAGAGGAAATTTCCTAGCCATCCTTCTGAAGTGCTGTTTTATGCTATTTCTTTTCTGCAGAAGTGGGTGGAGCTAGCACTACTAAAGCCAAAAGACCACATTAGAGTGAAGATCATTTGGAACTGGATGAACAACTACAGGCCTTCACCTATTCCTGTCCCGGACATTACAGAGCTTTAGTTGCATTGTAACAGGTCAATTCTTTCCGCTTTGCTTTTATTTGTGTTTCCCGACAGGTGGTTTGTACCATATATTGTTGCTTTCTTAACAGCAGAGGAGACTCATCTCAAAAGAAAAACATATATGCAGCATCATGAGCTTTGCTGCCTGAGTAATGAGTAGTGGTATCTATTTGACTTTTGTCACAACCAGGCAAAGACCTAGGCAAGTTCATATATATATACCTCTTTGAGCCTTTCGTAGTACTTGCTAAACAGTCCACTTTGTGTGGGCGCAGTAAGATGAGTGTTGATCTCATCCTTCCTGGCATTGTCATTGTCTTCATAGATTTCCACCTGAACAAGTAACAAGCAAAATTAGCAAAGGTGAGATCGTCACTGAACAGCAAAATTTCAATTTATAAACAAAGGGCAATTCCTCACTCAGACCAAAAGAAAGGAGGGGGCAGAACGGTACAGAAATAACCTAGCCAAAACCTCCGGTGAAACAACACTAATCAGGTTGTGCCAACTAAAAAAAATAAGAGCACAAAATCCATGAACACAGATCGAATTCAGAGATAAACAGATTTATATGTAATAGGAATTTGCGAGAAAGCCGGATCTGTAATTCCTCATACACTCAGGAGCCAACCCTAAGCAAACATCCCGATCGGACAGAAACGGCAAATATCGATCGTGTCTAAACCTAACCCAGCTAAGCAAAGCGAATCACTGAAGTGGATGGAGTCGTGAAGCCTCAGAAAGAGAAAAGGGGACGTACGAGCTTGCCGGAGGTGGAGACGACGAGGTCGAGCATGTGGCGGACGCGGTGGGACTGAAAGAGGCGGTCGCGCGCGTTGGCGGGATCCCTTTGCAGCTCGCGGACCGCCAGCCGCTCCAGCCTCTCCAGGTCCTCATGGGCCGCCCGCGTCGCCTCCAGCACCGTTGACGCCATGGTCTCCCCCGCCCGCTAGGCTACACCCCGCCTCCGGTGCTTCGTAGCGGAGGTGCCGGTGTCGCGCAGCGCCGCAGAGAGCCGGGAAGGGGGAGGGAGGAGTTGCGCCGGGTAGCTAGGGTTTTGGGGGATTTCGATTTCGCTGTACGAGGACGAGGAGTCGAGGACGAAACGAAGGCGGTGGGAGCGTATGGAGCCTGCAGGCCAAACTGGGCCAATGTCTTGTACTCGGCGACGATAACCATGGGCCGGTTTCTTGCCTGCAGGCCGGACTAGGCCAATCGGCCTACTCCGTATAAACAGTACTTTAGCCTGAATTTCGGATAAACCCGCCGCCGCTTTACGCGAACTCATCCGTAAATAGACAAAATCAAACTTTTAAAAAACACACATATACCCTCCCATGTTGTAATCATCGCAATACCGTCTTTACAAATCGACGGCACTACGGAATGATTAAAGCTGAAGATATAATATGACAGATAGCAATAGATAATCAAGATGTGTGGCAAATCCAAGTAAGGAGACAACTCAATGGTCTGTATGCTACAGAATGGGAAGAACTTATGACCCTGTTATCTAATAGGAAAAAGTCCATATTACTACCCTGTGTTTTCACTCAAGTCCAAATAACCCCCTAATGTATCGTTTAGTTTATTTTACTCCGGTGGTTTTGCAAACCGGTACACTTAACACCTTTGGCACTAATCTAATCCGGTTTTGGTGACGTGGAGGTGGTTTTGCAATTAGTCATGCCACATAAATTGCTGAAGTGGACAAAAAATACATGCATGGTAGCGACGACGAGCGTGACTTGTAGACTCCAGGATTAGATTAGTACGTGACTCCTGTAAGTAATATAATGTTTTGGACCACCTGATGCAGATTTTGTGCCACCCGATGTGGATGCATCGTCCAATATCTTCCTCTGCTTGCTCTTGTTTCCTTGTTTTGTACCATTTTGTGCTTCTACACATTTCAAGGGCCGGCGATAACCAGTTTCGCTGCAGCTATATTTTTCACCGTTCTGAAAAAAATGATATGTTATTGTCAGGCCGGTAGAAACTGTATGGAAACGAATACGCAAGCATGAAGATTGCATTAGTCAGCATTTAACCAGTTTTGGGGGCTAATACCAGTTTAAAATACAGCCCCAGCAATTTTTACAGGCTACGCTAAAAAACATGTTTGGATGACTTGTAAATCTAATAACTTTAAACTTATATTTGAGCTTACCAACTGGGAAAAAAAAATCACCTTAGTGGACCATATTTATTTTCCAATAGAAATCAGGCTAACCTCACTCGTCCTTTCTCACAACTCTGGGTTAAAAATTAATCCGATCCACAAAAATTAATCCTAGAGTCTACAAGTCACGTACAAGTCACACTCGTCGTCGCTACCATGTATGCATTTTTTGTCCACGTCAGCAAGTTATGTGTCACGACTAATTCCAAAACCACCTCCACATCATCAAAACCGGATTGGATTAGTGCCAAAAGGTGTTAAGTGCACCGGTTTGCAAAACCACCGGAGTAAAATAAACTAAACGATACATTAGGGGGTTATTTGGACTTGAGTGAAAACACAGGGTAGTAATTTGGACTTTTTCCTATCTAATATTAGATTGGGAACAGGTAGTGATATAATGCTATGGGCGCTAGAAAAATCTAAGGACCCGTTTGGATCCTTGGAATTTGGGGAATTGGAATCTACTTAATAAATTAAGCTATTTAGTTTGGAATTTGAGATTCCCTAACTTTCCAAAGTTCACAAATAAGCCTATCTCAAAGGGTGTTTCGCGGTCAGTCAATGGAATTCAATTCCTATCTCCCACCCTATGAATTTGAGATAGGCTTATTTGTGAACTTTGAAAAGTTAGGGAATCTCAAATTCCAAACTAAATAGCTTAATTTATTAAGTAGATTCTAATTCCCCAAATTCCAAGGATCCAAACGGCCCTAAGAGATATTCCATTAGATCCTTATACAGATTCATGACCTTTGGAGGAATAATTGACAGACAAATGATTAATTTGTGGAAATCTACTATTCCATTGAAAGTAAAAATCTTTATATGGATGGCCACACATGACAGCATTCAGTCTGGGGTTCAATTGAAAAAGAAGAAGTGGTCAGGACCAGAAAACTGCTTTTGCTGTGATGTCCCTGAAACAAATGACCACATTCTATTTCAATGCCCTATGGCTGTGTATCTGTGGTCCTTCATCAGATCTGCTCTAGGATGGCAGAGATCACCCACCTCATGTTCAGATTTTCTAATAGAGTTCTTGGAAAATTGCAATAGAGTTAAACAACAAGTTACTCTGATGATTTGTGCAGGTGCTCTCTGGACAATTTGGAAGACCCGTAACAACATGGCAATTAACAAGAAGGTGTTGGTGTCCCCAAAGAGCATTGTCCACAAGACACTAATCCTGCTGAAGACCTGGAGGCCGTTACTGAAGACGAAGATGGAGCCGATCGCGGAGGAAATGTACCAAAAGTTGCTGGTTAATGCCAGCTGATGTCGAGGAGGATCAAAGCGCTGGCGGTTCTGTGATATCTGGTGTCAAAATGCTCGTTTTTTAAGTGTACTTGTGTGTGGCCCTTCGAGGTCAGGAGTCTAAGAATGATCTGGGTTGTGGATCCTTCGAGGTCCCAAGCGTTTAGATGCGCTGTTTTACAACTTTTGAGTTCCCGGGTTATGCTTTGTTTAGAGTTAAGGTAGAGGTAATGTTGGTCTGATCAGTGCAACACTTTTGAGTGCTTTAAAACTCTGTAAACTGGTGCCCCCAGTGATCGGGCCAGGGTGTTCTTAAGCTTTCAATAAAGCCGGGTAATGCCTTTGGTCTAAAAAATAGATAATTACTCCACTGTATGATTGTATATCTCCTACAGCCACAGAAATCTCCTTCAAACAATCCGTCTTGTGGCTGTGGATAACAGGTGGTCCACGCTCGATACTAGATTTTCCATCAGGTGCTTGTGCTTACCCAAAAGCGGGCCGTGACAAGATCAGATGCCAAGGCTCCGGGCGCCACCATGACACGAGCCACCTTCGTTTCGTTTTCTAATGGACGCGGCTGCGAGCAGCGGGCGCGAGCGATAGCCGATAACTTGATAAGGTAGGACGACGACTAGGGGCCTCGGCATCGCCGCGGCGGCGCGGCCGGCCGGAAAAAGACACGGCACAAAGCAACGCATCGGCCCGCGCGCGAAGGGGACGTGCGCAGCGTCCCTTGGGCGTCGGAATGGGTCGCGGAGCCCTCCAGTCGCCGCAGCGGCCGCGCGCCTCCTCCTGGCGTCCATGGTTCCATGGTTAGTTTACTCTCTTTGATGCGCGGAAATGAGTGGCAATGATACATGCAACGAGATGGCGACGGAAACGGAATGGTCGATCGGGGACGTCGGGTTCCCACTTCCCATGGGCGGCGCTGCAAACTGGTGGCGGAAGAATGCGTTGGCGTTGCCAGGTCGCGACGTCCCCTTCTTTTATTTCCCACGCCGGAGGAGTGAGCTTTTGACTTGGGGAAAATGGGGATGGGTAAACAAAGGGCTGGCTGCCTGGCTGCTTGCGTGCCTGGCTGGTGTGCCACGAGCGCACAAAGCGAAAGGCCACTTGTTCTGCCGGCGAGGTAGGACTAAACTTTGAACCAAGTGTCGTTCTCCGATCTCAACGACGGTGACGTGGAGCAGGATCAGCCATTTTTTTACACGCAGTAGAGTATCTTTCATTTCTTTACACTCTAGCTGGTTAATGTCTCTATCTGGAGGGAGATCACGTTGCTTCCATTTGCCGGCCACCATCGACTTCGCCAAAGATGTGCATTGGAACGTGTAAGAGATGCTCTGTCTTCCACCCTTCTTTCAATCGAGGAGTAAAATTGATACTACTATTATTATTGGTATGTATACAAGGTGTACTTCGACTGTGAGCCACTAGTTGGTAGGCATCAGAAATTCAGAACTGATCTGATAAGCACAGTACTAGTAGCGCTAGCAGACATGTTGAAGAGCTAGCATGCTACAAGAGCAGGCAGGAGCCCATGGTGTCCGTTTCGGGACGTGACAGGCCGGGGACCCGGCCGCTTGATGTCCTCCATGCCTTTTTATTCCGATGCTCCGGCATGTTCGTACTTGATGATTGGTCAGCTCGCAGGTAGGTACGGTGTGTGGGCGATGATCGATCCGAACTGCAACTTCAGAGGCCTACCATATGGGAGTACTGGAGCTATGGCGACGGCAGGTCACATGGTTGGTCTCTTTTAGGTGTCTGGTTGCCACACTG
>JADLZK010004760.1:0-25332 GCA_015847255.1 Hyparrhenia diplandra
TATTAATCAGTCCCTGCGCCAGCCCGAGCGCTCCCTGCGCACACGCTCGCATCCTGGCGTAGCGCCCGCCTGAGACCTTTCGCGCCCCCACACGGCCAGTCCGATGCCTCCCACTAATTTTAATAGTCGTACATCCCTTTTGCCCGTGGGTCCTTCCTTTTTCCTTTTCTTGTATGAGGATCTGCAACCTGCATCGTATCGTTTTTTTTTCTTGTTCTAATTTTTCACTGGTTTTGCAGTTGGTTTAATTTCGCCCCCAAGTTTTTTACCTGTTTTGGTTTTTAACGCAAATAGTTAAGTACCTATTTTCTTTGTTTTTCACGGAACAGGATTTGCAAATCAAAAGGCAGGTCACCGTGTCCTGTTTACCTTAGTTTATGTGTTTTTTTTTTTTAAGTCTTCTTGTTTTGTGAGTAATATTACTTATTCATTTCTATTGGCAAGGATTATTGAAAACTATATACTTTCTACTACCGCTGCAACTAATCCATAATAAATTAAAACAAACTTTCCTTTTGATCAACACAAATCTGCTCTAAATGGATAAACTTTTTAACTAGCACAATTTTTCAGCAAGATCAACTAGTCATACTCAAATTACTGTACACTCTTCTTAAAAACACAAATTAATGTAAACTCTCTAAAAAAATGGCATTGGTCAAAGAGCAGCACCATTGTAAAATGCCGATCACAACTTTATAAAGTCACCTTGCTGATTACTACTATCAAATGAGACTACTTCAAGGCATAAATAAAGATATTTGTTTGTATCTTGTGAGCCTGGTTCTCTTGATGGAAAGGTGTACAACAGCTTAACCTTAATGTATGATAAGAGATCTTGCAACAAAAATATTACTGGTATAAAACCATGAATCTTCCATAATGAATTGATAATAGCATACACTTTTGAACATCCAACTAACAAAAAGGCCAGATAATATGAGCCCTATTAGCTCTGTCTTGGGGAAGAGTGGTGCCTAGGCAAGCAACCAGCCCATGCCAGGGCAACGCTTAAAAAGCCTGCCCAAAACCATGATTATCGCGTAGGATCCATAATTAATGAAAACATCAATCAGTATAGCACATTTAACGGGCATATCTAATAGTTTAGGAGGTATAAATCTTTTTCATGTAGTAGTCACCAAGTAATACAATGTCTCGCTCAGTCATCCAGTGAGGCAATGAATTCAAGATCCCCCATAGAACCAGCGGATGGTGGTCAGCTTGCTCTGAGTGTTCGCCCTTGTGAGTTGTACAGGTTTAAAAGTAAGCTGTCAGCATCATATATGCGTTGTATTATCAGCTGTTGATTAATCTGCTATTTTCACCCACACCTCCACACACACAGCCAAAAATGGAAAAGAACAACAAAATTGGATTAATCTGGTAGCATCGCCTGATGAACTTGTCCATACAATGGTAGTGTCTGTTGGGTTACCATGAGTTTGCTGATCAAAATAACAAAAAACTCCTGGTTCAGTTAATTAAGAAGGTAGATTGGCATATATGTAAAGAAATACACTGCATCCTTTTTTTTCAAAATAGGAAAATCTTGGAAGCACCACATCAGCATATATTCACTAAATAACCAGTGCCTAAATTGTGCACCAAAAAACTGCCACCCCAAAAAGGCTAGCAGAGATAAGGTGACACTAACCTGCCTCAGCATCGATGCCTTTGTATAGAGAAAGGCCAATATCATAAGCCATGTTTCACAGGCGCCGCCAAACTGCCTTTAGAAATCATGAATATGAGTAGAGGATCCTTAAATTATTCAAATCAATCTGGATTACAATAGTTTTATTAGAGGTAGGCCATGAAGAAACTAATGAATGTGGTAATCAATTGAAAAGCATCCATCCAGATAAGGGTTTTGCCTTTAGAAAAAAAAATATAAAATTGGCATGAAAGGGAATGCAAATACTAGATGCAGGTAATCAAACTGAATAAGCAAGAAAAAGTTATACTCTATAGTTAACATCAAAGTTCTGCGCGTAGTCCATAGTGTACCCAAAAAAAGAGACGCTTTTCCTACAAACTCAGGTACTGATTTGTGCTTTCTTAAATAACTAGATAAACATCAATTAATTAACATTTTTGAATGGGGATAAAAGGAAGTATGAAATTTAGATCGACATTTGACAGTAAGAGTAAACTGAGTTCTCCAGATCGACGTTGCCCCCAAATTGTGTATTCAAGATTGAAACATATTTTTTTATATTCAAAAGTAGCCTTATTAGTAAGGTAGCCCAACAATTTATAGAGTTTAGAATCATGATGCAACAGCAAAAATGAAATCAGTAGTTAGCCACTTGCAATAACTAAGAAGGTTTGCCACAACCATAATGACTTAAGCTAAAAGCCTAAAACCATACTTTCTGTTACCGCGGAAAAGAAAAAGACTCAAGAACTTGTCAGGTACAAGTATTATGGTTTTACTAGTGGTAATAACAAAAGAAGTAGCACTGTATAATTACAGAACCTAAATTATTTGGATGGTTTACTAAAGGTAATAACAAAAGAAAGTACCACTGTATAATTACATTACCTTCATTTGTTTGGATGTAGTCAAACACATTCAGAAAGATGTTTTACTCCTTTTGTGCACCTCGAACAGACAAATACCTAGGGGAAAATTCTCTTTGGAAAATGGTGGTATTTGAAGTCATGTTTGGTTCAAGAAATACCTAGGGAAAATTCTCTTTGGAAAAATGGTATTTGAAGTCATGTTTGGTTCAAGCACTAATTCAGTAAAACAGGTGGCAGTAGAATTGTTCACATGAGTCTAGCATTTTTAGATTAAAAATATTTAATTAACCACAATGAGCAAACAACTGGCATAGGGTCTAACTAGGAATAGAGTAGACAAGGAATAGAACATACCAAGGTGGCAAGATTGTGGCTGATCTTAAAAATTGCCCTATCAAGATCAGCCAAGGAAATCTATATCTGATAGATGGATTGATGGTCAGCAAGTAAAATATATTGCACCACACAAGTGGCTGGGCTAGTGCCCAAATGGGATCTGCACAAAAAAACACAGAGAAAGAAAAGAGGATAAATAACAAAGATAAAAATATTAGCTCTAACAGATGAAGCATAATCAATAACATTAAGAGTCAAGTGGATTTAAAAATAGGATAAAAAACAGTTCGAGAAAACTGTATGAGCATAAGGTCAAGTAAGTCATGTGATGCAGAAATCAAATTGACACATAAGCTAGAACTCATAAAATTCAGAGAATAAATCCAAATATAAATAGTTGTTATGGTCTGATCAAAGATGAAGATCGGAGCCTGCTTCTTGTTCTTAAACTCCTGACATCAATCTCACTCTGAACTTGAATAATATGAGATGAGATAAAAACAAACAAGCTTCTAATAAATAGTATTCCTATTATAAACACTGTGTACTTCTCGCTTGCAGGCCATATTTTGGAAAATGGCCCAATTTTTGTGATGCAAGTCAAAAGACAACAAATACAAGAACAGAAACTTGGACCCAAACACCACCATAGGCCAACCATGCCAAATAGGCAATCATGCTTCCCCAACAAAACCAGAAAACATCACTGCTTTGTCGAACAAGTGGTCCCATTGCTAATCTTGGGACAATTTCAACACAGCTGATATCAAAATTAGTTCATTTAAATAACACAGGGCATGAAAAACGAAGTATAGTTTCTGTGAATTATATTCGCATGTACCTGCAAATTACTTCATGCTACTGAGTCCATATACCTTTTAATTATATCCGCATGTAACTGCAAGAAGATAAGAAATATTAGATTAGCAATTCCGTGAATCCTTCCAAACTAACTCCAAATCAAACTATCATAAATCTCTTCCTAAAAATAGTAAGGCATGGCAAACCATCCAAGCATGCTCCTTAGCCTCATGGAATATTCGCTGCTAACACTATCTTGAGCTGATTATTATGATCGAATTATCAATTTTAAAAACCTAAGAAGAAATGTATAGAAGCCTCCCAAACACAAGGCAAACTGCCAAGAACCAAAGACAAAAGAATGCACCATAACGACCTTGTGGAGACCTTGCAACACATATTTAGCATGAGAAACAAGCATAGATTTAACATCATTTTGTGATTTATAAAACTGAAAGACACAAAAAAACTGGGCATCTATGGCAACATATACTTAACCCATGGCACATTGGGAAGTGGCAATGCCAGCTAAACCATGTATTCCAAAGTGGCAAAGAGTAAGACATGGACACAATTGCAAACTCGATTCGGCAGGCACCCCTTACACACCATGCAATTATGTGATCAGCTACATCACTCTCATGGTGCAACCATGCATAAGAAGACAATTAAGAGAGGACTCTCACGGCCAGTTCCACTTTGGAACGAATAATTTCAATTACACGCACAATTGAGCAAGACAAACTGAGAAGAGAGGAATAAAGTAATGACTAATGAATGAAAGCAACAAAACCAGCATATTGAATCAGTACATGGGGTTCCCCATTGACGAAATCATAATAAACTGATTGCACATCAAACCCAACATACATATCAGGCACCAATCATCATATTTTGCTCATATGATTGTTTTGTGTGACGATGAGGAGCCTGACTGCAGTTCCCCATTGGCGAAATCATTAGAAAAAACAATTGTAGAGTTCAGCAAACCTAGCAGCAAATACCCTTGCCGGAAAAGAATAGTTCTGAATATTTCTGCAGCAGGTTCAATAAATAAATGAAGGTCATGTTTGCATTTATATGCAATAATCCTAATTAAATGCATATATGTTCTACAGGAACAAACATCTAAAATCAAGCATCTAAAAAACCAGATGAACGTTTCAATTAACTTTGGTTTGATTCTAGAAACATATAATATTTTGATTAATGCTACTGGTTAAGAATTACAACACCAAATCCTTCCCCACGGTAAACTGAAAGCTGCATTGAAACAGCACCGAGACAAACTTGCCTTGCTGCAATTGAACCACTCATTGTTTATGCAGATTAATCAACGTTTCACCGGATGCTAATCAACGTTTCCTCAACAATCAGTGCACACCAAAGCCGTGATGACACATCTCCTGCAGCCCCAAGAATAATTATATATTTTTAATACAAACTAATACGTTCAAAGGCAAAACACCGAACAAAATGAGAAAAAAATGCTAGCCAGTTGCGTACTCTGTTCCATCAGATGCTGAACAAATCGATCATGGTAGAGCCATCTCGTGGTGGATCCAGCATCGGGTCTCCTAGGCGTGGCATGCGGATCTGCTGGGGACCACGCCTCATGCTGCGACGCCGAGAAGAGAGGCCGCGGCGCGGATGCTAGCACGGCCGTAGGCCCGTAGCTATGTCGAGTTGCTGCTGCTCGTAGAGACTCCTCTCCGGTGCATCCGCGTTGGCTCACGCGAGGCCGGTCGCACGCGCTGGCAGCCGCCGCCGCCAGGTGTGAGTCCGCCCCGCCCAAACCTTGGTGCGCGCGGATCCGCATCCGTGACTGGCCTAGCCCCACGCGAAGCCTTTTCAGCAGAACCGCGACACCTTTTCGGAGGCGGCGGTCGCCGGTTTTTCGACGCGGGGCCGCGCTGTCGTTGTGGGGTGGGAGATCGGCAACAGGGATGGAGAGGACGCTGCCGCACGATGGATCCGCGGGATCTGCCGGCAAGATAGATGGGGAAAGACTGTCGAGAACGCCCGCACAGCACTGGGCGACGCCGCGGCGGTCGGGACGCTCAGGAACGGCGGCCGGGCGGTGCTGTGGGCGGCACGCGGGACGCACGACAGCCAGCGCGCGGCATCAGCATCGGCAGGAGAGCGGTCGAACGGGAGGTGCCGGCGGTAGAGAAAAGAGGAGACAGGAGCGCGGACCCGGCGAGGAAATAGAAAACCGCAGAGCAATCATGGGTGGGTGGGAGAGCTTCCGCAATAGCAGCTCAAGCTCGTGGAACCGCCGGGGAGGAGAGAAACCGGCGCGCGCCCATGGCTCGCCCGTGGGTTGCGTCGGACCCGGGTGATTTTTGGACTCGGGGATTAAACGTATTAATATATATATATATATAATATATAGAATCTATATATATATATATATATATATATATATATATGAAAAGATTATACATCTGTAGGAGTAGTTACACCTATCTCGATTGTACTGCACGCAGGTCCAACCAGTGCCCTAACAGTCCGATGATGTTGTGGTTTTTTGAGAATGCGATGATGTTGTGGGTGCCGCAAGGTAGTGGAGGTAACGGGTTTGGATACATTAATCCAATTGCACCTGACGTATATATACGGAGCGTGCGCTTATCTAATGGAAAAAATGAGGCGGCAGTCACGGGAAATTTTGTACGGGATTTGTATGGCCGTGGTTACGTTTTTTATAAATATCCAAAGTGCTTGTATGAACTTTATTAGTTTCTTTTTAAAGTATGTATGATACTTTGAAAACACCTTTCGGTATGTATTCATACTTGACCGGTACTACCTACAAAAATTCGATATTCTGCAGCTACCCCTCGAGAGTATAACCGTAGCTAGCTGTGCCAAAATTCTGATATTCCTCGTACCCGCCGCTGACCGCACCAGGCCGTGACCAGCTGACCGCACCACCGTACACCGATTGAATTGCCGTCATTTACCGCAATTAATGCAAGCAGCCATGCAGGAACCTTAAATTGAGCCAAAAATAGCGCTGCAGCATGCAACATGTACTTCGGTCATTATTTAATTATTATATGGTGGATGACATTAGTTATATGATTTGATTTTCTAAAGAACACTTTACCATATTTCGTATGAGTTCAGTAGTTACTATAATTAGCTAGAAGGAATATCGTAATCTGGCATCAAGTAGTTACTATAATTAGAACAAGGAGTTATCGTGAAAATCACCGCATTAGATAAATCACTCGCATTCTTAAATACAACTTCATGAGGTGACATCATAAGATGAGAGACAAGGGAAGACTATCCAAACATAGAGAGTTAACAAACATCTTTATCTTAGCTACCCCCTTAAGAAAAAGATCAACTAGGGCACAAAAACGGTAGCAAGAATGATCTCATATGTGAGTTATCTATCATAATGACCTTCGATATCAAAAGGGAAAACTCTAATTTTGCATTAAAAGTCCCAGTGGCACATAAAAAGCAATGTAAGTTCACTTTCATCCATAAAAGCTTCATGATCTTGACATCCAATAAGGAGATATAGCATGATAACCACCAATTGCTTAGATAAAGAACACACCATGCAGACAGAAAAATCACCCCAACTATCTATTCATTAATCCTTATGCCTTATTAGATCGTTTCCAAATGACATCGCGTAAAGAATCTGCCACCATCATTGCAATCAAACAAAGAATCAAAACTAACAAAAGTATTATGACAACTCAACAAGCAATTGAAGTAGCACAACTCAAACATTGACTCAACTTTTGATCTATCGCTCTTTATAAATGGCAAAGATCCTAAAGCTCTTCTCCAAATGACGCCAAGGTGACAAGAGAAGACTCTAACAAAGACAAAGCAAAGGAAAGTGGAGATGTGAACAAACTTCTTTTATTAACAAGCACCAAGGAGGAGATAAAATAAGGATGGAGATATAGAATGGAGGAAAATACCAAGGTTTATTGAACAAGGAGGGTTAAAACAATTCAAATCCTTAAGATCTACCACTTCTAACTAGGGTTTGCATCCTGCACACAAGATAAGAAGCTCATACTAATTGTCATACCCGTTTTAAGAACAAAACCGCATACACACCAACAAGATGAAAACAAGATAAAAGGGTTATAAAACAAATCTATGTCTCACTCACGCATCACACGTATCGCCAATATCACTCTAAAAATCGAGCTAGAACGCGAAAGCTATGAATTAAACCGATTTCCTTTTTAGTAAAGTCAATAATTTAAAACAAACTTTAAATTTGAAAAGTTCCCAAACACCTGCTAACATCATCGCTAAAGCGTAGCTTACGGGCAAGTTACGGTAACCTAACGCAACTTGAACGGGCTGTAAAAGGATTTAAAAACGAAAGCAAGTTATGACCAAACAAGTTTTTAAGGCTTAACCGCAGGGAAACCGTGGGTTGATTCACCAACCGTAGTCGCTGTAGGGCTAACCCCGCAAAACCGACGTGGCAGTGGGCTAGGTCGTAATTACTTTGAACCTGAAAGCGACCATTTTGTCATTCAGGGAAACTACCGGGGCTTTCGTAAAGGCCGTGGCTGACTTATTGACCGCTGGGCCGACGCTCTATACCATGGCTTAATGCACGCGGCATCTCGGTGATGGCGCGACGCTGCGGCGCTGCTGCGGCTGCGGACATGGCAGCCGACCGGTATTGTTGACTCTTGGTTGACCTGGTGATTCAACTTCTAACTGGATTCGTGATCGGATCGGGCGGCCGGGTGCTGACCGCCAGCTTGTCAGCTTCTGGCTACGCTGCCCGGTGCTACACAGAGCACGGGCGGCTGGCCTTCGCCGCTGCTTCAGCGCTACGTGTTCGACTTCTCGGTTGGTAATCGGGCGCGAACGACGGGTGGGAGCTGAGGATGACGAACGCCGGCGCCACCGCGACGCTGGCGTTAGCGGCGGAGACGATCGACGCCGGCATGGGCGGCTGAAGTTAGTGGCGGCGCATAGCCATTGTCGCGACGAGAAGTACGAACCGGGGAAAAGCACGCCGAGGGCACCGCAGGACCTCTCGCTGACGCCGACGCGACCATGAAGGTCCTTACCCTGCGGGAGTGGGTCTTACCGGCAAATTTGACGGGCGCGTTCGGTGCCCTGACAGGGGTTAAAGTTTTCGGTGCTCGCAAAACCACCTGATGAAGCGCGCGGTCGCTAGGGTTTCGGGTAAAGGCGCCGCACGTGTGGCATCCCCTTTAAAAATAGGGCGCGGGGCGTATCCTTGGGCTGTTTACCTGTCGGGCCCATGCGCTGCAGGCGCCTTTGGCGGCGCTGGGCCGTCCACTCCACCCAGCCTCGTGGATTGGGCCCCGTGAGGCCGGGCTGGGCGCCACGTAGCCCGCCGGCGTAAGGGCCCGTACCGACACCGCACAGCGAGCTGGGCTACCGCTACCGCTGAAGTCGGCCGACCGCCGGGTTACCGCTGCTCCACGCCGCAGTGCGGCACAAAGGGGAGGCGTAAGCAAAATCGTGTAGCCGCCGGGCTGCTACAATGAAGCTGGGCCAGCCCGCGAGCGAGGTCGCTGCCACACCGATGCTCGTTGCTATGGCTGGGCCAAAAGCGCCGTATATCAAAAGGAAATGCTTTTCTTTATAAATTCATATTTCCAAAGCTAATTTCAAAACCAATTTCAAATCCTTGGTCAAATCCACTCACCTCAATAAATTAAATGCATCGCTACGAATGCTAGAACATTGCTTTGTTAAGCCTTATGATAAATTTTAATTAAATAAAAAATTATTATTTTCCTATTTTCATGAGCAATAAAATTCAAAAATTAAACCATTTTTAGCTCTATTTCCAAAGAAGCAAAATTTGGGTGTGATGCTTAGCTATTGGTATAAATAGTTGATGTTTGGGGCAATATGTTAGCGCTATCGGCTACTTTGTAAATCGCGGTTTGTACCGAAGTTGAATCAAGGTGAAAAGGGCAATCACACCCTTCAGTTGCTGTGGTGTTCATCGTGGTGTTCGGGTCCAATTTTCGGCTTTGTTCTGGCGCACCGTCTAGGCTTTAGCCACTTTATGCTCATGCTTAAGATTGATTGGATTTCACCATCACTTCGTAACGCAAAAACCTTCCTCCTATATGCGCGGATTTTCTACCCATGCATGCTCACGCCCCATCCTCTCCCCCATCTGTAAACCACCAATTTACTCTAACCCGCAACCGGGCTGATTCAAATGCCTCTATAGCCGCCGCGGGTCATAAGTTGATCCGGCCGGGCCACGCATCGCCGCAGGTGGCAACACCGCCACGCAATATCGCGTGTTGAGGTAAAAGACCGCATCGCTTCAGGTCGGTGGCGCGTGGCGGCGCCGTGATCGATCGCTCATCCGAGTCCGCGGTTTAATTTACGCCGCCGATCTCGACCCGAAAAGGCGCGGCTAGAATCGATCGATCGCCAAAACCGCCCGTACCACCGTGCAGATCCGGGATCGATAGGTAAGTGGCCACTGCAGGTTTGTGCTTCGCACTTGTTTGTACACTATTAATTTCTGGCGATCCTCGACTCTCAAGAAACAAAATGCTTCTTGAGAAACACCATACACCTATGATCCCGACCGCTGACACCAAAATGGCGTGGGTCTAAGACTCCATCTAATCCCGTGCGGTTCGGCCGGGCGTTTCTAGGGCGCACTCACGCCCTAGGACAAACCCTTGGTGCGCCCCTCCCCGACGTGTGGTCTCTCTCCCGAGGTGCTGCTCGTCTTTCCAAATTGCCACCGAAGCCTCTACGGCCACCCCTACCAATCCTAGATCTGCTTAGTGATCATGCTGGGCGGTGTCGCCGCTACTAGGTTAGTTTAGCAACCTTCGCGGGCGCCCAAGGCCCCCTGCTGGCAGCAAGCCCTAGCTTTGTGTCAACATACTTTCGGGCATCTCAGAAGAAGACTAGACGGCCAACTCCGGGCCAGTTAGCTGGCCATGGCTTGAGGTGATGAAGCTAACAAGAACAAGGATAGCGAACACATCTGGCTGAAATTTCCAATCGACAACATACGGCAATCCCAAGTCCATTGACGCATCTTCCCCGTAAGATTTTGAAGAAGAAGCTCTTGGACAAGGTGAATTCCTCGCACATGAGGCCTTCAAGAGCGTCAAGCAAGTGATAGGCAGTCCGGGTAACCCAATAATACACGACCTCGCCTACCGCGAACTCCCGCGACTGGCCGCGACCCGGCATCTCACAAGAGGTAATTCCCTCGCTGCCCAACCTATTAATAGTGATGTCGGGTGTTACCTCATGATGGTGTTGCTAAGATGATAGTAGACCAAAATATCAAGTATATAGTGATATGATTAAAGGTCTTACCGATTCTTTAGATAAACGCTTGAAAATTGTGAAGGAACTTCAACCCATAACATACAATCGGGTCAGTCAGAAGTACCAATCTCTCGGCGTCACCATCGTTGTTGTGCCACAAACAACAACTCAATATCAATATGGCATGCCGTTGGATATAGCGTTTTACATGCTAATGCTAGTCAACCTAATCGGGTTCCCTATGGCTTCGGGCCGCTAGGAACTGCACGGGTGGAGTTGGTACATCTTGGTCAGCTGAACAAAGACTTCACACATTAAGAACCGATCATGAGGCATCCGTGAAATTGGGTGCATAATGCTATGCTAAATTCGCAAGTAAAAGTTCCACTCACCGCATCTTAACCCCAATCCCCAAGAGATATAATTCGGGCTAATGTTTTTACAAGGAACAATCAATACCACAAATCACACCCACAATGTATATATAATCAAGATGTAAATGAAACGCCAAGTAGCTCCTTACCAGCATAGGGCTATTTAGCTCAATTTAAAAGAAGAATCTTCTAAAACAATGGAGAAAAAATTGGATTCACTTGATTCCATCAACACCGCTATCAAAACCATAACCTTCTCATGACTGGCCTAGATGCACCTAATGGGTGGAAGGCTGTACCCCATTTCGTAAAATTCAGCTAAGAATGATAACAAAACCAATGGAACATATTAGTATGTATTCTGCAATGTTTTAGAATTGTTAGTACTAGGAGCACATGAAAATTCACAATTTTCCTTTGTCACTTAATGTACTCATCTTTGCCTCGCTCCATTCATTCTTGGCTGATCTAGAAGAAAAGTTTCATGCACACTTTATGTTGGAGTCCAAGAAAACTATATTGTCCCCACCTTGCATGCGCAAACAAGGACGGATGAGCTTGTTCTAGCCTTTTAAGAGATATAGAGAAATTAGAAGTCGTTGTTTTAATGTTAATATTTCTAAAAGGGACCTAGTTGATTTCTTGCTTTTTGCCGGTTTATGCTCTAATATTAGAGAAAAACTTGAGTTCCAAAGAATTTGGGTAATACTTTGAATCACTAATTGAGAGGGTCAAGCCAGCTTGAATTGCTTCTAAAAGATTCTCGCGGACAGCAGCTATCGCCTCATCGCGGTCAATGCCGCACACACTTGATGGTTATTCTTCACCCGGGATGATGAGAGTAAAGAAGTGTCGGGTCGCTGAAATTAGTGGCCGTGAGGAAAACAAACAAGTAATCTCTGCTCTTCTCGCTTCTATTAATAGGAATCGAATGAGGAAGTAAAGTTTACTTTTGATACATCTAAATGTGACTCAATATTCGACACTATTGAAAATTCCAAAGTACATTAAGATTAAATATGTTATGCCTTCTCGCATGTGTTGAAGAAACGGGCTTTTTGCAAATATCATGAATCTTATTCTCATAACTAACGATTGTCATAAGCTCTCGCTTCCAAGGTACACCCAGCCTAATGAGGCCGATTAAGTCTTACCCACATGCAGCTAGACAAGAATCCTTTCCAATACATATGTGATTGAAGTCAAGAAGCCCGAAGAGACAAGCACACTCCTGAAGTCAAGGCTCCTTATCTGATCCCCGGCCCCTGCGTTTCTGCCACAACTCTAGGGCAAGCAACGCGGATCATTGGTGAGCCTCGCCTCGCACCCCACGTTCCTAAGAATTGACGGCAACCGCTGGTTAACCACCAAGAAGGCAAGACTTAAACTTACCATTGTGGCGCTCGGGCGCAAGCATTGGCGGGGTTAGGCCGTTGGCTGCAACCAACGTCCACATATATTTTACCCTGGCCAACTTACTTCGCTACCATAAAGGGGTAAAGTTATACTCATATGCATTTACCACTCAATAAATTCCACTTGTAGCGCCTTTGTATTTTATTTTGCAGATTTACTATAAAAAGCAAGTGGAAAACCAACCAAAGTACGCCTTCCTGAAAGCGATTTTTTAAGCAAATCCAGCCCAAAGAGCACCCACTCCAAAATCCAACCGACCGAAAGCAGCTCAAGACACAACTTTCAGATCTAAAAGACTCCATTACCCCCACCGAGGCCCCGCCGGCCGCAGCCCGGTGCGCGCCATCTCCCCTCGGCGCCGCCTCACACCCCCCTCAGGCGTTCGCTACCAACCCTCGAGGCGGCGTTCGTACCTTCCAAACTGGGATTGGTCACTTTACCGGCCGGCGACATATATGGAAGGTTTACTGTGTCGGTTTGGTTGTAAATTAGCACTTAGGCCCCTCCTCCGCGTATAAGTAGATCCCTCTCTCCCCTCAACACACACCATTTGGAGTCCAAAGAAACCAAAGAATCTCTTCCTCTACCACCTCTTACCTTTCTTTCTTCTTCTACTTCTTTCTTTCTTCTTCTTTATTCTTAGTAGTTACACTTGGAGTAGAAGAGTTACACAAGGAGGGCTTGTCTCCTGTGAAAGAAAGTACTTTGGTAATACATCTTCTATGGAGTATCATTTGCGTCTTATTTCTACATTCTTGGCCTAACTTATGAATCCAGGAAAGTATAGTTTTTGTTCATGTTCTTGTGTTGTATATGAACTAGTACATATAGTTTACATTATCATACCCTTGACATGTTCATTACGCTATTAATGTTCATCATATGCCTAACTTGGATAGAGGTGGGATAACGTTCATTGTACCTTCGGGTTTGCTCTGTTCTGTAGTCCGGCCCATCTCGACGAAAGGGGATCCCGGGGACAAGAGTAGTGCTCTAATATGCGCATGGTGCTCCGGGTATATGACACCGCGGAATATGAGTGCATACCACGGTTGAGGGGTAGGGCTGCTTCTGGTCGCGACAAGCTTCCTTGTCCGCCCCTTGAAACCCCCACGCTCGCCTCCCTGCGGCCGTAGGAGTTCGTGAAATGCTTCCTATCTTCCATGGTAATCCGTGGTGCCCCCGCTATCCTAGACTTAACCATGCTTAGATCGCTTGCATATGATGATTAACTATTCATTTGTATGGCCATGACTAGATACATTAGAACTACCCATTAGATTATTCATTTATTCATTTATTCTTTTATCTATTTTTTATCCTTTTTGTCGGTGGGATTCCAAGTGTGTGTCACACTATTTTAAAACCGCTATTGCTTACCCCTCGCTATGAAGTAATTTTGGTCCAAGCAAACACATGTTCTTTCTATTCAAATGCCATGCTAATTTATTAATCACATGCCTTCCTTTTGGGAAAATAAATAATGATACCCCTAATATTTCCTGTGTGAAATGCTACAATGATAGACCGCGGCGCTAGGATGAATATCTAAGATGACAAGATCTATCCCGCTGACAGTCTTCCATTTCTGGATCACCCTACATGGTGGTTTACTTGGGAATGTGCCGGGCGCATTTCTCGACGCCATTAAGGATGGGCCTTAAAACCTGTTTCCCTTTGATTGCTAAGAAATGCCAACACAAGCTGCGGGTTAGTGGTCGCGCGGCGCATAAGCATCAGCCTAGGCCCCATTGGAATCGGGTCAAGTACGCATCAAGCCCTCGGCGCTCACTGTACCATTGAACCACTACCTTAGTCAAGGTCAGCCGGCTCAAGACTTTCGCTCCCTCACTTGTATGCATACCTATAAAAAGACATTCTCGCTCCACAAAAGCCAGGTTGGAGTTTGAAACCAATGAGCCAAAGGTCAAGAAGCATATCAAGCCTTTATGTGAATTTGAGACTTTTGGCTTAAGTACAAGAAGAAAAGCGTCGACCGCTGACGGCCAACAAAAAAAGAGATATCTATGCCCCAAACGCGATGAAGGGAGAAAATAAGCAAGTGACTATGACTTCCAAATGTTGCTTCTTCTTCTTCACGTTGCACGCCCGCGGTGACTGCTGGGGCCACCACTACATCACAAGTGGCTTCACCACCACAATGGGGACCTAAGGGAGTGTTTGTTCCCCTCTATCCTTCGTCCCATGAAGCAGCGAAGTAAAAGCTGCAATATGGCCGCTTCACCGCCTTTAGCCGACATTGTTCACAATCGAAGCTCTAGCGTAGTTAAAAGAAGCGATGAGCTCACATCTCGGTGACTCTCACCAACAATCGGGAAGGCACCTATGAAGCAAAAGTCTACATCCTCGGGAAGATAGAGGTGATTGAGAAGCCTCGCCCTCGTTGTTACTCCACCTTCATCATCATTATCGGGTTCAATGACGCCCCTATAAATGATGTCAACAAACCGACAGATTGGGGCAAGAGTCAAAAGTGATCAAGATCGTTATGGAGAGGAGGTGGTCAAGCTCGCCGAGGCAAAATCAGAACCGCTTCCTCGCAGCCTGCGTGGTGCCCTGCTGATATCAATAAGACACAAAAGAGGGCCGAAGCAAGACAAAAAGATGCTCAAACGCTATCGCCGCTAAAGGTGAAGGGCCACCCTTACCCGAAATTGTGCAAGAGATCAAGAACAAAGAGTGTGTCGTAGATGATCGCCACGCCAGCAGGATGTCTCAACCCATTGCTAAATCGTCGAAGTCGTTGTAGTTCAATAGCACCTACCCAAGCCTCTGAAGCAGGTGCTTGAACCAAAATTGATCTTTTGGCACTTCTAGCGCATGGGGCACCAAATTGCGAACAAGTTGAACTCCGACCAAGACGGCCGACGAGTAATGTTGTTGCTCAAACTTCGATTTGACATCTCTGCCTGGAACCGACTCCTCTTGTTTCTCGGCGTGTCTCGGCAGTGAGCCCTGAAGATTTTGTTGCCGGCCAAGCAGCCGCCATGGTTGGCATTGAAGTGCCCCGCTAAGGATGAAGAGTTGGTGGATATGAGCCTTCACCACCACGCCAGATGACCATCTTCTCGACATTATTGGCGTGATCTGCGGGAGATGATGAGAGGTTGCCGGCCAGCAGTTTTGGCGTCAGGGGTGCAAGATGCTATCTTCAAGAAGCTCGGCCGCCTCGCTCTTCACACCTCGCTATTGCATGTGAGCGACATATGGAAAACCAACCTGAAGATGCTAGTGGATAGTGGTGCAATTGTCACCTTCCCATTCACTATCTGCCAAGAAACTCGCGGCAAGAGGGAGGAGCTGGTCCAAACCAACATGACCATCACCCAGTAGAGGAGGTGCCTAATTCTTCAAAGGGGACGCTAACGCCGACTAATCGCTGGTAGCAAGACCCTCATGGCTACGCTTTCTTCATCACGACGGAAGGTAGCTGGGCGATCTTATCCTTGGTCGTGACAATCTCATGCCAACTTGTGTTCCTTCTAGTTTGCACCACCTCATCCACAGGTGGGAGATGCCACAGAGATTGTTCATGCGGATAATTCGGGTTGAGATTTCTACAACCGATGCCTCGCTGAGAGCTCTAGGTTTTCTTTTGTCTTTCAGTAGAGACTTATCCAACTATCAGTACATTAGCTATGATGAGCGTGGATTTGTGCCTCAACATTGAAGCTCTAATGGATGCACCTGGGCCAATATTATTTTGTAAACATTGTTTCTAATGGAAGACAAACTTCAATGGTTAAAGCATAGACTTGAACATTATCTGACCGAAGAGAACGATTCTGTGAAGCTATCGATGACTTTGATGAGCTCAATAAGTTAAGCCAAGGTTTCACGTACCGGGCCGCACCCTTTGGAACAAGTTGACATTGGGGATGGTTCGGGGCCAAGGCCGACATTTGTAAACCAAAAACTTGATGCCGCATTATAAAGCTCACTAATCGCGCTTCTCAAGGAATATGTTGCTGATTGTTTTGCATGGGACTAGTAGGCCGGTGAGATGCCCTCGGGTCTGCTCGTAATCTTGTAGAGAGCATCGCTTCGCATCAAGTAAGGATGACCTTGCCAGCAGACGCGCTCAGACGCTTCAAATTCGGGCCATCAATGACCGAATCAAGCGAGGAGATTGATCTGCTGCTTTAAGGCGCATTTTCATCCCGGCCCATGCAGGCGCGGAGTGGGTCTCTAACAACATTGTGCCGGGTTATAAAGAAGGACACCTGAAGATTAGAGTGTGCATTTCGATTTTAGAGATTTAAATAGACCCCCAAAGATGAAAGATGAGTATCCTATGCCTATTGCCAACATGTTAATCAATGATGATGCTTCGACACAAGCTTTTTTAGCTTTTTGATGGTAATGCCGATATAATCAAATATTTATGGTCAAGAAGATACCCTAAGACGCTTATTTGTCCCGATTTGTTGGTTTGTTTGAGTGGATTGTTATGACCTTTGGCCTCAAGAATGCAGCGCCACCTATCAACGTAAGCATGAATCTTATCTTCATGATCTCATTGGTGTGATTATGGAGGTGTATATTGATGATGTGGTGATTAAATCGCTTCACATGATCCTCATTTAGCCGATTTGGCGCTCTCTTTGAGAGGATGCGCCACTATGGTTTGTGAAGATGAATCCACCTCAAATGTGCTCGAGTGTCTTAAAAAGTTTCTTGGGTTTATTATTCATGATAAGGGCATAGAGATTGGATCCTAAGAGAATAGAGAAGATCGGGCGGCAGTTCGCTAAAGACCTCAATGTAGGATTTGCAAAAATTCTAGGTAAAAGTGAACCACTTTGAGAGCGCTTATTGCTAACTCTGTCCGATTATTCCTTTCACTCATATACTTAAGCTGTGAAGCAAATCGAAGCCGCATTTTGCCCTCGCAAGCCAACAATAGCGTGTCATTTGACAAGATAGCGATAGTATTTTGCTGCATTCACCTGCTCGCTGCGAGGCCTAGAAGCGTAAAGTGCTCTCCTCGACTGTATATCGTACCGGTTATAGGTGATTGGGGTCGCTCTTACTCAAGAAGATGAGGGAAAAGTGAATATGTTGTTGCTTATCTTGGCCGTCGCCTTCTGATCCCGGAGACAAGCATGCCCATTGTTAACGCTTAACGCTATCACGTATACCCGCAGCAAGCGACGGAATCAAGCCGCCGCTGTAGCTTTCACCCTTCGAAATGTTCAGTGGTATATCGATTTTCCACTGCGGAACGGATGTGTACTCTCCTAACTAGTTTTGCCTGGGCGACACAATACCTACCAAAGATGGCGAGGATTAGTGAGAAGGATTCATACGCTTTTAATGTCTATGGTTACGCCTGCAGCTTGTTCACGCACCGCCCGGCCCCAACTGGTGAGTCCTGAAATTAGCACCGCTAGCCAGCATCCAACATGGTGGGATTTCAAGGGACTCCTACAAGGCTCTTGTCACGCACAAAACCGCCACCCCCTCGCTACAACCGTGATGCGCCACAAAAGATAGGCAACCCCCTAGCCTGCACACCACGCTTCAAGCACTAGTGATGTCACTTTAGCTGCAGCACAAGGCACCCGCCCCTCGGCTTACTGTGAGCCTCGGCGAAATCCACTATCAATCCCGCTACGTAACAAGTAAGATAAATCGGATAAACAAAAGACAATAAAGATTAATGTAACCGCGGAAGCTTACTAGCCAAGGTCCCATTAAGGAGCCAAGTCTCAATCCACCCAGGTACAAGGCTGGGGAGACCCCACAAGTCCCCCGCCTCTCACATCTCTCCTCCCACATCTCTACTACTAATGAAGGCCTAAGCCCATTGGAGTGAAGGGGTAGAGTAGAGGGAGAGCCTCTTTAGAGGAGAGAGAGGGAGAGACTCTTCCCTTTCTTTTGGAATGGTGTGTGTTGAATGAGGGGAGAGAGCCTTTTATAGGTAGGAGAGGGGCTCTTGGAAAAATGGCCATCCCCTACATGGAAGGAGCAAAACCTACCTGGGAAATCCTTTCCCACCGCGAAACTCACCTCATCCAACGCCTGTAGTGCCCTCGCTTTGAAGTTGTAATGAACCGCCTTCCTCGAAGCCGGGCTCAACCGCTGCCGCCTGCGGTGCGCCGCTATCTTCAGGCGCGAAGGGCATTCCCCGCCACCGGTTTCGCTTCGCAGGTGGCGCAGAAAGGCCTCAAAGTTGTAGGCTGAAGCATAAGGCTCTGCCCAAATGCTGTTTGGTCCATTTCTCCCCTCGCTTGATATTTTGAGGCGCCTGTGGAGGCTTTTTGGTATATTTTCCTCTTGTTTCTTATGTAAATCTGGGTACTGGCCAATAATTTGGACACTACAAGTGGAAATATGTGAGTTATAAAATGTATATGAGTATGATAAGGTATGTTTTTACTTCCCTTTATGGTAGTAAGTTGACGGAAAAAATATGTCGCTGGTGACCGCTACCCATATTGAGAAATTATGCTTATCACTATATTTTGCTTGTTCCAAAATGAGACATTATCTTTTGTCAAGTTCACATGTGTGGTAGCATGCCGTGCCGATGTAATCAAACATATGTTGGTGTTTTGGCCAACTTTTCTCGAAGGGTGGGCAAATGGGCATATGCTTTAATTGAATATGACTTGACTTTGAACCATTGGAGAATTTAAAGGGTCAAGTTCTTCTTGCTGATTTTATTGTTGAGCATGGTATTAATCTTGATTATGAGGTGAATTATGTCACTTCTACTCATGGCGTTATATTTTGATGGATCGGGCTCGCAAGGGATGGTGCCGAGTTGGAAATTGTTCTTGTTAATTTTTGTGGTGTCAATTTCCTATGTCAAGCCGACGGAGTTTATGTACTAACAATCAAAACCGTAATATGAAGCTCTCTTTATTCGCTGATTATGTTAGAAGCTATGGGGCTGAACATGTTGAAGCATTTCGGTGATTCATTGTGGTGCAACAAGTTTTCTAAGTGAATGTCAATGTTTGGATGGATCACTATGTGCTCGCCTCATATGTGTCTTGGATTTAATCGGTAAATTTACCGACTTAAGATTTGGCATATTCCAAGAGAAGAAAAATCATAAGGCCAATTTTATGCCTTCAATGTGCTTCCTCATTTTATCAAGGAAGAGGATCAATTGCATGTGAATTATGTGCAAAGAGCAAACTTGTTGCTGGTTCAACGTGTAATGAAAGCTTTTGAGGTAAGAGATAATTATTTCCACTTTACAACATTTGCTCTATGCATGAAAGCTTCTGTTTTTGTTTCGCATTCTAGTAAAAATTCTGCTCAACCAAAAGTTGTCGGACAAACCGTAGGGATGTTACTAACGCATTTGGGACAGCAATGTAAAAGTTCTTTTAAATCGGGTTCATTTCTATTTTGGACAATGGTAAAGTAATCATTTAGAGAGGATTGAGAATCCCCTTCTTTTGTCTTTTGCAGATCCTGCGACAAAGTTGACAAGAATATTCGCGTTTGCTTTCAAGTACACATTGCGCAATGGTTAGCTTTATAGAGGATCGGCCAAGACTTGTTAAGCAAGTGTTCACGAATGGCACGCAGTGGCAATGGGAGCAGTTCATGAAGGCATTTGTGGTACGCATCAATCGCCCAAGATGAAGCGGTTGTTGAGACGTGGCCGTTTCTATTGGCCTACTATGAGGTCGCATTGCTTTCGCTACTGGCTGTAAGCCGTCAAGAGTGCTCGTGTTTGAAATATTCAGTTAGTGTCGGGTTGCTATGCTTCATCCTATCATCAAAACCGCAGGGCTCTTCCGCGGGTTGGGGCTTGATTTCATTGGACATTCATCCTCCATCTTCGCCAAGGGGCATAAGTTCATCTTGGTTGCTAACATTACTTCTACCAAATGGCTCTGAGGCGTTCCATTGAAGAACATGACATACTGTGAGGTAATTGAGTTTATTATAGAGCACAGCTATCTGCGATTCGCATTCTCAAACATTAACTACGGATCAAGGGACGCCATTTTATGGCGGCGAAGAAAGGATTTTGCCGAATCATATAAGATCAAGATGCTCACTCATTCCATATTATGCTTCGCCACGGTCGCTGCAATCAACCACAAGATTTTAATGCTTGGTTAAGAAGCGCAGCCACAAAACATCCAAGAAGTTGCGGCTTTTGAGGTCTTGTCGCTTTGTACTCATCGCATATCGCAGGTACATGGTGCAACCGCGTCACTCCTATGAGCCGGGTATATGGGTCGGGCGAGTCGGTGTTACCCATTGAGGTAAATTTGTATTTTTGGCTAAGTAGATTTTGCTAAACAATGACCTATCTCCTCGCCATATGTATCATGATTTAATGATGGACAACATCATGAGGTAACCGACAAGAGAATACAAGCTCTAAAGGAGATTGAGAAAAGATAAAAGCCCGTTGCAAGAGCTTCCGCCAACAAGAAAGTCAAGAGCAATCGCTTCCAAATCGGGTGTGATTTAGTTTGGCAAACTATATACCGATAGGTCGGCATAAATCAATTGGCAAGTGGTCACCCACTGGAAAGGTCCTTCGTCAAAGTGATATTTGGGGAATTCTATGTGCTTGAGTCTACAATGATGGAAAACGCCAAGATAAGGCTATCAACGCAGGCTTGAAAAGGTATTTCTAGTGTTTTGGCAAGAGGCCTAGTGTTTAACAATGCTTCGCGTATGCACGCTTAGAATAAAATGGCCGAAGGGTATGTATCGCCTAGTCACCGACAACCGATATGATGGGTATTCGTGTTGTTTGTTTTATTTTGTTTCCCGTGCTCGTGCTACCTGAAAATAGGGTATGTAAGACACTCAAAATGGGCGCGGGTTCCGTCACGTAAAAATCTGGGGACACTAATCACCAGCGGAGGGTACCTACCGCGCTGGAGTGCCGGTATTATACCGGCGCGTCTAGGGCATCGCTCGGGGCGCGTCGGGCGGCGTCAAGAGCAGGCATTGCTACGGGGCCAGCTCGGGCGCGTTCCCAAGGCTGTGGTTCTGGCGTGGCGCCCCGCTGCAGCTTCGTGGCCATTGCGTTCATTGTTGACGCGCCGGACGCTAGCTGCTCGGCGCGTTCCCGCCGGGCTACAAGGCCCTGCCAGGCGCCCGGGCGTAGCTCTTCTGCGCTACGTTCTGGCTGGGTGAGCTTCGATCGCTACGGGATGTAGCGCTCGGACGCTGGCCCCGCCATCGCGGGCGTCTCTGCTGGCCAAGCCAAGGATTCGCGCCGAGATTTTTCCCTGTAATTCAACCGATGAGCCGTGTTGGTTTTTGGAAATCTTTTGGGATCGGGAAACGCCCGCGATGGTTTCCTGCAAAGGGATAAGACCACTCTCTATATAATAAGAGGGTTCATGCGGTCGCATTTTGATCCCATCTACATCAAATCGCCATACTTTCTTTACATATCTCTCAACTTTTTATCTCTTCCCAAACCCTAAACTTGTTTGCTCATCACCAACCTCGCGTTCTCCCGCCGGGCGTTTCTCAGCGCATCCGCTGCTCCTGTGACAACTCTTGGTGCGCGCCTCCCCGCGTCGTCTTCCTGAGGTGCGCTCGAAGCGTCTCCACCGCCATCGAAGCTCTCACGCCACTACCGAATCCTAGATCGTTTGGGTGATCACTGCCGGTGCTCGTCATGCTACTAGGTTGCTTTAGCAACCTCGTGCGCCCAAGGCGCTGTGTTGGGTGCGTAAGCCCTAGCTTTGTAAGTCAACATGGACGCCAAAGAAACACAATGCTTCTAAAAATCATTTTTCTATGCTATTTCCAAAAGTGGGCTCTTTTTCTCAAAAGAAAACATGTTTGTTTCTCATGCGACGGCTCGCTAAAGGGTAATCTATAATCATCGGCTGCACATAGGATCCTCTGTATGAAAGTGATTCTCCATTAGCTCTTTGAAAAGCATAGTAGTGTTGGCTTGAGCTTGCATGTTGTTCATAACAAAAATAACTGCTCAAACTTGACCACAAGAAGACTCTTATTCCGGGTTGGGTTAATCTCAATATTCATTAACTCTCAGGTAGTAACATCCAAGCACTGCTTAGGTTTAATATTTGAAGAATACTTAAATTTTTACATTAGCGTGTACTGATTAAATTAAAACGTAGCTGCCGAGCACGTAGTGTGACCGGAAATTCGCGGTGGTATTGAAGTTGCGATTTTTGGTTAGATTTTCATCGCTTATTTTTAATGAGTATGACTAGAGGTACAACTCAAGCAGCATTGGAAGGATGAGAGATTGGCAAAAGTTAAAAGGAGATGAAGAGAAAAACTGCATGTGGATGATTGTGGGTGTCCTGGGCTCAAACCGGACCGACCTGCGTATCGCGACCGGCTAAAAGCGACTGTAGCCTCCACCGGCTCGTTCACTAAAAGACGCCAGGCGTACTAGACCGAAAACCGCTACCCGCCTGGCTTTTACTTGAACCGCAGCGCTCGTATTTGAACGTGTCGGTGCGCTTTCCGTACGCGGCTGCGGATCTCGTAAAAGCCTTCTTGCCGTGGGTACTTCATTCGGGAAAAATGACCAACATAAGCTGCACTGCGCTATCGGGCCGAGTGGGAGGGGAAAAATCTCGCTTCCTGCGCTCTCCTTCCATTCTAGGCGGCGGGCGCGCACATCCGCCAGCTCAGTCACGGAGAGCACCCGATGACAGGCGTGCCGGCTGGGCGGCGGCGTGCTGCTAGCCGCAGCGCATCACGGAGCAAGTATAAATGGGAGTTAGCTACTACTCTAGTGGTGAGAGAAGGACGAGGCCTCCCGACGCCCCGAAGCCGATCAAGAGACGGGCGCCGCTCGCGTCGCTGCCAACCCCACCCCCAGCCCACCTCCCCTCCTCCCAAATAGATCCGGAAGCTCCACCCCACCGACCTACCTTCTCCATGGCGCGCGAGCCTCGCTCGCTCGCATGGGATTGCGCTCGCGTTCTCGCGGTGTGCGCGCCGCCGCTTCGCTGCGGCGCGGTAGGGCTGCCTTCGTGGCGCAGCGGTGCAGCGGCGTAACGCTGCCGGGACCGCGTAGGTGTGCTCGCCAAGCGCTCGCTGGGTAAGTTTCTGCCAGACAAACTGGGAGTGCCGCCAGCTGGTCAGCTGGGTTCGGGCGGGCGCTGAGGCACGCGCTTAGCGCCGCCTCTCCGGCCACCACCGGAGGTCTGCCGGCCGGGATGCCGCCGCTGCTCATGCTCAGCAGAGATGAGACCGTCTGCTCCGCCGCACGGCTGGCCGCTCTCGCGCGCTGATGTGCCGCGTGGACGGGCAAGCTGGACGCCGCCACCACCGACGCACCTCCGCCCACTCCGAGAGCGCGCTGGCCCAAGACGCCCCGCACCTCGCCGGGCCGCTGCGTTTCCCTCACCCTCTCGCCAAGGGAGGCTCACAAGGCCGCACCTTCCTCAGTGCTGTGGGAGACCTCGATGTCGCAAGATGTTGGCCGCTCCCATGCGCGGCAGGCCAAGATCGCTCTATCTGTTTCCTGTGCTTTGGCCAAAGTGTCGTATACAAGACTCGACGCAAGAGTGGGCGCCGCCTTCCTCCGCGTCCGCGCAGCCATCTCGTCTGGTTGCCGCTCACCTTGTCACGCTGTGTCGCTGGCTTCGACCTGCCAACCCTTCAACGCCGCCCGTGTTCGAAGCTCAGCCATCCGCCTGGGGGAGGCCGAAGAGGGCTGAAGTTGGTGGATGGAGACTTCGACGCCTCCTTCCTCTCACCACTCTGCCCACTGTGCAAGTGCTCCGCTCGCCGACGCCGCCTCTTTCTTTCCCTCCTCCGGCTTGGCAGACCAAGGGAGTGAGCGCTGGCCGCATGCATCCCTATGTTCGAATGCTTTCTCGGACGACGAAGCCTTCGGAGCCGAGGCCATCGCCGCCAGCTCGCTTCTCCATCGCGCGATGGCTAGTGGGGCACCGGCCCTCCTCTGCGCTAAGGCCATCGCTGCTCCTCCGCCCCGCCGCCTCCGCTGGCTCGACAGAAAGTGTCGACGCCAGCCGGTGCTCCTTCGTGGTGGGACTCATCCTATGCCGGGTGGCTGCACCTATCGGTGGCCACTAGGTATGTTAAGCTTCCGCGGGGCGTTCTCGCGGGCGGGTACCGCTGTACTTGCGATGAAGATGAAACAGTGCGGCCGCCTCGCCCGCATACAAGAAGAAGATGACCTGCCCATGAAGCCGTACAGCGGCACCGCGTCCACCTCGCCGCCGCCAAACTGTAATCGACAAGGGGCTGCAGTCGGGCCAAGGCCTCGGCCCACCTGCGCGCTTCTGCCACAAGCAAGTGCAGCACGCAGCAGGCGTGATGCGCTCGCCCACCTCGCTTGGGGGCCCCACTCGCCGCGCCTCGCGCGTACTCGCCACGCCGGGTGTGAGTGTCCTCTGCCGGGCCGCCGCATAAGCGCCGGCTCACCGCCGCCACCGCCGTGAGGCCGCCTCGGGCGGACCTAGCTCGGCAGCCGCTTCAATCCGCTTCTCCGGACGAAAGCATGTGCACGCTCAGACCTCTGCCGCTGCTGCTTCGCCGCGAGGCAGTACGCGCCGCTTCAATCGGCGGGCCGGAGGCGGTGGGCCAGGCGCGTGGTCGCCGC